>JABTTQ020002132.1:0-379750 GCA_016081115.2 Rehmannia glutinosa
TCGTATAAAATTGACATGGGAGAGATGAGAATGAAGGCAGTGATAGACGTGTGTGGAGTGGGCTTTACGCGTGGCAAATTGGTAGGATGGTTAACTGTGGACTTCTCATTGGGCTTTTCTAACCAATTAACCATGGCCCAGAGATTTCTATTTGGGTGAACTGTGAACGTACTAGAAGCATGAATTAATGAGCAACCGTTTTGAGTTTCTTTCGCTTTTTCTTTCTACCTTTTCACATTTTTTCCATGTTTCTTGAAAATTAAACAAGACTTACAAAACGTTCAATTGTATTAGGTTTAATGAAGTTGGTGTTATGACGGGGTTTCCAATGTTATACTCGATGCATTGTTTATGTTGTATTTAAACAAATATCCCATTTTTAAGTATTGTTGTTTGTGGTGATTGGTTTTATCGAAAAAATGGGCAGAATAATGGGATAAAATAATAAGTCGAGGCGAAAATTAGATTCTCTATCCGCAAAATGAAATTGCCCTGCATAAAAGTGCTAACGAGTTTCAGATAATCGTCGTCTAAGATACAACAACTTTCAAGTTCGCCGCGGCGACTTCAGAAAAAGTCTAACTTACAATAACTTAACGTATTTTTGGAACTTTCGAAAGTGCGGAAAAATAGATCAAACAATATCCGAAGTATGCAAATTTCGTATGTTCGATGTGCAAACAAATCATCGGGGTATGTTTATATAGAGTTCGATGCTGTTTAGAACAGGGTGCATCCATTGGTGGGATCGACCGGATTGTTGGATCGTGCCTTCGACATATTGCAAAATCGATGGTCCGTGACGCATCTCTTCGAGTAATTACCCTATTACGCACCCATGCGAGCAGTTGTGTCAGGTTCGGCAACAAATAAGTGCGTCGATCATCGCCACCGCGTGCCACGTGTCGCCATCTCGAATAACTCTTGCCCAAGTCATGGCCACACTCAGCCGCCTGCCACGCCACCGAAGCCACCTGGACCGAACCATGGTTCGATTTGTCAAAACTTTAAGGCTCCTCAAAGCTCCTCGCGACGACGCGACGTGCGAGAAGTCCAGTGGGCCTCTAAAGCGCCTAACGCGAGTATATGCGATGTCTGCCCGAGTCGACTCCGGCTCGGCTCGGGGCTTCGGGCTCGGACGGTTCTGACCGCTCCCATATATTTGAGCTAGCCAAAGGCTAGTGAAATTGACTTAGTCCACTAATATTGTACCATAAAGAGCTCCACAGTTCTCCTTATTAGTGGTGAATCTCTATATAAAACCAGTCAAACATTTATTATGTTTCCTATGTGTGATATGGCTTTCCATATTCCCCACCTTTATATTCCTTATATAAAAGGCATTTAAGCCGCTAACTTTATGCATTAATTTCCATTCACCGAAATTGGTTTGAGAAAATTCAAAATGCTAATTTCATCTACCCGCGTTGTAGATTACGACTACGCTCATTTATTTTCCAAAATAAATAAACGATCCCATTTAAATAATTGGTCAAACATGGGTCAAAACCCGTTTAATAGAAACCGATTTCCAACAATCCCCCATGAATGAACATTAATGCATGCATATGCGTTCCGTTAGTTCAAAGTTCCAACGAACCATTATTGCATCAGGATATGTAGCTTGTGGCTTTGAAAATTCCTTAGTGAAATATTATCGGATTTACTATTTGCTTAGTGACACGATGTCTTGAACTATTAAGCCGTTTTTTTTTGTAACCAAGACAACAACACTTACACTGATAACGATTCGAACACGTTTTATTCTCATGTTGTGTCCATTTCTACTGGACCATATCTTGGGTTCATAAGTGTTCCAAATACAAGCTACCATTACTTACCTCACTTACATGTTGATCTCTTATAAAGAGTATCTGCCATACTCTATATTTTTGTATCAAAATCATTAAAAGATAAACTTAACCTCACCACACTCTGGGGTTTTTCACTTGGGCGTTCGGGAATGGTAAACAATTTCCAAGTGTTCACCAACATTCATAACATAGTTGTCCCGTTGAACCAAGTCTTGGGATCTCCATTCACAAGGTTAGATTCGCTATGAACATTCTTATTTTGTGAATTTTAAATCCATTCCCCTTAACAACTTGTACATTTGATCTCGATTTATACCTTTAGTAAGCGGATCCTCAGGTTTTATTTGACTTCACATAGTCAAATGAAATAACCCATTCGAAATCATTTGTCTAATGGTATTATATCTTCGACGAATATGTCTAGACTTACCATTATACATACTACATTGTGCCTTCCGATTCCGATTGACTATCACAATGTATCAATACAAAGAGTGACAGTTAGTTTATTCCAACAAGGAATATCTTCTAAGAAATTCTAAGCCGTTCAAACTTCTTCGAATACATAACCACTTGTGGACTTGGGAGTCTTTTTTTGCCCCGATATCGCATCACAAGTTATCTTTCTAATCTCTTTGGATATCTTGTATAAAGTATTCCATAGTTCATGGTATACTTTATGTATCTAAGTACCCTTGTCAAGACTTCCAAAGGATGATCTTACAAGTTACTTGTAAACTTACTTAGCTTACCATTGAATATGCAATGTTTGGTCGTGTACAATTCGTTGTTAAGTACATTAGATCGCCAATTATCTTGCATATTCTAGCCGAGAAACTGGTTCTCCTCTATTTTTGGCTAAGTGTAGACTCATATCTACAAAGTGTCTTGTCAGTAGGACTATCAAAAGCATTGAACTTTCTAAGTATGCTTTCGACATAATGGGATTGTGACAAGACAATTCCATCTGAAGTTTCTAGATTTTAATCCCTAATATAACATCAGATAATCCCATATCTTTCATGTCAAAGTTCTTCTTTAACATATTCTTAGTATTCATGATTAAATGCGACTACTACCCATAATCAACATATCATCTACATAAAGGCATACTATGACGTAATCATTTGTAGTACCTTTAATGTAGATACACTTGTCACATTCGTTGATCTTGAAACCGTTTGACTTCATAGTCGAAGTCAATCTTTTCATGCCATTGCTTAGGTGCTTGTTTTAGTCCATAAAGTGATTTAACAAGTTTACACACCTTTTCGCTCTTGGCCCGGGTGCAACGAACCCCTCGGGTTGTTCCATATAAATCTCCTCTTCAAGCTCACCATTCAAGGCGATGCGATTTTAACGTCCATTTGATGTATCTGAGCGTTATGCAAAGCCGCAATAGCAATGAGAATACGAATGGACATGATCCTTGTAACAGAGAATATGTATCAAAGAAGCCAAATCTCTTCTTTTGTTTAAACTCTTTAGCTACCAAACGGACTTTGTACTTATCTATAGATCCATCTGTTTTATACTTCCTTTAAGGATCCACTTTGTATCCCTGAGTTTGCAACCCCGGTGGGAGATCAACTAACTCCCAGTGTTATTTTACAAGATGAAATCTTTTTCATTATTGATAGCTTCTTTCGAGAGAGGAGCTTCGGACTGACAAAGTTTCTTGAATAGTTCTTGGTTTGTTTTTTAACATATAAGTTAGAAAATCGGGACCAAAAGACTTAGCTACTTTTGTCCTTTTCTTCTTCTTTCTTCTTCATCATCACTTTGAGGTAACTGCGATTTTCATAAGTTCATTTATTCAACTTTCTTATTTACTTTCTTTATTCGGAAAGATATTCTCGAAGAATAAAACATTCATTGATTCAATGATCATACCTTTATTTATTCAGAATAGCCGACTTGTGCACTAAAAAGCGATATGCACTACTATTATTAGAATATACAATGAAAACGCAATCGATTGTCTTTGGACCGATTCTAACTTATTTCGGCAGTACTTCAACTTTAGCCAAACACCCCCACACTTTGAGGTATTTATATGACGGTTTACATACTTTCCATAACTCATATGAGTTTCATTTTTATCTTTGTGTGGATCTTATTAAGAATGTAGTTTTGCGAGAAAGTATGACTTCCCCCACAAGTTTTGGGGTAAGCAAAAGCTTATCAACATCGCATTCATCATCTCCTTAAGAGTACGATTTTTGCGTTCGCTACACCATTTGATTGAGGTGAGTATGGAGTTGTTGTTTGATGAATTATACCCGCTTTCCGAAAGTAGAATTCTCCAAACGGAGCAACATACTCTCCTCTTCTATCACCGATTCATCTTAATTTTCAAATTAAGCTGATTTTCAACTTAATTCTTATATGTTTTGAAAGCTACTAAAGCTTCATCTTTGCTTTTCAAAAGATATACATAACAATATCTTGTGCAATCGTCAATAAACGTTATGAAGTACTTTTGCCACCTCGAGGTTGCACAAGTTTTAAATCACACACATCGGTGTGAATTAACTCGAGAGGTTTAGTCTTACCACCGAATGAAATGGTGCTTTAGCCAATTTTGCTTCAACAAAACTTCACATTTGTCTTGTGAATCTATTTTAAACGTATGTATTAATTTGATTCACTAACTTTTTAATTGTGTTGAATTTACATGTCATAATCTATCATGACATAAATTAGAACAATCCAATAAGTAAACATAAGTAACATTCTTATTCTTCGCCTCTTGGTGGAAAACATTCATTACAGGCATTTTGAAGAGCCCTTTATCAAGGTACTTTACAAAGAAACCGCCATTCTTGGTCATTACAAACTTGTTGGACTCAAACACTACTTAAAAACCGCTAACAGGGACCGGAAACTAAATTCTTGGATATCAAGGACATGCAACACATCCATGTTGTCGGCTCTTTTAGGATGTCATCTTCAAAGACAACCTTTTCCAAGCCCCACGATGTTGGAAGTCGAAGAGTTCCATGAACAGCTTCTTCCATTTATCGAGTGTAGAAGGAAAACATCTCCTTATTAGCACATATATGATGAGTAGCCCAGATCTATCCACCACTCCCTTCAGGTTATGCACCATATTGGCTTCAAACACAACGGTGAGATCGAGCTACGACATGTCTATCAAAAGCATTTGCCCCTCGGTCACATTCGCTTGTTATTGGTTGCCATTTTGATTGCCCTTTTCTTTGGGTGTCGCAAATCCTTGACCATGTGATTCGCTTGCCACGCGATTTGTAATCTCCTTTGAACGCTTCCCTTTAGCATTTGTGGATTGCTTCCATTTCTTGCTAGTGCTCGGTTCGCAAGATTGACCTTGGCCTCCATTCCGACTTCCATTTTTGTTGGACTTTACTTGATTTTTGGTTGTATTCTCAATCCAAGTCGAACTATTAAATCCTCAAGCCCCATTTCATTGGTCTTGTGTTTGAGGTAGTTCTTAAAGTTTCTCCACAATGGCGGCAATTTTTCAATAATTGCGTACCTCACTTAAATGACTTTCATTCGAATCATCCCTTCGAATCATTTGAAAGTCATGATGTATGATCCGAATTTCCTAAACTTGGCCGTCACGTCTTGGTGTCAACCATCTTGAAATCAGAAATTTGCCGACAATAAATTTCTTTGTGCCTAAGATCTTCTATTTTGTATCTTCTTTTTCCAAAGAATCCCACAATTCTTTCGACGTTTTGAATGAATTGTAGACATTATAGAGAGGTGTCTTCCACCTATTGAGAATATAGTTGCGACATAGGAAGTCTCTGTTGTTCCATGCATCTACAAAGTCCGATCCCCGATTGTCTGCTTTTCTTCTTCACTAACTGTCTGGGGGTCCTCCTTCAAGAACTAGACACCCAAAGTGGTCAAATAGAACAACATCTTCTCATTGCCAATGCTTGAATTCAACAGAAAAATTTCACAGTTTTTCTCCATGCGCGGAGAGAAATGACCATCGGAGTGAAACTTATTTTAGCCCTTTTCAAGAAAACATAATTTTGTCTTGTGATTGTTGTTTGTGGTTTTTGGTTTTCTCGAAAAAATGGGCGGAATAACGGCACATAAAAATAAGTCGAAAGCAGAATTGGATTCTCTATCCGCAAGACGAAAATTGCCCCGTACAAAAGTGCTAACCCGCTTCTAGGCAATCGTCTCTAAGATACAACGACTTTCAAGCTCGGCTTAACAACACTTGCAAAAGCCGAACTTACAAGTGAACTTAACGTATTTGGAACTTTCAAAGTGCAAAAAAAGATCAAACAATATCTTTGAAAGTATGCAAATTTCGCATGTTCTAATGTCCAAAATGCAGGATCTGGGGGTCTGTTTTTATATGTAATGTGCATCCATTGGAAGTCCGGATCAACCGGATTGTTGGATCGTGCTTTTGATCAACAAGCACAATCGATGGTCGGGATCGCATCTCTTCCGAAGGTACACACCTATATTATGTACCACCGCACACAAATAGTGGTGTCCGGCTGCCATCGCCACCGCATGCCGTGTCGCCATCATGATGACTTTGCCAAGTCACTCGCCACACTGAAGCTTCCTCGCCACATCACCGAGCCACTGGACCTAACCATGGTTCGATTTGTCAAAACTCTAAAGCTCCTCAAAGCTCCTCGCGATGATGCGATGTGCGAAGTGCGCCTAAAGCGCCTAATGAGACTATGTGCAACGTGCGTGCCCCGGGCCCGGCCCCCGGCTGGCTCGGGCTCGCTCGAATGGTGCTCGCTCCCGCACCGTCCCGGTCTTATTTGAGCTAGCCAAAGGCTAGTCAAATTGATTTGGTCCACTAGGGTGTACCATAAGGAGCTCCACTTGATTACTCCTTATTAGTGGTGAAGCTATATAAACCGGGTCAAATATTTAATATGTTTCCTATGTGGGATATGGCTTTCCATATTCCTACCCTTTTATATTCCTTATATAAAAGGCATTTAAGTGGCTAACTTTATGCATTACATTCACCGAAATTGGTTTTGAGAAATTCAAAATGTTAATTTCATCTACTCACGGTGTAGATTACGACTACGTCATTTATTTTCCAAAATAAATAAATAATCCCACTTACACAATTGGTCAAACATGGGCCAAAACCCATTTAATAGAAACCAATTTCTAACAAGTATTTTGGTAATTTTTACGCAATAATATTATTTATGGGTGTAGCATTTTGTGTATCCCGATATGCTACATCGGTGTATTTGTTCACTGCGTGGTTAATTACTACCTTCCTCTTTATCATTTAATCATTCGATTTGACGTATTACCCATCAAATTAACTTGAGACAACCACCTGTGAGTCATACACGGCCGGGTTGGGTCAAATAATGATCTAACTTATTGTTGGAGCCTAGTCCATGAAAATACACATAAAATATTGGGTCATCTCGGATTTTTCGGGATGAATGGGTCGGGCCAAATAGGCCTGGTTCATTTCGGGCCTCTTGTTAAGATACGTCACTTGTGAGTTGTCCCACATTAATTAATTGAGGGAAGAGAATCCACTTTATAACCGAAGTGAGTTAATCCTCCTATCACCAATTGGTTTTAGGATAGAACTTCACTTGGTGGGCTGGGTTTTTCTCCCATATGGGCACGCTTCATGTATGGGACCATACCAAGGCCCCTTAAATTTAACATGGTATCATAAGTGGGCCCATGCTCGCCCATAGGTGGGTCGTATCACATGATGTGATTGAGCATGAACGATCATGTGATGATGATTAACGAATTGACGAAGGACTCACAAGTTGAGGGGTGCGTGTTGTGATATGTCACTTGTGAGTTGTCCATTGATTGATTAAGGGAAGAGAGTTCACTTTATAAGCCAGGTGAGCTACTCCTCCTATATTGAAGTGTAATACACCAGGGCGTATATGTAACCGAATCATTTAGGAGTTAGTTAGACAATTAGATTTTGTTAGTCGATAACTACCTCTCGGTCTCACTCTATAAATACCATGTATAGCTGCAGATGTAAATCATATTTAGTTCATGAATAATACCATGCATATTAAGCTTCTTAATATAATTCAACATGGTATCTAGAGCTAGAGGAATTTGGCAACTTCTCGATCATCTTCTCCGGTAGAGCTATACAATTTCATCCGTCATCGGCAGCCTTTCCTTCGTTGTGTTCATCATGCATTCTTCTCGCTTCCCGGTTGTTACTCGGTTCCTCACTTCACACCGATATACCTTCGCTTGGATCGCATTTAATTATCAATTTTGGCATACTCAGATATTATCTACAGTTCGAGCTCATGGATTTGAGTCTCTTCTTTTTGGTGATTGTTCTGCTCCTGATGCCTCCATAACCACCACATCTGAAGGTATTTCCACTACCACTATTAATCCTGCATATGTTATATGGATGCAACGTGATCAATATCTCTTGAGTTGGATGTTGGAGTCTATTGGTGATTCAATGCAATGACATGTTACCGATGCATCACAACTTAATTATAGTTTGTTTTGGAAAAATTGTTTCACACCGATTCCGAGGAGTGTATTTTACAAATCCGATTCATGCTTCACACGCTCAAGAAAGGAGATATGAGTATAGGTGGTTATATTCTCAAAATGTGTGGTTTTCTTTGATGATTTGCTGTTGCCAACACATTTCGGATGAGTAGTTAGTTTTGTATATAATGAGAGGACTTGGATCGACATTGAATTTGTTGATGTACATCTCACCTCTCGTGCTGATTCAATTTCATTGCCGAGGCACAATTTGCCTTGCAAACTCATGAAATGAAGCTTCAAAGTCAAGTTGCTTCCACTCGTGTCGCCTACATGCCACCGCTTACTCCTCCAATATTCAAAATCTTACTACAAAATGTTGTGTGTAATTCCGCATACAATAATAGCTATTATATGCATGGGGAGGCGGCAGAGGTTTCGGAGGTCGTGGAGGTCATAGTGGTAGATATTACTCCAACAATGGGAAGCATGTATGCCAAATGTGTGGAAAATTTGGTCATGTGGCAATAAAGTGTTATAAAAGGTTTGATATCGCTTGGCATTGATACTCCTCCTACATCATCCTCCTGGAACATGCTCTCCTCGAGGCACATGTGGTCATTGGCAATAGCTCAGTTCTTGGTAATGATCCCAACGGGTACTTTGATAGTGGAGCAACAAATCACATAACAACTAATTCGGAAAATCTTAAGATCAAGTCTAATTATAAAGGTTCTAAACGGCTAGTTGTAGGTAATGGATCAACTCTCTTTATCTCTCACATTGGCTCTTCCTCTATACCTTGCACTCACTCCACCAAATCTCTCCTTCTCAATAACATTCTTTATGTCCGTCAAATCACAAAAAATCTGGTTAGCATCTCTCAATTCACAAAACATAATAATGTACTAATTGAGTTTTATCATGATTGTTGTCTTGTCAAGGACAAAGCAACACACAAGGTCCTTTTGGAAAGGGTGCTTAAGGATGGCCTCTATCAGATAGATTTCTCTCAGTTCACCTCTCACACAGTAGCACCTTTTTCATCTGTAACTGCATCTCCTCTCCCCCATAAACCCCATACATGTTCTGCTACTTTGTCCAATGTCAATAAAGATGTCAATGTGTGGCATCAAAAACTTGGACATCCATGTAATGATGTGTTGCCTACTGTGATGAAAACTTTGCATATTCCCTTTCATTCTGATACTCTTAAATTTTGCGGACCTTGCAAGCTTGGCAAATTACATCAAATGCATTTTGCTTCTCAAGTAACTAAGACAACTACTCCTTTCCAACTTGTGCATAGTGATGTATGGGGTCCATCACATATTATTTATGTGCATTATTCTTTGTTGTTACATTCATTTTAATGATGACTTCACACGATACACTTGGATATTCCCACTCAAACTCAAATCTGATGCTAAACTCTACTTTGAACAATTCAATACATTTGTAGATAGACATTTTCAAACCAAATTCTTCTTCTCCAAACTAATCGGGGAGGTGAATATCGAGCTATAACCCTCTTGCTTGCTCAACTGGGCATTCAATTTCGCCACCCTTGTCCTCGTACTCATCAACAACATGGTAAGGTTGAACGCAAACACTTGCACATTGTTGAAATTGGACTTTTCTTCCTTGCTCAAGCATAGTTACCTCTCAAATATTGATGGGAAGCCTTTTGTTTTTACCCACGATCTTAAACAATTTTTCTCCTTTTCCGAGTTTAATGACTCCCCTGATTATTCCTTCCTAAACATTTTGGGTTGCACTTGCTATCCTTACCTTCGTCCCTACAATAGCCATAAATTCCAATATTGATCTTCAAAGTGTTTTTTCTTGGTTATAGCCCCGCTCATATAGAATCTACGTTGCTCGAATGTGGTCTTCCATGAGCGGGAATTTTCGTACTCGAACTATTCCCTTCATATTCTTCATGTTTTTTATCTTACCTTTTCCTCACTCCCTCGCCCCGGTTGGCCTCCATCATCTCCTCACGGTATTTAACTCACTTTGTTAAATGACCTCCCTTACCTCGGCTAATTCATCCCCTCCCATCCTTTCTTCCTTCACGATCATGACTCTCGGTCCTCAATCTGCTATTCATGCTTCCATTCCCACTCATCCTATGGTTACAAGGTCTAAACCTGGGAATCTCAAACCAAAATATTATCTTATCTCTTCTCACATTTCATCTGATCACACTACTGTACAACAAGCCCTTCAAGATCCTTAGATGGAAATCAACTATGCAAGATGAATATTATGCATTAATTTCTAAAAACACTTGGAGTTTGGTCCTCTAACATCTTCATATGAAAATCATTAGCAACAAATGGCTATCTCGAACAAAGTTTAAGTCTGATGGCAATGTTGATAAACTAAAAGCTAGGTTGGTTGCTAGAGGCTTTGAGCAAACTGCAGGTGTGGATTACTTGGAAACCTTTAGTCCAATGGTTAAGACCAACACTATTAGGCTTATGTTTTCACTTGTAGTTACTTGTGGTTGGCAAATCCAGCAAATAGACATTAATAATGTTTTTTTTAAATGGAGATTTGGATGAAACAGTCTATATGCACCAACCTGAAGGCTTCAGTGATGCTCATCATCCCACAGCTGTTTGCAAGTTACACAAGTCCTTGTATGGTCTCAAGCAAGCCCCATGGGCTCGGTTTCTTAAACTGAAACAGTTTCTCAGTTCTTTGTGCTTTAGATTCCCGTTTTGAGACAATTTTTATTTCTGAAGGTTTGAGGTGGTATACTTCTTGTACTTGTGTATGTGAATGATATACTTATTATGGGAAGCCAATTTGCACTCAAAGACTCTTTGGGAGGTGAATTATTTTTTGGGTTTGGAAGTTCACATAACTAAAAATGGTAGAATTGTGCTTACACAAACAAAATACATACATGATTTGCTGCAGAAAACAAAAATGTTGGACTGTAAGCTCACCCCGCCTCCTATGAGCACTTGTCTGAAACTTGCTCTAACTGATACCCAAGTGTTTGATGATCCATCTTTGTATCAAAGCATCATAGGCACTCGCATTATCTAACATTAACACGACCCGATATATCTTTTGTTGTCAACAAGCTCAATCAATATCCACATAATCCCGTTTGCTCAACATTGGCTTGTCAAACATTTACTCGTGTATCTTAAGGGGTCTATCACGCTTGATCTTTGATTTACTCAGCTCAATGATTTTTATTAGAAGGGTATTAAGATAATGGTGGGCAAGTAATTTGGATGACCGCAAATCTACCGGTGGTCATTGTGTGTTTCTTGAAAAAGTTGATCACATAGAGCTCCAAGAAATAGTCCGTGGTGTCGAGGAGTAGTGCGGAGTTTGAATATCGAACCCTGGTTGACACAACTTTAGACATTCTTGTATGATATATGTTTTTATCTTAATTTTGATGATTTTATTTTTACACCAAAACAATGTTTTTAATTGTTGTCCAAATACTCCTAAATGATTTAAAATGGTTTTAATATTTTTTTGAGTATTTCTTCAAGTTCTACTTTAGATAAAATTGGACAACACTTCTAATGATTTTATGTTTATAAATTTTCACTTCAAAACAAGGTTCCTAAATGTTGTCTAAATACTCCCAATTGGTTTAAAATGTTTTTAACATATTTTCGGAGTATTTCTTGAGTTTCATTTTCGATAAAAATTGGACAACATTTTGTCTCGAGGTCGGCCAAACGGTCGCTTCTACATAGGGCAACCGCACTGAAGATGTTTTTGGAACAAAAAATGAGACGGAAGTGAAAACGGTCAAGTCGCCGGCCGCCCTGGCGTCGGCCAGGTCACCCAGGTCGGCCGGTACGAGGCGTTCTTCAAAAGCGAACAATTTTTTCTCAACAAAACACTTGGGGGCCAGGTTGAGACAAGTGGTTGACCGATCGAAGCCTATGTCGGCCGGTCGCCGCCTGTTGTAATTTTCAATGTGTTCTTCAAATCTCTTATTTGTGCGATCGTCCTGCTGTGCAAAGACAAAAAATATGACCGTTTAATGGACACATTTCCTTAAAATGTGGGATTGATTTCTAACAACTATATTCTTGATTTTAATTTTATTTTTCTGTAGATTTTCAATCCCCAAGAGGACTATGCTTGATCAATCATCTCCTATAAATAGAGGAAGTTTTGGAGCAACCATTACAACAATTGAGATACAACACAACAAGATACACTTAAAGCAAATACTTGGTCTTTCATTGTTATTATTCTTGTTGTAAATTTGCCTAGCTTATCACTTTCACATCTTTGAGGTCTAGGCTATTCTTGATTACACTTTGCACTCAAATTGTAATATTCATTATTGAGTTGTAATCTTGATTTTTGGTTATCATTCAACACAAGATATCCTTGTGAGTGTTCTTGTGGTAAGAACACACTTGGATGATCTAGATGATAGGTGCAAGAAGATTGTGGTGATCTTCTTATTGAGGTGTTGAAGAATTTGGTATTATTCAAGGTTGAAGATTGTGGTAATCTTCACGAGGTGCCGTTGAAGGAAGATTGTGGTGATCTTCAAAGGGAGATTGTGGTAATCTCCAAAGGTGTTGTTGAAGAAGAGTGTGGTGCTCTTCAAGGTGTTGTAAGTTGAGTTTGTATTAATTTTGGTAATTAATAAAATTCTTTTTCTTTTTGAAATCCATCCTGACAGGATATCTTTGGGGTGGTAGAGGATTAGGCCCTAGGTGGGTTGAACCTCTTTAAATCGACGCGTGTTGTTTACATTCCGCACCTTTATCTTTATCTTTGAGCATTCGGTTTGAAAAAGAGGGCGAAATCGAAAAGATGGAGATAATCTATTCACCCCTCTAGATTATCGTAGCCGCTTGGACTTACAAGTGGTATCGAGCCAAACTCTTTGGCAAGCTCGTTTCACATCGTGAGTGAAGAGAAACGATCGTCGGCTCTGACGAAGCTCATCTATCCCGCACCTCCACCACCAAGCCACCACTACTTGATTCCAAAAATTTTATATTTTGGAAAGAAAGAATGGAATGTTATTTACAAGGTTGTGGGTTTGATATTTGGAACACCGTCATAAATGAAGAACCCATTCCGATGATAGATACACCACACACCTCAAAAGGCCTCAAAGAGCTATATGATGAAGAGAAGAAAATCATCTCTTTAAACGGTAAGGCTCTAAATATCTTGTATTGTTCATTTACTAATTTGGAATATGAACATATTGTAGGAATTCGATCGGCACATGAAGTATGGCAAAAATTAGAAGCCATTTATGGAGTATTTGCAAATGAAAGGAGTCAAACAAAAGCATCTACTTCTCAAAGGGATACAAGCTCAAATCTAAGGAACAAGCCTCCTACAACTTCCAACTATGAAGAAGTTGAACATTGTCTTATGGGCATCAAAGAAGAAAACGAGGTATGTCTTAAACCCTCTACTTCCTATGATATTGTTATTCAAAATGATTGTAGTGATTTGCAAAATGATTTTGATGATCTTCAAGAAGAATTCCAAAGATTGTTTGTTAAGTACAAAAATTTGAAAAAGGAATTCAATGTTTTGAAAAATGATAAGGATAGTTTATTTACTTCCTATGAATCACTATCATGTGCTCACACCACCACACTTGACAAGGTTAGAAACCTTGAGAAACAAAATAGTACTCTTGTTGAGGATATTAATTGCATGAAAAAGGATTTATCTAAATCCAACTTAGTCCGATGAAATTGTTGATTGTTGTGATAATTGAAACTAGAACTTGATCATAAGTTTAATGTTGTCAATCATATGAAAAGGAATCAAGTCTCTAAGCATGTTGGTCATTATGCTCCTAGAATTATTACTTGCTTTTATTGCGGTAAAAAGGGTCATACAAGAAATACTTGTCGAGCTAGAAATAACTCTAATTATTGTTGGAGACCTAAAAGTCTCAAAGCTAATCCTAAAGGACCCAAACACTTGAGGGTACCACAAAACAATGTTTTATTAGGTACCCGCAAAATAATAATCTGAGAAAATTCATGCCACCAAGGAAACATCAAATGAACATCTCATTTGATCAAAGAAGGAGAAAACATTTTCAACAAAGTCAATTTCAAGAAGAGGATACAATCAAAAATGGGAAGAACACAATCCTTGGAAATGGCAAAGACATCATGATTTTCAAAGAAGAAGAGACCATCAACAATGGAAAGGTAACAAACCTTGGAAATGGAGTAATCAAAGAAGTCATCATCAACAAAGTGACTTCTCAAGGGGAAGATATCATCAACAATGGGAAAGACACAACCCATGGAAATTGCGTAATTGGTAAACCGTATCTCCCCATTTATATATGCATTTTTATTTTAATTCTATGCATATTTTTAATTGTGTCTTAATTGCAAAATGAGTTTTCAAGTATTTAAATTAAGGTCTTCAAAACTTATTTATATTTTCAAAAGTTTTAAAAGAAGACCTTGCATGATATTTCTAAAACTCTTATGCATTTAATTAAACTTATGTGGTTTATTATCTCTTACGAATTTTTATAGCATAAGTATTTTTTTGATATCTCCTATTACTTGCCTACACTTGTGCTTTTGTGCAAATTTTGTCTAAGAATTGTGTAGGATATATATCTCATATTCATTGGCTATTTCGTCATCAAGTTTCTTAAACTATCGAGGTATGTTCACTCGTACTTATCTTAGAGCTCGACATTATGTTTATGCACATATTTTCAAGATATTTCATTCCAACCCCTTTAAGTGCCCCAAAATGATCATGCAAATTGTTTTTAAAAAAAAGAGCACTACTCGTTTAGTCTCGATTTTCTCGAATATATATTTTCCCTAAAACCCATATTTGTTGGATATGGTCCAAAATTATCTTTTGCAAAGTTTTAAAACTTTTGGGGTGAAAAATCAAATTTTTGGAAAACCTGGAAAATTGCCTTTGGGGACGGTCAAAACAGGGCGACGGCCGGTCGCAAGACGTCGACGGCCGCACCTACTCGGCCGGTCGCCCAGGCTAATTTTACAAGTTAAATATGTTCTGTTCTTGATTCATAATGAAGCACAAAATCCCCCAAACCCTTGCTGCGCGAGAAAAATCACCCATTTCTCCAAAATTTTCAATTTTTTTTATCATTTTTCACGATTCTTGTTGCTAATCCTCTTATTTTCACAAGAATCTTACATATATGGCTCCCCCAAAGAATTCCACGGTCGAAATCCCATCTCCAAGCGTAGAAGGGGCGGAAAGGGTTCTTCGAGAAATCGGCAAGAAAAAGTTTCGAACAAAGGGATATTCGAGTCGCCCGGAGAAACGTAGCTCGAGAAGGTGATGACGTTCAAAATCCCGTACTCTCTCGGGCACAAATTACCGAGCTCATGGAACAATTTCGCTCCAAAATTTCCGTTGGGCGAAAGGTAAAAAATCTTTTATTACTCGAAGCTCCTCATTCCCACAATGTTCTTAATTTCATCAATAAATATGTGGAATGGTACTATGAAGATTCGGGAATGGGAGGAAAATCGATTGCTCGGACTAAAATGTGTCGTTTTAATACATTTACAAATGAATATCCCACATTATTAGAGGATTCTTTGAGGAGCAAGGTTGGATGTTTTTATGGGAGCATGCTTATGTCTTATATGATGATGATATTATCCAACTCTTTTATGCTAATATGTGGGTGCAATATGATGTTGAAACGAAGCCGATTGCCGTTAATTCGTTTGTAAGGGGTCGTCATTTTAGGTGGACTCCTAATAATATTTGTCGGCTTTTACATGTTAGAGAAGGTGGTTGGGACTATTTTCTTGTGGTACTTGGAATGATGAAATGTTGGGGTGTCCATGAAAGAAGTTAAGACATATTTGGGCGTATGGCCAAAGTATTCATTGTTGGCAATGACACTTGAGCATCGTATTTTATCATTATTGTCGCCATCGTATATGTGGAAAGGCGGGTAAGATGCTTAGCAACATGGATTATTTTTCGACTTATAAGATTGCTAGGAGGGAACCGCTTAACTTTGGCGTCATACTTATTCAATGTCTAATCGAGTCCATCACTCAAGGTAATAAGAAGTTGGTTATGGGAAATTGGATTTGTAAACTTCTTATACAATCGGGACTACCTTCGTCGGAATGTAACTCGGAGGTATTTCAAAATGACTTTGACATTGATAACATCTCCCAAATGGTCACTATGCGCAAGAATATGGACATCCGACCAACCAAAATGGCTAGAGGAAGAGGTCAAGATTCCCCCGATCCTAACGACTTCTTTGATGACGCCGAGGCCGCGAGATTGGCGGAGAAAGGCGAACCGAGCAATCCGGAGGGTAATACCGGTGCTCAACCGCCTAGGAGGTATACCCAAGCCGAATTTGATGAGCTAAGGGCTTTTCATGAAGCGAGGTATGAGGCTTTGGAGCAAAAGACCTCCAAAATGCAAAAGTCTATCGGCAAATTGAAGAAATTCATCAAAGACTTTATTCCCGGATCTTGCTTCTCCTCGGACGAGGAATGATGTCCCCACCCCCTTTCTATTCTAGCATTTTTATTCATGTTGTTTTGTATTTTCATGAACTATCTTGTAAAACTCTTTTGCACTAATGAGATTTGCGTGTTTTCTTGAAAGGGTTAAAATTGCGAGTTGATAATGACTTGTGGATGATCATGATATTGATGGAGTATTTGATGGTAAAAATACTCTTATATGGCATAGTTTGATAATTGGTATGAAGTACTTGATGGTAAAAGTGCTTATTTTAATGCTTTGATCATTATGCTTAGATGGATATGTTGGGACATTTGATATATCATACATGTATTGTTTAAGGCATGACTTGTATTACTTGATGGATGCTCTAATTTTTGGCATTTGTAATTCCTTGATCCTTTTTGGCTTATATTATCTCAACTGGGTTGAACCCTTGAGAATCTCTTTGTTGAGCATCTTATTTGATGGACAAATGTTGCATATTTTGCATATGATCTTAATGAGCTTTGAAATGAGGATGAGTGATGATGATATGAAAACTTTTTGGCTTGAAACATTTACAAGGGCTATATACAACCTCTTTTATTTTTACGCACACAAGGTGTTCGATGAAATATCGCAATGAAAATTTCAACTTCTACATGATTCTCTTACTTCCAAATGTCTTAAAATCTTTTTGAAATCATGTTTTTAGCTAACAAATGAGCTTATGGATTTCTTATGATACATTTCTCCAATTTGTTTTTTTTGGAATTTTTAAGCTTAAGTTGCTCAACGGTTGATAAACCGTCCCTTTGGTGCACTTTGATGTCATTATATAATGTTTCTATCATCCTAACATTCTTTTTGATGATTCCAAAGGGGGAGAAACAGGAAATTGGCTCATTAGCTCAAAGAAGCTCATAAAAGCTTGTTATAAAAGCTATAAGCTATGGCTCATAAAAGTCATAAGTTGTGATTTATTTTTAGTTCAATTATTGTTTGATGGACTTATATAAATGTCTAATGATGCTTTATGACAGGGGGAGCTTATAAGCTCTTGAACAAAATGTAAAAGCTAAGCTTTTAGCTTATGGATAATTGCATTTACATTATTCTTGATATGCTTGTTGATAGGGGGAGCTTGTGCTTATTATTGAATATATTTACTCCCTATTGGTTGCTTATGTACTTTGGAAATTTTGGTTGCTTCCAAACGGTTAAATGTTTTTACCGGAAAATCATTTCTAAAATTGTTCTCCTATTTTGTGTAAAAATTGTTTTGGTTTGTAATTATCAAAAAGGGGGAGATTGTTTGATATATGTTTTTATCTTAATTTTGATGATTTTATTTTTACACCAAAACAATATTTTTAATTGTTGTCCAAATACTCCTAAATGATTTAAAATGGTTTTAATATTTTTCGGAGTATTTCTTCAAGTTTTACTTTAGATAAAATTGGACAACACTTCTAATGATTTTATGTTTATAAATTTTCACTTCAAAACAAGGTTCCTAAATGTTGTCTAAATACTCCCAATTGGTTTAAAATATTTTTAACATATTTTGGAGTATTTCTTGAGTTTTATTTTCGATAAAAATTGGACAACATTTTGTCTCGAGGTCGACCTATAGGGCAACCCGTACACGAAGATGTTTTTGGAACAAAAAATGAGACGGAAGTGAAAAACGGTCAGTCGGCCCCGTGCGCCGGTCGGTCGTGCACGAACGTTCTTCCAAACAGAACAATTTTTCTCAACAAAACACTTAGGGGGACCCGATTGAGACAAGGGTCGACCGGTCGCCTTGTTGTAATTTTCAATGTGTTCTTCAAATCTCTTATTTGTGCGCGATCGGTCGCCCTGTGCTTTGACAGCAAAAAATATGACCGTTTGACAGCAGACACATTTCCTTAAAATGTGGGATTGATTTCTAACAGCTATATTCTTGATTTTAATTGTATTTTTCTGTAGATTTTCAATCCCCAAGAGGAGCCTATGCTTGATCAATCATCTCCTATAAATAGAGGAAGTTTTGGAGCAACCATTACAACAATTGAGATACAACACAACAAGATACACTTAAAGCAAATACTTGGTCTTTCATTGTTATTATTCTTGTTGTAAATTTGCCTAGCTTATCACTTTCACATCTTTGAGGTCTAGGCTATTCTTGATTACACTTTGCACTCAAATTGTAATATTCATTATTGAGTTGTAATCTTGATTTTTGGTTATCATTCAACACAAGATATCCTTGTGAGTGTTCTTGTGGTAAGAACACACTTGGATGATCTAGATGATAGGTGCAAGAAGATTGTGGTGATCTTCTTATTGAGGTGTTGAAGAATTTGGTATTCTTCAAGGTTGAAGATTGTGGTAATCTTCACGAGGTGCCGTTGAAGGAAGATTGCGGTGATCTTCAAAGGGAGATTGTGGTAATCTCCAAAGGTGTTGTTGAAGAAGCGTGTGGTGCTCTTCAAGGTGTTGTAAGTTGAGTTTGTATTAATTTTGGTAATTAATAAAATTCTTTTTCTTTTGAAATCCATCCCCGGATATCTTGGGGTGGTAGAGGATTAGGCCCTAGGTGGGTTGAACCTCTTTAAATCGACGCGTGTTGTTTACATTCCGCACCTTTATCTTTATCTTTGAGCATTCGGTTTGAAAAAGAGGGCGAAATCGAAAAGATGGATATAATCTATTCACACCCCCTCTAGATTATCGTAGCCGCTTGGACTTACAATTACTTGGCTATGTTCTTTGCTTCATGAGCTGGGCTTAATTTTTGCAACCCCCCTCATTGATTTGGTGTGATAACACTAGCGCCGCTGCTCTTGTCTCCAACCCAATGTTTTATCATGAATTGGATGACCTCTTCACCAATTGGAATTGGATGTTCGATTCATACCCTCTGAACATCAGGTGGTTGACCTCTTCACCAATCCTTTACAGCACCTCAGTTTCATACACTCTGTACTCTTTTGCCATTAGCACATCATCCAGGCCAGACTCTTGGGGGTGTATTGAAGTGTAATACACCTGGCACATGTAACTGAATCTGTTAGGAGTTAGTTAGACAGTTAGATTTTGTTACTTGATAACTACCTCTTTGTCTCACTCTATAAATACCATGTATAGATGCAAATGTAAATCATCTTTAGTTCATGAATAACACAGTGCATATTAAGCTTCTCAATATAATTCAACATCCTATCACCAATTGGTTTTAGGATGGAACCTCACTTAGTGGGTTTGAGCTCTCTCCCATATTGCGTATGCTTCATGTGTGGGACTGTACCAAGTCCCCCCGGATTTTCGGGATGAATGGGTTGGGCCAAGCATGCCCGATTCATTTCGGACCTCTAAAATGAAGTCCAGCCTGGTCTTTTAATAGGACCGGACTCATTTAAATAGCTCTACTGACCACACGAGGTTCAAATCGTTATATAATTCAAAAGAAAATATAAATGCCATAATACAAAGACATACCTTCAAATGTGGGAGAATGATGTCTTGATACGAATACATCATAAAAATGTCGAGGATGTGATCCTATTCGCAGATGGTGTCCATGGGCTTAGCTTATAACTATTATAATCCACATTATTTTGTTGAATTGTTGATTCGTGAATTTAGTTTATAAAGTCTTACTTTAATTTTAACCCGTCATCTTTGCTAGCCCTTTAAAGTGAGTCTATTAAACTCATGGATCATGGTGCACCAATGTATATGATTGATGATGACATTCACATTTTAATAACTTTTAGCGATAATTACAAGAAATCCTCCAAAAAAATTTATTTTGCTACTTTGTCTACCTTTATTTGTCATGGATATTACTAATCGGCCCTTGCGAGGGTCGTCACGCCCAAATGGCCCATTTTATTACTCTAATCCTATAAGGTCCATCAACATATGTATAGAATCTCTTCTTAACTATTTTTAGGTATTCTCGGTCAATTCATAATTTACAATCATTTGCTTTGGAATAATTCTCCGCATGTACTAACTTAAGCATTGGAGGGTCTCCCTGGATAAATCCAGGACTCTTAAAACCTATCTAAGTGTTGCAAACTAGTTCCACGTGGAGATTTTCCCGACTCTTAGAGTGGGATTTGGAGTGTCAAACTTAACGACATTGACTTGGAGTAATTTCCAATTTCTTGCAAAGATCGATAATGTGCAATGTGTGTGTGTGTGAATGTGTGCGGTGTATGTGAAACGTGGGAGTGTGTGTATGTAGTGTGTGATTTGTGTATAACAATATATATAGGTGAGAAAATATTTACGAAGTATGCTACATGTGTGAGAGTTCAAAAACATTATATGGATTTCAAATGACTAGGATTGAGAGTGAACTTAAAATCCATCCAAAAATAACTTATTGGAATGTTAGTTACATTTAACTATGGTTAGATAGTTAGAACTATAGTTAGACGGTTATAAGATTAGTTAAATGTTAGTTTGGTAGTTACAAGATTAGTTACATAAGTACTGTTACATTGCTTTGTATATAAATACTAGTGGACTACACATTGTAGATCGATTTTCTCACATATGAAAAATATCCTTCTTCATATTATGTCATAGCATGGTATCATGAGCCAGGGGGTTTAGCTTAGTTTTTTCCGATCACCATTGATTCATCTTTTCTGGTGAGCTTCTCCGATATTGATCCTCTTCTCCGGTGTACTTCTTCTTCTTTGGTATGTTTTATTCTTCTCAGTTTGGTCGATCCACATGGATTCCTTTGTAAGTTCTACAGTAGCTGCAATCATTCCACATTTCACTTCTTTGTCTATTCGCCTTGATCGCATGAACTACCAACATTGGAGACTTCAAGTGCTATGCATGTGGCTTCAGATTCATCTTCTTCTAGTTTAAATCCTGATTATGTGATTTGGATGCGTAGAGATCAATTTCTCTTGAGTTGGATGCTAGCTTCCATTAGTGAGTCGATGCTAGGTCATGTAACTAGGTGTGTTACATCTCATGATTTGTGGATTGCTTTAGAAAAGTTGTTTTATACTCAGTATAAAGCTAGAGCTCTACACCTTCGATTGATGCTTCAAACTATAAAGAAAGGAAACTTGTCAGTTGATGAATATATACTTAAAATGAAAAGTTTTCTGACGATCTAAATTCTATTGGTCAAACATAATCGATTCTAAATTAGCTCTATATATACTTGGAGGACTTGGATCCGATTATGAGGTGGTTGTGAATTAACTTCTAGAGGAGAAGATATATCTCTTGCGGAATTACAATTTGTTTTGCAAACAATGAAATGCGCATTGAACAACATTACATCAATTTTAGTTGCATACAATGCATCTATTCACTGTGGCTCATCAAATACTCCTTGACTAATGTTGCTTATTCTCAACATTCATTTATAGGTAGGAGCGCGGATCCTTTAGAGGTAGAGGTGGTGGGTTTTGGCGTGGAGGTCGTGGCCCTACATGTCAGCTATGTGGAAGAACAAGGCATGTAGCTCTCAAATGCTACAAACTTTTTGATACTAGTTTCCAAGGCACTAATCAGTCTAATGCAGGTTCAGGTGGTGAAAATTCATTTCCAGGCACCACTAATATCCCTTAGGCTTATCTCACTATCTCACTACTAGTGCGAAGCTTACTTAACAATAATGACACTCAATGGTACTTTTGTGGTGGAGTAACAAACCACATCACCACGGATCTTGAGAATTTGAGCATTAAATCTGAATATCAAGGAGCAAACAAACTGGTTGTGTGTAATGGTTCCTCTTTACCCATCTCACATGTTGGATCTTCTGTCATTTCTTCTACTATTACTGGCAAATCTCTATTATTAAATAACATTCTATATGTTCCTCCATAACCAAGAATTTGGTCAAGATTTCTCGATTTACCAAGGAAAATATCATTTTAATTGAATTTTATGATGATCATTGCCTTGTCGAGGACAAAATCACGAGGAAGGTACTCTTGAAAGGAGTGCTTAATCAAGGATTGTACCGAGTTGGATCTCACATCCATCATCGATCTAAGAATTCTATTCTGAGTCAGAAGTTATGTGCAGTGGTCCAGGATCAGAAGTCATGTGTTGTTGCTTACACTCATACAAATAAAGACTTGATGTTGTGGCATAAGTAAGTTAGGACTTCCATGTCCTTGATTTTAAACAACGTACTCGATCATACTACATATTTCCTTTCACAATAAACAGTTTGATTTTCGTGATGCTTGTAAGATGGGAAAGTTACATCAGATACACTTTGTTAATCAACCTACAAAAACTACTTCTCCTTTTCAGTTGGTTCACTCTGATATATGGGGTCCCTCTCATGTTGATTCTATTGATGGTTTCAAGTATTATTTGTTGTTTGTTGATGATTTTACAAGGTTTTCATAGATATTTCCACTTAAAGCTAAAAACGAAGCCAAAGGTTTGTCCCAATGATTGCTTTGTAGAATGACAATTTGCCTGTTCTATTAAATGTTTGCAAACAGATTGGGGAGTAGAGTATATGTCATTGAAGCTTTATTTAGCATATTTTGGTATCAAGTTTCAGCACCCCTGCCCTCATACACATCCTCAAAATGGTAGAGTTGAGCGGAAGCATCTTCACATAGTGAAAATGGGATTATCTTTACTATGTCAAGCTACATTGCCTTTAAAATTTTGGTGGGAGGCTTTTCAAACTGCAGTATATACTATAAACAGGTTGCAACTCCCTGTTCTTCATCATGTTAGTCCATTTCGATCCTTGTTTGGCCACAAACCCGATTATACCTTCATGAAAATGTTTGGATGCTCATGTTATCCTTTTTGAGGCCTCACAATGCTCACAAGTTTCAATTTAGATTTACCAAGTGCTTATTTCTTGGTTACGATCCCAAATCATAGAGGTTATAAGTGCTTAAACCCCGGGAAGGAAGGATGTATGTTGCTAGACTGTGGAATTCAATGAGTTTGAATTTCCTTATCCAGAGTTGTTCTATCCCTCCAGGCCAACCTCTTTATCTGTGCCTCATGCTACTCTTATTTCTCTCCATGTGTTACATGTACCCAGCTCAACACCTTCTTCTCCTCCTCATATACCAGCTTCATCTTACAGTGCCCCTTAATCTCCCTCAAGATCTTTGCATGCCTCAAAGACCGCACCTCCCCACAAATTTATGTTAGTCAATCCTCCTCCGGTTGCTCTAAAGCCTACTACTCATACCATGGTTACAGTGTCAAAGACAGAAATCTCAAGCCACAGGAAATCTCAAGCCTAAAGTCTATTATGATATATTGTGTGAGTCTGAACCATCCTCAGTTAATCAAGCCTTACATGATCCTAGATGGCACAAGGCTATGCAAGATGAGTTTGATGCTCTAGAAAACAAAAATACTTGGTCCTTGGTACCCTATACCCTAGACATGCATGTCATTGATAACAAGTGGATTTTTAGAATTAAACACAAGGCCGATGGTGGTGGATAGGTTCAAAGCAAAGTTGATAGCTCGTGGTTTTCAACAAAATACGGTGTTGACTACTCAAAACCTTCTCCCCGTGGTAAAAGCTTGTACCATTAGACTCATGTTTGCATTGGCACGCCACTTATGATTGGAGTATCCAACAAATTGATATAAATAATGCTTTCCTAAATCGATCTAAAAGAGATCGTATATATATGACACAACCGAGGTTTATTGACTCAAAACATCCTAATGCAGTATGTAAGCTTTATAAATCTCTCTATGGCCTTAAACAGGCTCCAAGAGCTTGGTTTGACACCTTAAAGCTATTTCTGATCTCTTTGGGATTTACAAGGTCTGTTTCGACTCTTCTCTATTCTTGTAAAGGATAAAGGGGATTTGTTGTTAATTCTTGTGTATGTGGATGATATCAAGCGAGTTAATCATGTGATAGATTTGTTGGGCAAACATTTTGCCTTGAAAACTATGGGAGAGGTTCATATTTTTCTTGGCTTAGAGGCTACTAGATCATCTCATGGCACCATTTCCTTGAAACAAAGTAAACATCTAAAGGATTTATTGGCCAAAACAAAATTTGTTAGCAGCAAACCTACTTCCACTCCAATGGCTGTTAATCTCAAGTTGGCTCTTGGTGATAGTACAACTTTGGCTGATCCTTCACTTATAGAAGTACTATGGGTGCCTTACAATATCTCACATTAACAAGGCCAGATATATCCTTTGCTGTGAATAAACTCAGCCAGTTCATTCATCATCCCACACTCAACCATTGGCAGGATGTGAAACACCTCCTTAGATATCTTAAAGGGTCCTGTAACTTGGGTTTTGAATTTAAACCTTCACAACGGTTGTTGCTTGCAGGTTTCTCGGATGCGGATTGGGCAAGCAATTTGGATGACAGGAAATCTACAAGCGGGCATTGCATTTTCTTTGGAGAAAATCTACTAACTTGGAACTCTAAGAAGCAAAATGTGGTCTCACGGAGCGGTCTGAGAGTTAGAGTGCAAATCTTTAGCGAAATACCGCAATCGACATTGTTTGGTTGCAATCTTTATTTCGTGAGCTAGGTCTTTCATTTGAGGCTCTATCTACCATTTGTTGTGACAATGTGAGTGCTGCAGCATTGGCCTCAAATCCAGTCTTTCATGATCGGACCAAACATATCGAAATAGACGTACACTTTGTCCGGGACAAGGTGTTAAACAAGGAGTTGGATGTTCATTATATCCTCATCGAGCGGCCAGTGGCAAAAAGCCATCTTTACTAAACCTTTATCGATTTACAAGATTTCAGCAGCAGGGACAAGTTGCTCGGTTCTTGATAGCGAGAACAAATCTTTTGGGGTGTATTGGAATGTTAGTTACATTTAACTATGGTTAGGCGATTAGAACTATAATTAGACGGTTAGAAGATTAGTTAAATGTTAGTTTGGTAGTTACAAGATTAGTTCAGAAATCTTTGTTACATTGTTTTGTATATAAATACTAGTGGACCACACATTGTAGATCAGTTTTCTCATATATGAAAAATATCCTTCTTCATATTATATCGTAGCATTACTAAATTTGTAGGGAGAATTTAAAATCCATGGATTTATATCCAAACAAGTTGATGAATTTGATGGTGGACTTGAAATTCCACTCTAGAATCCATCATTATTCCTTTATCCAAAGGACCTAAATGTTACATAGAGGGGCAAATATGAAAAATATAGTACTTCGCAAAATTCAGGGAGTTAAGTAAGCCAATATAAAATCAAATGGATAAATTAGAAAAACCCCCCAATTGGAGGCCAAATTAAAATTGCCTGATCTAACTTTTATTAATTCGAACTTTTGGAATCAAGTTTCGATATTGCAAAATATGTTTTTGTCTACAAAGAGGTAACTGGGTGTGGACTGTGAGGCTCCACAATGTTCTTTCTTCTCCAAAGGTTCAATAATATCCTAATTTACTTCGTCCCGCATATTTATCCATCACTTGCCGTTGCCATTCTTTTTTTTTTCTTTTTCTTTTGTCATTTTCTTTCAAAGACTTAAGTTTGACAATGATGTACTCGGGCAAAAATTGACAACTTGTTGTTTTTTCTTTTAAATCAAAAAAATATATATATTACTCAAGCTCGATCTTGAAACTGTTATAATTGACATAATCAACTCGATAGATCAAGTATTCAAGTTAATTCTAGATATATATCGATATATAAGCTTTCTTTATTGTTTCGTAACTACTTCAGTAATTAAAAGTTGATAAAAGCAATCAATCAATATATATATATATATATATATATATATATATATATATACACACCTACATAGGGGAGGATCACGTGAGGCAATATCTCTAAATGAACTAATCTCAACCATCCCTCACTATTAACCAGTGGGTGTGATTTAATGGATAAAAAATATTTTAAAATATTAATTTAATCAACATAAGCATAGTAGGGTAAAATAACATGTAAGTAGTTCAAAATGGAATCAAATCTCTTTCTCTCTCATACATCTCTCAATCTCACGTGTCTCTCTCTCTCACGTCTCTTTCTCTCTCCTCTCTCTCTCTCTCTCTCTCAATTCCTCCATTAACGCAAATAAAAAAAACTGTGAAGAACTCGAACAATGAAAAGATAGTGAAAGAAGATGATGATTTCTTTTCCAAATGAAAAAACAACAATGAAGAATTCGAACTGGAACCCACACTTTATAAACTGATTTTACAGAGGAAAAAAATCGTGAAGAAGAAGATGATTTCTGTTCCAAATGAAGAAACAACCACGAAGAACCCGAAAGTGGTTTATATTCGACCCAAACTTAATATACTGCAATTTGTAAATTTCCGTATTGAAAATGGTGCAAAAATACTTTGGAGACACTGTATAAATTACTATAAGATAGTGCATATTTAAAACTATGCAACAAACATCAACTAACTATACATTGTCTAAAAGGTATTTATGTAGTGTAAAAAACTAAATATACGATACATATACCCAACTATACAATGTGTCATAAACTATGCAGCAAAATCAACTAACTATGCATTGTATAGAAACTATCTATGCAGTGTGGAATAACTAAATATGCAATACATTATACTCAACTATGTCTTATTGTCCTAAAACAGTGCAACAAAACAACTAAATATGCATTATTTAATAGCTATTTAAGCAGTAGAAGAACCCTAACTATACTGTCAAATAAAAAATTTGAAAAAAAACTGCTTCCTTAAATAATGCCATTAAATCCGGCATTTACAATCTCACCCCATAAAAAATAGTTTATAAAAAGTCAAGCATACCAGAAAAATGCTAGGATAATTAATTTGAATTACAAAATTACAATATTACCCTTAAAATAGCGGAAATAATGGAAATCAAAAACGAAACTGATTTAACCACCACCATTCGATTTTAATAATCAATAAACGTGATGAGTCCACAAAGTCTCACTAGGGAGGGTGGTCTCATTTGAACCAAATATATATATATATATATATATATATATATATATGTTGAGGACAAAATCGACTTTTCCAAATATCTCCTATTTTTACTATTTTATGTATTGTTAAATGCCAAAATTACTTAATTAATTGCTCAATATTATTAATCATTATTGGATCACATATATATTTATCCCAAGCTTTAGGTCTCTCATACTCGGCCCGTGTGACCCATAATCTCGGGTATAAAACATGTCGTTCTTCATTATTTGTACATGTTTCTCGTTAATTACTCTTAATTATATTGTTTTTGCTCTGAATTCCTCCTACATCGTCTGCTTGAGCGTCGGAGGGGCCGGCCGCCTAAGACAATTGCGCCGTCTAACGTTTGTTCAACTATATAGCGAGCAAATTTCAGCTCGAAGAACTACTGACCCAAGAAAAGACTTGGACTTTTCCAGAACCTCTTTACTTGGAGTGATCTGCGATTTGAAGCAGCATCAATATACATATATACTAAATCAATTTTGAGCCCAGAAATGATTGTACACACATTATTTCCATTGTTTCAGAAAAAACAAATTACTAAAACTGGAGTGGCACATCAACCATATTGTATTTGACATTCAATGGGGGTGGTTGTGGTTCAACTTGCCCAAGAAAAAACTAATTATTTTTCTAACCATTGTGCATCACTTTCACTCGTGAATGAATGATAATAGTGTAATTGGGTGATGGTGGAAGAAACGAAATATAATTGGTATTCTTGGCATCTAAGGCAAAACAGCCAAATTAATGGTCCTTCTTTGCAATTTGAGGCTGAATGTGACTTTACCTAATAATGTCGCAACTCACAAACGTCTACCATACAAATTAATTATCATTATAAGTTCCAATATTTTATTGGTTAAATTGCAATTTCGGTCCCCAAACTATATGAGATTATAAAATTGGTCCCGACAAAAATACAATTTGCAAAAAATAAAAAAAATGCAATGAGAAAGATAACGAATTGAGTCAATTTTTCGACAAAAATTGCAAAATCAGCCGAAAAATTGGGGTTTCACGTGCCGGTCAAGTGTAATTTCCGGTAATATATACAATTTTGGTGAAAAATGGAATCCATTCGCCAGAATTTTTTAATTGCATTTTGTTTCTTGCAAAGTTCCGTTTTTCCCAATTTCCTATAGTTACAAAAGCAAAATTTCACATTACCCTACTTTATTTCTAATTGATTAAATTTAGTGTATATTTTTATTCATTTGCATATTTTATTTAATATACGTTTGATGTGCATCTATAAATATTGAAATACAAAACAAGATATCAAATCCAGGTGAAAATCCAATAATTAATCGAATAGATCAACTTTTGTCTTCAATAGTAGAACATCTTATTAAAGTGATTGATCCAGGTTCGATCTCATTCAAGTGCATCCGTTCTCTCTATTTTCCTCCAATTATACCTCTTATACGTATTTGGTTCAATTATTGTGTCATTTTATCACTCAAGGGTTAGCAATAATGCCCCATAGCACAAGGGGTATAGAGTGTTATTGTTGCTATTACCAGTTTTGGGTAAGACCCTATTACATCTACTAACTATTAATCGGTCTTTTGTTTGTTTGTTTGTTTGTTTTTAAAGGATTCCAAAATATGAATTATGCAAGTTATAAAGTACGAGTGTGTAAGAATGTGGCAATAAAGTGTTTTGCTTTGGGACCAATATCATCCTAACGGAATGAGAGTATTAAAAGAGCCTTGGTCTATTATGGAATGTCCCATTCACCCATACCCCATACCATAAAATGATAACACCAAGACATTAAAAACAAAATATTGCGCAAAAATGAAAATTAGCTACCACTAAAATTGTATGTGGCCATGTTCTCACTTGTCATATGTGGCCAAGGTTGGCCATCCCTTCTCCCCATGTACATGGAAACCACTTTTATGACCCTTGTTCCTTTCCCTCTTAGTCTACTACGCCATTCCCTAAAACAAACTTTCAATTTATCGACGAAATAATTTTGTTCTTAAATTTTTTACGATTCACTCAAGATCTAACGTGATAAAAAATATTATTTCCCCTAATTATAGCGGCCAATTACCGACAAATCTCCAATAGTTTTAAAATTACCGACATAAATATTATAGGTATTTACCAACACCGATTTGAGATAGTATAGCTTTGTTAGGCGTGCCTAACGAATATAATTCGTTAGGCGTATCCAAATACCCGCCCAAATACCCCAGCCCATTGACCCGCTACCATTGAAAATGAAAAACAAAAGGAACGTAAATAGCCGATATCACACAATTCACCCTGAATTGTACCAAATAGAAATAGAGACACCATAAATATTTCTCATAAACCTCGGCTTTCCCACACTTGGCTCCATTTAATGAAAAATAACCAATCAAATATTTAAAAAAAATAAAAAGGAATCTTATTTTCTCTGTGATGTATCCCGTAATCAGCAAAAACAAAAATGAATAGAAAAAAATCAACAGAAAAATAAGAAAGGAGGCAAATAAATGAATTAGCTCTGATGAGCTAATGGTTTTTTTGCTCATAGGCCTTGTCTGTAGTATAATAATAATTGATAGTAACAATTAATTTGTTGTCTAGAAAAATGTATAAATTGGTTTTAGATTTTTACAAGGGAAAAATTAATATTTTATAAGGAGAATTTTAGGAGAAAAATTAATACTTTTGGAGGGTTAATAATACATTTGAATTTTGAGGGGACAAACTGAGTACCTTTGAGGGGACTATTAATAATTTTCGGTGGAAAAACAAATATTTTTTAAGAGGAATTATTAAAAATAGGGGAAAACTAATATTTTTTCAGCGGAACTATTAATACGTTTCACAAGGACTACTTATACTTTTAACGAAAAAACTAATACTTTTTATGGGGGCTATTAAATATTTTCTAGTGGACTACGTACTAATACTTTGCAGATGGAGTACTAATTCTTCTTAGATGAAAACCTAATACTTTTCATTACTCTCGGTGATACTATATCACTTTTCAATATTACAAAACTAATATTTTCAAGTGAATTACATATTAATACTTTTCAGAAGGACTGCTAATTATAATATTTTTTTAGAAATACTGCTAATACCAATTCCTACTAATAAAATAAAAATGCCACCGGGTCGGTTTTGGGATCCATCTAACGAATTTTGACCCGTTAGACCGTCTAACATGAGTTTTTGTCAACATTTTAGATTTTGTTGGTAACTATTTACCTACAATAATTTATCTTATATTTTAAAGTTTTCTTAATACTTACCTACAAAATTTTCTGTAGGGTTTTTTTTTTTTTTTGGTTTTTGCAGTGGTTGGCTCCATAAAAATGCACAATTATTTGAAGATGGTACAACCCCACTTCATATTTTCCTCTTAGGAGGTACAATAATTTTCTTAGGAGGTGGACCATAAAAATACCACAACTGAGTTCTTCAAAAAGGGACCATAAACGTAATGACATGCATGAAATTTTACTTCCTTTTTCAAGAGTACGTTTTTAGTTTTTTTCCATATGCTAGCTATACTATGTACTTTGTTTTTATAATTTGCATATCTTTATTAATTTCCACACAAGTTATACCCTATTTTTTGTGCATATCTTTATATATAAGTATCTTCAATAATTCCATACAACAGTTTTGAATAATTTAGTGGAACGTTGTAGATGGGGCTTGACCTACAACATCACCGTTGGTTTTCTGGGATTCAATCTACTACGGTACTACCATCACACCGTTGATTTGAGAGATTCACATGAATCCCACGAAGGGTTTAAGTTGATGGTTTTGGAACCCAAGTTCTATGACTTGCACAGAACTGCCAATAGAGGCTAGAATCGATAATTCTTAAGTGTTTAGTATGATTGATGATCTTGAATGGTAGGAAAAAATAAAGTTATCATTTCAAAGATAGCTTATTTCATGTGAGAAATTCTGTTAGTTTCGTTCATAAATTTTGTGTGATAAAACGCGTTGGTGGTTGATAATTATGAATTTATGATATTTTAGAGCTTAGAGATGTTAAACGGGCTAATCCTAAATAGCTTTTAAAGCGAGCTCTAGCGGGTTTCGGGTGAAACGGACTACTATCTAATGAGCATTGGCCATCTAAGCATAACCCTAACCCTAACCCTAATGGGTTCCATGCTAGACGAGTCACTATCAGGCTACAAGACAATAAATTGAAATCTAAAATTTTAAATTAAAACATGCATAACGTTATATTAACATTCAAACTAAACACAACTAATGATTTATAATTAAAAAAAAAAGCACATACAATTTATTGTTCCATCACATAGACAAAATCTTAAAGTTCAAATACTCAATCTTTAAACTTCATAAATAAAATCATACAAATACGATGTAATAAGTACAAAACTAAGTAATTACTAATCAGACATCATCCGCAATCACATTTGATATTTTATTGGACATAGTATTATCTTTCAATTCTTTTTCATATAATAATTATAAAACAACAAAAATCAATTGTTAGTAAGGAATTTATCTTTATGTAAATATTGAAATCAAATCATAAAAATATAACACTATGAAAGAAATAACTAGTAGGGTCAATTTATATTCTAGGAAATAATTGGTAATCCTTTACTTTTTAATTGACTTATCTGAATATCTTATTTTGAATCTGATAAGTAGAGATGTTAAAAGGGCTATTTTTAAACCGGAAAAAGAGAGAATTAGGGCCAAAGTATTTAGGCCCATTTAAATTAGGGCATTTTTGGCCCGGACTGTTTAAACCGGAGCCCGTTAGAGCTAGCCCGAAGGTTAACCGGGCTAGCCCGCTATTTTTATTTTTAAGAAAATAAATATAACTCTAATATTTTATATCTACTTTTATTACATATTACTAGCAAATTTATTTTTCAAATTCATATCTCCCACATCTTTAAGTTTAACTTTATTATACAAGCTATAAATTCTTGAAAAACTTCTTTTTATTTGTTTTATCTATTACTTAATTTATTTTTTCATTATTATTCTGAATAAGAAAATGTCACGTAATCTTATTAGATTATTTAGGATATAAATTATATTTCTAAATGGTGCTAAATCGAATTTTATAATTTTGTTAATACAATGTATTTATAAACTATGTACGACTTTTTTTTATAATGAATAGACTAACTTTAAATGCTAAACTTAAACGTTATATATGCTCAAGTTTGAAATTTTAGATTTAAATATCTTATTTTGAAAATTTTAAATTATAATCATATGAGTAATTACAGAAAAAAAGTGTTAATTCAGGGTAACTTTAGTTATTATTATTTTATTTTCAAAATTTAGTTCATAAAATATTTAATTTTATAAGTTTGTTAATACAATGTAATTAGAAACTTTGCATGAATTTTATTTATGACGAATAGTTTAACTTAAAATGTTAAACTTAAATGTTATATATATTCGAGTTTAAAATTTTATATTTACATATATAATTTTTAATTTTTTTACTTATAGCCCGATAGTAGCCCGTTTAGCCCGAGGCCTGCTAGGGTTAGGGTTAGGTTCCAATATTTCCAGCCCGTTTAATACCGGCCCGTTTAGCCCGAAGACCGTTTAGCCCGAATCCCGCTAGGGCTAGGGCCAGCCCGTTTAACATCTCTACTTATAAGCTCGTGTTATTTTTCAAATCCCAAAAATATTTTATAAGATGCTTTAATTCTAATTTCATTTCAAATTATGATTAGAGCTGCAAATGAACCAAGCCGCTCGTGAGCTATTCGGAAATCGATTCGATAAAAGCTCGTTCGAGTTCGTTTAATGAGGCTCGTTAAAATAAACGAACCAAACTCAAACTTAGAGATATTCGGTTCGTTAGCTCGTGAACAAGCTCGTTAGTAAGCTCGTGAATAGGCTCGATAGTAAACTCGTATAAATTGAACTAATAATTTGATTTTAATTTTAATTTTTCATATTTTTACTTAAGATAATATAAAAATATTCAATAAAATTAATTTTTTGAATAAAATTATAAGTTTTAATAAATATATTATGAATTTTAAATATAAATAATTTTATTATTTGTAATAAATTGAAGAAGATTTTAATTTTTAATTAATATATACTAAGCTCGTTTAGGCTCGATAAGGCTCGAAAAAGTTCGTGAGCCATCAACATGTTCGATAAATTCAGGCTCGAGTTCGACTCGAAAATAAATGAGCCAAACTCAAACACTCAAAAGCTCGGCTCAGTTCGATTCGATTGCAGCCCTAATTATGATTCATTTGCACACGCACCATGTTAAACACTTGAGTAGGTCTCTTGTAGGACCGTCTTACGAATCCTATTCTGTAAGACGGATCCTACAACCCGCCCGCGGATCCACACCCCCGCCCGCGGATCCTGCCTTCCTACAGCCCAGGTCCACTCACACACTCGCCCATGGATCCTACCACCCTACCCGCCTACCCGCCTGCCAGCCAGCAGCCTATTATTTAAAAAAAAAAAAAAACTTGCTAGCTCTGAATTGAACACGCGACCTATACATCCTTAAGGTGGTGTTTTACCACTACACCACTAATGCTTGTTGTGCAATTTCAGTGTAACCATGTATATAAAGTCATTCATAAATACGCTTGGTAAATTGAATAAAAATTAAAAACGCCTCTAAATGAAGAGGCTAAGAATCGAACACAAGTCTATTAAAAAACATGATACATTATCTCAATAAATGGATACTTATAAAAGTGTTACTTTAACTACATCATATTTATTTTTTATTTTTCCTCTTTTTTTGTTCCTAGTTTGTAACTGTATTAAGAAATCTGATACTTTATCTCAACAAACGGATATTTTTACTTATAAAAGTGTTACTTTGACTATATCATTTTATTTTTTATTTTTCCTTCTTTCCTTCATTTCTAATTTGTGACTATATTAAAAAACATGATACTTTATCTCAAAAACTAGATACTTTAACGTATAAAAGTGTTACTTTAATATGTTATATATATATATATATATATTATAATATATTCATATTTGTGGCTATATTAAAAACTTGATACTTTATCTCAAACAATAGATACTTTAACGTATAAAAGTATTACTTTAACTCTGTTATATATATATATATATATATATTCATAATTTATGACTATATTAAAAAATATGTTACTTTATCTCAAAAAACAAATACTTTTACTTATAAAAGTATTACTTTAACTCTATCGTATTTATTATTCATCTTTCTTTGTATTTATTATTAAAAATGTAATACTTTATTTAAAAAAACAGATATTTTTATTCTTAAAACATGATATTTTTTCTCAAAAAATATATATTTTTACTCATAAAGGTGTTACTTTAACTCTGATATATTTATTTGTTCTTCAATGTAATGTAATATTTAATCTATACTATCTTAAAAGTGTGAATGTTTCTTGCAATTTTTGATTGGACAAAAATATCCTTTAGAGATAGTAAAATTTGAAGACAACTAAGTAATTTGATATTTATTTATCTTCTATTTGTTCAATTATAAGACAATGTGACCTTTTATATTCTACAATTTAAAAGTATTTATTCTTTTAGCTATAACTCTTAAAATATTTTAAATTTTCAAATAATACTAGCTCCATATTAAACTAGATTTGGAGAGCTTTCTAATCATATGTCATAAGCATATATTAGGATTTCACATGAGAAAAATTTAACATTATAAAGTTCAACACCATGTAAAAATTAAGAATTTATGTTTTCTATAGTTTTGTTATTTATTTAATCTTTTTTGTTTAACTATATGAAAAATGTAAATTATAGCCAAAAAAATTCAGAATCTCAAAATATATTTTTTTAATCATAACACTAAGAATACTTTAAATTTCTTATAAAATCAAATTCAACTATATTTTCTAAACACATACATAAGTCGTTATAGAAGAAAATTTTAACTATTTAACTTTTAGTATGATGCAAAATTGTATACTTCTTACACTACAAGAATTTCAGCTTTTAGTGACCAAAATTTAATGACGGGATGAAAAATTCGTCACTAAAAGCTAGATTTGTGAAGTTTTTATGAGGGTAAAAAAATTCCTAGTTAAAAATTGAAATTATTAATGAGGAGTTCCTAATTTCATAGTTATTAATAACTAATCCCCTCACTATTTGCATGATAAAAAACTCCCCTCATTATTAATTATAACAAATAAGATACCAAATACCAATTAAAAAATTATTTATTAAAAACATAGAATAACACCTTTTATTAATTACTAAACCTTTTTATTATTAAAGAAATCAAAACATGCTTTCAAAAAAAAAAAAACAAATCAAAACTTTTTATCATTAAAGAAATCAAGACTAAACTGTATCAATTCTCGAAACCATATCAAACCTAAACAAAACCTTTTTACAATTAAAGAAATCAAATCTAAACCTTATTAATTCTCTAAACCTTATCAAAACTAAAACCTTCTTATTCTTGGAAGCCTCTGCGTCTTCAAAAACAAAAGAACGCTTCTGATATAATTTTCCACTCCAATTCTCTCACGAGTCACGTCTCCCTCCCTCTTTCTCACGTACTCCATCGCTCGCGCTAATCATCGGCAATAAGAGAAGGTAACCCCAATTTCGTCTACTTTCCTCGACTGGAAAAGCCCCGATTTCGTTTGACATTGTTGCTTTTTGACCCGAACATTATCATTCAAAGGTAAACTCTTAAATTTCAACTGGTTTTTAATTCCCAAATTTCGATTTCTTCTCATGAAATGAATTAGATTCTAATTTTGATGTGAAAATTGGATATCTGGTTCACAAGTATTAAATAGTTTTGTTGTCTGAAATGGAGAGTATTAAATTTAGTTATTATGAACTCTAATTTTATCATGGGTAAAGTGAAGGAAAGGGGAATAGTGTATTGTTTTTCTGGTTATATTGATGTTTAATTCGACCACAAAGTTTTGCTATTTTCAGTTAGGAATTGATAAAATTAGAATTATGTATTCCTATGTAGAATTGATATTCTCCACAGAGTTTTGCTACTTTCAGTTAGGAAATAGAGATCTGTTGATACAATTATAGCCATGTCAATTTATAGTTGCACTAGACTTCTTGCGGATTGAATATTCTGTTTCATGACCTGGTTACTATATTTTACCAGGCAATGGCTGAAAAGTTTTTCATTTATTAAAGGGATAATTATATAAAACCCCCTGAGGTTTGGGCTAATTACATAAAAACTCAGAAAAAACCCTTAAGGTTTGATTCCATTTAGACCTTCCCTCTTCGTAAGCAAAAAATATTTCAAAAACCACCTTGATATTTGAAGAAATATTACAATTAGCCCCTTAAATTTAAGATAAAATCAAACATGAGGGGGCTTTTTGTATTTTGAAACATCTTTCGATTCTTTTGTAATTAGGCCAAAATTTTAGTCTTTTGAGGATAAATTTTAGTCTTTTGCTGTCAAAGGAGTACTGTCATTTGACTCCCCTAAAAGGCTGATGTCAACTTAGATTGCATAATGCATTAAGATAATAGTGCACTACCTTTGGAACGCTGGGCCTTTGCTCCAGTCACTTTTCTTTTTTTTTCTACTGAAAATGTTTGTTGCAAAAATTAAATATTTAATTACATATATGCAAAGTGTTTTTGTCAGTAGTATGCATAACATTTGAGTAGGCTTCAAGGAATCTGTAGTCTTGTGCTATATTTTTATTTTTTTCTTCTTGTCACTTAGTTGTTAGTATACAAACGAATTTTCTGGTTGTCATTATTGAAATGAAACTTTATCATATTTTAATACATAGGGTAAAATTAGAAAAATCAGGATAACAAACTTTCTAAGGTGCATAGATCCTTATAATTAGGATGACAATGGGGCGGGTTTAAATCGCTACCCGCAATAAATCCGTCCCGGCGAGACGAGTTTAAACCCGGTCAAATGGGTCCCGGGGTGAGTCCTGTTAGATAAATGTTTTTATCATGATTTTGATGATTTTGTTCAAATGAGTTTTTATACCAAAACAATGTCCCTAAATGTTGTCCCAACACTTCCGATCGATCTAAAATGTTTTTACTATTTTTCGGAGTATTTCTTGAAGTTAATATTCGATTTAAAATTGGACAACACTTTTGTTTCAGCTCGACTCGGCCGCCCTATAGGCAACCCGTACTGAGTTGAGTTTTGAAAGAAAATGGGACGTAAGAAAAAAAAGCGGCGAGTCGGCGACGGTCGGCCGACGACGCGGGCGATTGCACTGCAAGTTGGATTTTGTTCAGACTTCTCTGTTTAGTAAAGCGCAAAACGCTGGCGGCAACCGGACTAAGGCGGCCGTGCATACCCGCACTTCTTCGGTCCCCTGTGTAAAAATTCGCAGAATTCAATTTCAATCTTATCTCTGTGACCGGTCGAACCCCATGTTTGATGACAAACTATCCGTTGCATTTTAGAACTGACTTTTCCTATTTTGTGGGATTGATTTCTATGACTATATTGATGATTTTAAATGGTTTCTTTTGCAAAGCAAATCACTCCCCGAGGAGGAGCCAATGTCCGGAAATCAAAGCCAAGACCTCTCCTATAAATAGAGGCTTCTTTCAAGCAACAAGACACAACACTCCATACAAGCAAAGAGCAAACAAAGCAAACACTTTCATATATCTTGTTATATTAGCCTTAGCACTTTCACTTGCACAAATTTGAGGTCTAGGCTTTCAATTCTTGATTACACTTGTACTCATATTGTATCAATCATTATTGAGTTGTAATCTTGATTTTGGTCATCATTCAACACAAGACATCCTTGTGAGTATTCTTGTGGTAAGAATACACTTGGGTGATCTAGGTGATAGGTGTTTGAAGGTTTGGTAATCTTCAAAGGTGTTGTAAAAGGATTGTGGTAATCCCGAGGTGGTGTAAGAGGGTTGTGGTAATCCTCAAGGTGTTGTATTAATTTTTGGTAAATTAATAAAATCTTTTTTTTGAAATCCATCCCGGATATACTGGGGTGGTAGAGGATTAGGCCCTAGGTGGGTTGAACCTCTTTAAATCGACGAGTGTTGTTTTATTTCCGCATTTACATTCTCGTCTTTGTTTGATTATTCGAAAAAGAGGGCAAAATCTGAAAAACCGAGATAATCTATTCACCCCCTCTAGATTATCGTAGTCACTTGGACTAACAGGTCCCAGGTCCAATGTTTATAAAACTCGCCGGGTCCGGGGCGGGTAATAGATGAATCAAACAAACAACACATGTGGGATGCAGTTAAGGTATGTAAATTTATCTTGGAAAATATTGAAGTTTTTGCATTATTTCGCCAGTATGTGCTTTATGATATCTTATGTCGTCGCATAGAAAATGACAACCAACCAATTTTCGATGCACCTCCAACGGCTAGCACTGACCTTGAACAGGTACCACTTGTTTAATTTGTTGGTTTCTTTATTATATTATTCATTTTATAAATATTTTAGACTTGTTTTGGTTTATTAGTTGGGGATAGTTTTTGTTTAGTGGGAGGTGTCTGTATTGGTGGGATAAATATGTGTGTGTGGAGGTACCACATAGGTTCATGTTAAAATTTGTTCAAAAGTGTATGATTTTGTGGATATCGGTTTACTATTGCTTTTGTTTAGGATTTTCTCTGTTTTGATTTTCCCATTTGTTTTGACCTCCATAAGGGATTGAAAAAAGTATAAAATGTATGTATTGATCTCCTTAATTAAGCGGCATAATTTGACCTTGATAAGAAATAGGATTTGAATAGCTTTGGTTTTATTTGTTATCATAGGGATCAGATGGTTCTTGGTTGTACATTTGGTTTAAAAGCAAATTAATATTTGGCAAACAGGGAGATTGAAACCGAACGAAACAAAAGAAATTATAACAAATTCAACTTTTTGAGTTACTGCATTGCTCTCATATAAATGAGATGTATTTTTTCTTGCTCCATATAAGGTTAGGAACAAGAAAGTGTTGGAAAGCAATTAGCTTTGAAGGAATATCAAATGACACTCTGAGAAATTAAGAAGGAATGGGGTGGGTTCTTGTGCTTTTGGAACCAATATCCGTGACTATTATATGCTTCTGCAATGTAGGAAAAATAAGTGCAGTTGTTTTCTGAGATATCTATTTGGATGTATTCATAATCTTATTCCTGGTTAGGTTTCTACTCTAATCTCAGGACAATTGGGTGCAACAAATATGGGACATGCCTCTTTTGAGTTTTCTAGGAAAAACGCTTTTGGGTGCAACTTTTAGATTTTAAGCTTACGGGTTGTTTATAAAAGATGAAATATTTCTTAATATATAGTTTCTTTGAAAGTTAATTTCGATATTGGGATTAATGCTTTTCTTTTTTTTATTTTACTTGTAGGTTGACTCGTAAAGAAGACTACACCACGTATTGGGAAACTGGTACATGATATTTGAAGCAACCAAATGATTTGCTTTTCTGGTGCTCAAATTTGTACTCCATGGAGTAGATATTAGGAACTTCAGTTATGTAGAACATGATTCTTTGGAACAAATTAAATTTGTATATATTTTGAGTACATCATTACATGTTGATACAGTTGTTTTTATAAAATTTGTCGTTCAAAAAATTTATTTACACTTGGATGCTTAGCAATACGAATTCTTTATTAATAAGGATGTGTTTGTGCAATGAGCGATTCAATTAAAATAATAATTCTAGATTTTGTAATAATTTTTTAATGAGTGTAACTCTTGATTTATGAGGGATAATTTTATTATAAATTACTTTTAGTGATGGGATAATAACTAATAATGATGGTAAATTTTATCCATAAAAAAATATATAGTGAGGGGAAATGGTTATATAATGAGGAGATATTTTGTCACTGGAAATTATTTAATGAGGGGAAAATGATATTTTTAGTGATGAAATTTGTAATCATTGAAATTATTTTTAATGATGGTATAATACCATCATTAAATATATTGAAACAATAATGACGGGACCTATTTCCCGTCATTAATTACTTTTATCTAGGAGGGCAGTAGTGAGGGTCCATGACGGGAAATTTCCCGTCATTAAAAACCTTTAGTGACGGATTTTAGATTTATAATGACGAAATTCTCCGTCATTAAAACTCAATTTTCTTGTAGTGTTATATTCTTTTAAATTTTTTCAATAATTAAATATGTCTATTATAATTTATAAGAAAAAGATCAAATTACAATATACACAATAAGAAAAATAAAATAAAAAAAAAATATTTTTGGTGGTTTTGATGCTAAATAAAAAAGTAGTGAAAATACATAATTTCTTTATGGTCGAAAAATTCTCCCTCAATTAGTAATATGTAATTTAAAAATTAATCTATTGATAGTTATTAAAGAAATAATATTGAAAGTAAGAGAGTTTCATATTTTATGTTCTACATTTTAAAAGTATTTGTTTTTCATTATAACTCTTAAAATATTTTGAATTTTCAAATAATATTAGCTTCATATTAAACTAAATTTCGAGAGTTTTCTTACCATATGTCATAAGCATATGTAAGGACTTCATATGAGAACATTTTAACAATAGAAGTTCAACACTATGTAAAAATTAAGAATTTATATTTTTCTATAGTTTTGTCATTTATTTAATTTTTTTTGTTTAATTATATGAGAGATGTTCATTATAGTAAAAAAATTCAGAATAACAAAAATATTTTTTAATCATAACACTAAGAATACTTTAAATTTCTTATAAAATCAATTTCAAACTTAAACTAGGTTTCAAAATCTTTAACTATATTTCAAACATATACACAAGTCGTTATAGAAGAAAATTTAACTATTCAACTTTTAGTATGATGCAAATTTATTTATTTATTATATTATTTTAAATTTTCTTGATAATTAAATATGTCTATTATAATTTATAAGAAAAAGATCAAATTACAATATACACGATAAGAAAAAATAAAATAAAAAATATTTTAGGTGGTTTTGATGCTAAATAAAAAGTAGAGAAAATATATAATTCCTTTATGGTCAAAAAATTCTCCCTCAATTAGTAATATGTAATTTAAAAATTAATTTATTGATGGTTGTTAAAGAAAAAATATTAAAAATAAGAGAGTTTCATATTTTATTTTTATTGCAATTTCATGTATATCTTATTTTAATTAGCCATATCAGTAAAATAAAAAGTACAAAATAAAAGGAATAAGATTAACATGAAAAAAAGCGAACAAGAACCAAAACAAGTTTGCCGCGGTAAAAAAGTTACCTTTTAAATTTTTTATATGTGTTAATATGACTTTTACTTAGTTTTCTATATATAACATTATAAGTTTCAGTTTCTAATTTCTTATTTTTTAATATATTATGATCTCAATCTTTTGATTATTTTATATCCTAGAAATTTTAAGAACAAGTGCAAAAAGTGTTAAAAGTTGTATATATAAATTTATTAAAAAACAAAGAAGACAAACTTAATAAAAAAATCCATATGTATTAAATTGAAATTTGTGATAAAACTTGAATATGTAACAAATAAATAAACTCATTTAATATGTAACAAGTTGACTACTGAGAAAGTAATTATATATTACAAATTATATATTAGTTCAAATACTAACATAACATTCATAATAAACTAAGTAAATTAAATAATTACAACAAATAAGAGTGAAAACTAAGAATAAAAAATATTAAAAAATAAATGGTTATACTTTGACATTAATGAGTTGAGATTGATCTAAATAATTTGAGGGGTTAATCTCACATATTGAAATAGTCTAGGATTAAACCAAATGAAATATATTATAAAGATTTGAAAGAATAAAAGTAATTAGTTAAAAAAATATGTCATAGCCGGGAATTCTAAAGAAAAATTAAATGGCTTTCATATAATATGTATAATTTGACATTTTCGATAACATCTCAGTTCATTTTAATAGCACACCTTTATGACTTATAAATATTCAAGCACAACGACAATTATTATAAAATTGGACAAATTATTCTAATCTTTACAAAATCAAATACTATGAAAAACTTGAAAACAAGAATCAGAAATGGAAAGTCACTGTGTGTATATGAAATTGTAAACAAATAAATAAATAAACTAAACTTATTTAATATGAAATAGTTTGATATCTATGTCAAAGATTAATATTTCTTAAATTACATATTAATTTAGGTACCAATATAACAATCAAAAATATTCAAAATAATATTTATGTATCAAATTTATTGTGTTAAACTATATATAATAATAAATTGGAGTGAAATGATCATGCTTAGTGCCAAATAATATAAATTATTCCGGGCATAAGGAGGCGGAAGAGAATAGTTAGGGGAGGTTTTTAACACATGATATCTAAATTTTTGGCAACTATATTTTCTTATTTGATAAAAAATTCTTCAAAATTTTAAATAAAGATTAAAGTACTATATACCATTTTCTCAATAAAAGGCACTAAAAATGGGTTGATAATTATATTTTATAACAAATAATATGATTTTGTAAACGAGATTAAATGAGATCAATTTTAAATTTACAGTCTCTTCAAACAAATATAGATTAGTTTCAGTATATTAAGAATAATTGCAATTTTCATAACTATACGACTCACAAAATTTACAACTATGTAAATTTTAATAGAACCACAATAGCCAAATTCAATTACAAGTACAAACTCTAATAGTATAACATATATTTATAAAACTTTATGAAATTTTAAAAACTATATTAGTTTTTAGTTTATTACGAATAACTTTTAAAAACATAAGTGAATGCAAAAAGAAATTCAAGTATAAAAGTTAATTAGTATTATATTTAATTATTGAAGATTGACACGTGAAAATTGTTAACTTACTTTTTCTTTCATAAGATGTCTTTGGTTTTATTATTTATTAAATAAAGATGTTTTGTGTATAATTGAATAGAGTTTCAAAACTCAGATTACGACTTATCACTTTTTCATAGTTTTATTTAATATCTGACTCTCGATAAAAATAATGGGATTAATTTTTTTTATAAATTAGGTTAATGTTTATTATTTTTGAGACAATGGAAATAGGAGAACTACAAACTTTAAGTTTAAGTGTTAATGATAAAATATTAACTTTGCTACTAGAATTAAAATAATATATGATTTTTTTTTACTTATATATTATATTGTAAATTTTTTTACATTTATTTAATCGAAAAACTAAGATTAATAAAAGAAGTTAAGCACATGAAGTATAAGAATTTGACTAACCTTTATTTTATTTAAATAACAATAACAAATAAAATGGTGATATTATGATGGATTTTGGTATAATACCTAATTAATTTTTTTTTATTAATGCGATAACTTGCATGAGATTCACTAATCATTAGCTTATGATTTATAAGCTAAATTATTTTGATTATGTAAAATACATTCAATGCTAAAAGAATTCGAAAATCATGTAAGAGAAAATACTTTTCTAGCCATAATAATGAAATAAAAGACCGATGAATGTGATTGTAAGCTAATATAAAACCTATTTCGTTGTCATACTAATTGTAAAATTTTTGTGGGATTGAGTTCTTTAAATGATTATTTAACAATTCATATCAATCTATAATTAAAGTAAATCAAAATATATATTAAATATGTGTAATATTTAAATATAATTAATATTTATTTCACTTTTTAATATTTTAATATTAATCAATAAAATTATTAAATAATAAAATTATTTTTAGTAAAGTCATGTGGATCACGTGCGACGCACGTGTTTTTTACTAGTATTATAAAAGTATCATATTTAATATCAAATGTATCACTATTTCCAGCACAAATATCAGTTTTTCAATGGAAAAAACATTAGTTACGAGACTAGAACGAGTACATTAAAAAATCCCATTTTATGAATATGTAAAAATTAAAGTATCAATGTTCACCTTAAAAGTATCATATTTATTATTCAAAAATATCACTATTTTCTGATAAAGTATCACTTCCTCTTTAGAGAATTTAAAATTTTAAAATGAAGGGATGATAATGAAGCTTTATATTCATGGTTATATTCAAGGTTATACTAAATATGTACAACAAGAACCAGTGGTCTAGCGGTAGAACACCACCTTACCTTTATTAAGGTCGTGGGTTCAATTCCCCATGGAGCTCTTTTTCTTTTAAATAAGAGGGCCTGGGCGCAACGGGTGGGCTGGTGGGCTGGGCATGTGGGGGGCTATTAGTTGCAGTTTTTATTTTAAACATATTTACCGGGTCCAGCAAGTTGGGCGGGCGAGCAGGCTGTAGAATCTGTCTTATAAAATAGGATCCATAAGACGGTCCTATATGAATTTTTCCCAAAAACACTTGATTGTTTCCTTAAAATACTAGAAGACAATTTTGTTGAGGTAATATTCAGATGAAAACGTAAAAGATGAGGTGACAGGATTACACACAAAAAGTTGATAAGGACGTGTCTGGACTTTTTCGTCTTTAAGGACGTAATGAGAAAAAGTAAAAAAAGACTTTATTTGCATGAAACATGTTTTTCTAGTTAATTCTGTCCAGTTGGCAAGTTCCTGTTTTTCTTTTTTTTTTTTTTTATTTTAACTTTTATTTTTCCAAATTTTGTTTTCCATACGAGGACATGCTTTCCAGTTTTTTTTTTTTTTTTCGATCGATAGTATTTTATTATAACAACTCAAAACTAAAATTACAACTACAATCGTAGCCAACGGGCTAAGAGCCGACAAGACTAACTAAAAGCCAAGCGGGAAATTGGTAAGACCAATTCAGATTCACAACATGGACTTAAAATAACTACCCACCTCAAACTAAACCACTCCACGCCAGGGAGACTTCAAAGAGACTTAATGGAGATCGAACACACTAAAAAAAAAAAACTAAAACGCACGAGCAACCACTATATACTGCAGAACAGAAAAATAAGAAAACAACAACTATAGCTAAAAAACAACAACAATAGCTAAAAAACGAGAGGAAAAAAATAAAAAAATTGCCTCTCCCTCACCCAACTCTACTGCTGCAGCCCATCATCTACTCAGCTCTGAGACACCTTCGTGGAGCTCCGACCCGCTTTCACCCTGAAACGAAAATATCGGTCACCTTCGAATATCATAAGGAATCGCATCATCCGCCCTCAGTGAGAAAGCATGGGGGAGAGGGGGGGGGAATGAGGGAGGGGGAGGGGGGAGAGGTGAGGGTGGCGGCTGTGGTGTGGTTGGGGAGGGAGGGAAAGAGAATAATAGGTTAGGTTTTTTTTTGGGGGGTTAGAGAAAAGGGAGAGGAAATGGGTTAGAGAGAGGAAAAAAAAAGAAGAACTAGTCCTCTTCATCGCTAATAGGTTCAGTATTGATATTCGATAAGACCCAAATTTTCGTTCATTGCGCGCGGTGTAATCCTTTTGAAAGAATAATTATATGAAAATATAGAGTTTTGTTATAATTTATCAATATTGTATAGCTAATATTTGTGAATACGTGTGTAACGGAAAATAAGTAACAAAATGTTTTTGCTATGGAAAGCTTGTGAATCATCATTTCACTTCACTTGTTTATATACACAAGAATCACTATTCACATGTGATCTACTCTTTGTTATGTAATGTAATAATTTACAATGCTACAGTACATCGCATGGCTCACGAGCCTGCCATAACACTCCCCCTTGGACGTAGTATTGTTGTATGTTTGGATGAGTATGCCTCGTTAAAAACCTCAAGCCGGAAAACCCTGTGGGAAAAATCGGACATAAGGGAGTCCAGATCTTGTGCATAAGCTGCCTCGTTAAAAACCTTAAGCTGGAAAAACCCAGTGGGATAAAAACCAGACATAAGGGAAAAAGAGTACAACGCACAATATACTCGCTCCCCCTGAAATTAAGAATATTAGCTGCATAATTGATCCATCAATCTTGCTTCGTATGGACTCTTCTCATTCCGATGCCTTGAACCAACTTCTCAAATGTAGACGTTGGTAAGGATTTTGTAAACAAATCGGCAAGATTGTGACATGATCGAATTTCTGAATATCTACCTCTCCATTTTTCTGAAGTTCATGTGTGTGGAAAAACTTTGGTGAAATATGATTGGTCCTATCACCCTTTATGTAACCATCTCTCACTTGTGCTATGCATGCTGCATTATCCTCATAAATAATAGTGGGAGTGTCTGTAACTGGTTTCAACTGACAAGCATTTTGTATATGAGCTATAACTGATCTTAACCAAACGCACTCTTTGCCAGCTTCATGAAGAGCAATGATTTCAGAGTGATTGGAAGAAGTAGCGACTAATGTTTGTTTGGTAGATCACCATGATATAGTTGTACCGTTATAGCAAAATAAGTAACTTATTTGTGATCGGGCTTTGTGCGGATCAGATTTATATCCAGCATCAGCATAACCAACTCACCCAGAGTTAGTGGATTCGTTGGAGTAGAATAACCCCAAATCTATAGTACCACTGAGATATCGAAAGATGTGTTTAATACCATTCTAGCGTCTTCGAGTTGGCTCAGAACTGTATCGTGCAATTAGATTTACTGCAAAGGAAATATCAAGTCGAGTACATTGTGCTAAATACATTAATGCTCCAATAGCATTAAAGTAAGGCACTTCAGGACCTAAAATCTCTTCATCAGATTCCTTTGGTCGGAATGGATCTTTCTAGGGATCTAAACTGCGTACAACCATAGGGGTACTCAAGGGATTAGCCTTGTCCATATTAAATCGTTTGAGTATCCGTCTAGTGTAAGCAGATTGGTGGACAAATATCCCGTTATCTTTATGGTCCAACTCAAGACCAAGACAAAGTTTAGTTTTTCCAAGGTCTTTCACCTCAAACTCTTTCTTTAGATATTCAACAGCATTGGATAGTTCTTCAGGTGCCAATCAAATTCATGTCATCGACATATACAGCAATAATAGCAAATCTGGTATCTGATCTTTTGATAAAAACACATGGACAAATGGGATTATTTTTATAACCTTCTTTCAAAAGGTATTCATTAAGTCTATGATACCACATGCGATCGGATTGCTTTAATCCATACAACAATCTTTGTAATTTGATCGAGTACAATTCACGGGGAGTATCTAATTTTGACATTTTATATCCATCTGGAATTTTCATATAAATATCAGAATCTAATGAACCATATAGATATGTCGTCACTACGTCCATTAGACGCATGTCTAACTTCTCGTGGACAACCATACTGATCAGAAAACGAAATGTGATTGTATCCATCACAGGTGAATATGTTTCATCATAATCTATCCCAAGTCTATGGGAGAATCCTTGAGCCACCAATCGGGTTTTATATCTCACTACTTCGTTTTTCTCATTTCTTTTTCGAACAAATACCCACTTGTATCCAATGGGTTTTACATTATTTGGAGTTCGAGTAATTTGTCCAAATACATTCCATTTTTCTAGGGAAGCTATTTCAGATTTTATTGCTTCCTCCCACATAGGCCAATCAGGCCATTGACGACATTCCATGATAGAATGTGGTTCACAATCATAATCATCATTTAAAATTTCTTGAGCAACCAAGAATGTAAAATTATCATCAATAATTATTTCATTTCGATCCTATATTTAATTACTATAACTCATGGGATTCTAGGTGCTGTCAGAATATTTGATTAGTACATTTTCTGAGATGTTAGGCTCTACAGATCCGTCTGGAGCATGCTCATTAGTATCAATTCTCCCATTTGTTTTTCGAGGAACAATATCTTTTGAGCCAATAGGTCTACCACGCGTTTTTGTCGTGGGATATCATCATTCATTTTCTTATTTTGCCTGGAACAATAATCCCGGGCCGAGCATTTGCGGCGAGGAATATGAGACTTCGTGACTTTACTATCATCATTAAATGCATCAGAAAGTCTATTCGCAATATTCTGTAAATGAATGATTTTATTCACCTAACTTTCATATTCAGTAGTACGTAGATCTAAATGGGATAAGCTTTGTTCATTCCATGAGATACCATCAACTGGTTTTTGTTTATCTAAAATATCTTTATCCCTTCCCATTGATGGAAATGTTGTCTCATCAAAGTGACAACCCGCAAATCTAGCGGTAAATAAATCTCCCGTCATTGGTTCTAAATACCGAATAATTGACGGGGAATTAAATCCAACGTAAATACCTTATCTACGTTGTGGACCCATTTTTGTCCTTTGAGGAGGTGGAATAGGCACATGGCATCACACCTGAAAGTGCATAGGTGCGAAATATTTGGCTCAAAACCAAGAGTTAATTGCATTGGGGAGTGCATATGATAAGCAGTGGGGCGTAATCTAATAAGTGCTGATGCATGTAATACGCAACGAGGCAGAGATGACTAAGTGACATATGGAATATGGCGACGACAACAAGATGTCGTAGAAGGGGCCCATGGCATCTTGATCCGATCCCTCTCTTGACTCGCAAGACCCGCTTTACTCACAATAGGGCCCTGGTCGGTCACTTTTCTGGGATTTAGCTATTTGTAGATGTAGGGGAATCAAAAAAGCATCTTTGAAGGAATTCGAGAAGAATCCATTTCCTATGCTACCCCATGCTGCACTAGTGAGATTTGATCTCATTAATAATGTACGAGCAATAATTTGAACTCGTTTAATCAGGAATTCTGCCAATCCATTTTGAGTATGAACATGTGCTACTGGGTGCTCAACATTAATTCCCAGTGCTGTGCAATATTCATCAAAAAATTTGATGTAAATTCTACGGCATTATCCATCCTTATATTCTTGATGGGATTATCAGGAAAATGTGCTCGGAGTTTAATAATTTGCGCTAATAATCGAGCAAATGCCACATTTCTAGTAGATAATAGGCATACGTGTGACCATCTACACGATGCATCTATTAAGATCATGAAATATCTAAATGGTCCACTTGCAGGATGTATTGGTCGACAAATATCACCATGAATATGTTGTAAAAATGATGGTGATTCATAACCAACCTTTTCCATGGAAGGTTTAGTAATAAATTTTCCTTGTGAACACGATTCACAGAAATAATCTTTGGACATTAGCATCTTCGTGCTTTTCAATGGATGTCCATTAGTGTGTTCAATAATCCTACGCATCATAGTTGTTCCTGGGTGTCCAAGGCGATCATGCCATAACCCAAATATATCAGGATTCACCAGCTTCCAAGGCATGGTGGCGTAGGATTCAAAAGCTTTAATTTGGACACAATATAATCCAGAAGTTGTTGCTTCAAATTTCTCATGGGCAATTCTTTTTCCCATTTTATAGGATGTGATACATAGATACTCTTTATTATTTTTATTTAGTGTCTCCAAGTGATAGCCATTATCACGCACATCCTTAAAACTCAGTAGATTTCTTTTTGATCTACTCGATAACAATGCATTTTCAATATTTAATATTGTACCATTAGGCAACACCACTGTTGCATTCCCGGAGCCATCAATAATCTCAACGGGACCAGATATAGTTGTAACTTGTGCCTTGCATAATTTCACACTCGAATAATATACTTTATTTGTTAATATTGAGTGCGTTGTTGCACTATCAAGTAGACAATAGTCTCTTTTCTCGGTGTTTCCCATGTGTACCTGTTTGAATTATTATTAAATTAATGTTATATGATTATCAAAAAATTCTTTTATTGAAATGTAAAACAATTAAATAACAACATTTATGCACAACAAAAGTTTAAACATAAATGATTTTATTCGATAACATAGGCGCACATAATCTTCCAACTATTACATGTTAAAAATAATTGCCCACGCTAACAAAGGGTAAATCATGAAGACAAGAAGATTAACCAAAAGCCAAAAATGCTCCGGCGGATATTCTCCAATAAAAACTAGGATAGTGTACAAGAAGACTATTGTGATGAGATATGCCACGACTAAGTTAACCATTTTTTTCTTCCTCCCTTTTTTTTTAAGAATAAAAGAGATGAGAAATTGTTTTTTAGAAAGATGAGAGAGTATGTGTGAATTTGTTGAATGAAATGTTGGTATATTTATAGATAAAAGTTATTGTTCATAGCCGTTTAATGTAGCCGTTAGAGGAGAGAAATCAATGTGAAAAATTTGAATGTAAAATTGTGAATGATTTGGTAGAAATTTACTGATATTTTATGATCGAAAAAATTAAACACGAATAGATTTATTATTTTATACTAAAAGCTTAAAATCGGGAATGTATCATCCGGGACAAGTACAAACATGGTACAAAAAACTTAATCTCGGGAATATATCATCCGAGAGAAATAACACACAAACATTGAGTCCATTTTTAATCTATCCAGTCGCCACCTTGTGCCTCATGATTCTCAAGAAAATCAGATATATCAAGTGGTTTCCAATCCTGGACAGGATTTTGATCGCGTATAATTTTAGATGTGTAGGCCTCATTGGTAGTAAGTGGCTCCACTGCCTCAGTGGCATGTGTTTGAACACTTTTGCCATTATTTTTCTTTGATTCCTGGTATAGGTTTACTAGGTGCTGGGCAGTTCGACATGTTTGGCCCAATGTCATGTCATCCCACATCTGTTGCAAAGATCACCACCAGTTCGTTCCATTGGCATTTTTTCCTTATCACGATTTGGCTGATTTGAATGCCCGTGTTTGACCGTATAATCATTTTGGTGGGAATAATGATAATTATCCCGATTATAGTAATTACGACCACCACGGTCATATCTATGAGTATTTTGATGTGGCCCGCCACGGCCACAACCCCTGCGGCCACCACGCCCGGGTTTATACTCACGGCCTCTAAATCGGCCCCCTCCTCTACCGGAGTTAGCATGTGCTTCAGGCACTGCATTAGAGCCAGAAGGTCGCAAATCATGATTTCTCAACAGCAATTCATTGGTTTTCTCTGCCGTGATAAGAACCGAGATTAATTCAGAATATGTTTTAAACTGCCATTGTCGATATTGTTGTTGGAGCACAATATTCGATTTATGCATAGTGGAGAATGTTTTTTCCAATTTATCATACTCAGATAATTTTGTCCTGCAAAGGGCCAGTCGGGACTCAATTTTGAATAATGCCGAATTATAGTCGGCAACGGACTTGAAGTCCTGCAATCTCAGATGTTGCCAGTCATATTGTGCTTGCGGGAGTATCACAATTCTGGTGTGATCAAATCTTTCTTTGAGCTTTTGCCAGAGCTCAGAAGGCATTTCAATTTGTATATATTCATTTTTTTAAATCATCAGATAGATGATGGCGAATAAATATCATTGCATTCGCCTCATTTTTTACAACGGCCTATTCGATTTTTATAGGCTTCAATGTTTTAGCCAGATCTAAACGCTGGAGGTGCAATTTAACATCCAGACAACATGATAAATAGTTATCACCAGTGGTATCAAGGATCTGGAATTTTTGTATTTCGATACCAACCATTTTTCTACAAAAGAAATACAATAAATTAGTACGCAAAAATTCAAATTTGAAATACACAAACCTTTTCTCGAGCAATAACTCGTGCTGATAACGTGTTATAATTTATCTATATTGTATAGCTAATATTTGTGAATACGTATGTAAAGGAAAGTAAGTAACAGAATGTTTTTGCTATGGAAAGCTTGTGAATCATCATTTCACTTCACTTGTTTATATATACAAGAATCACTATTCACATGTGATCTACTCTTTGTAATGTAATGTAATAATTTACAATGCTACAGTACATCGCATGTCTCACGAGCCTGCCATAACAAGTTTTAATTTGTGAAATAGAGACTCGTCCCAAATTTATTTTGAGACTATTTTTCACTATTACTATGCGGAAGTGATGGCAAGAGGTCTGAGTAAAATCCAAACCCACCCCCAATGAGGCGGTTTTGACAATATAAATGAGTGATGGTATTTCATTTCATATCGAGACCTAACCCATTTGATTTTTCTAATTATTTTAAAATTTATTTATAAATTTAATTACTGATGTTTTGCTTAAAATAAATATTTTTATAGTATGTTTATTAAAAACAAATTTTTTAATATTTTTTAAATTATTAAACAATCTAACAGGTCTATCTATTGAGTCCGACTCTGGTAAGGATTTGGAATTGGGCTCTTAACAAATTTTAGTAGGTCAGGTCTTGGGTCCAGACAGGCATCGACCATTGACATCCTAGGGCGTGGTGTCAACTGTCAAAGGACAAAAGGACAATGGACCAAACTTTTTATTGATGTTATCCATTTTGAAGATTGGGTTGTAATTATTGTAACTCAGGTTGGCCTTTTGGGCTTTTCATTTTTATTTAGGATAAATTGTCTGGGCTCATAAGACAATTTTTCTAGTGAAGAACCTGACTTTGACATTGATCCAGCCATTGAAGATTTTCATGCGGATTGGTTTAGTTTTTCCTATTGGCCTCATTTAGATTTTCAACTTCCTTTGATGTTTTGCCTACCTAAGAAAATTAAGGTAAAATTTGAATAGCACATAATTTGACGAAGATAAAAATTCCCAGCTCTATTTAACTATTATGGGGGACTTATAATGGTTATCTGTCCCCTTGGATCAAACACCAACAAAATGAAATGTAAATTTTCTTTTTTCTTAATAACCTTGCGAGCTTAAGATGGATGAAGATGATGTTTGACAGAGCTTTTTTAAAAGATATTATAAATTAATACACATAATAAGATGTATTTGGAGCTTATAAATACGGTATTTTGAAAATAAATATTTGGATAAATAAGATGATTGAGCTTTAAAATAATTCTAATAGTGATAATTTTGTAACTAATTAAAAGATCAAAATTAAAGGAGGTCATTAAAATATAATCTTACTTTGAAATACAAAAATTTGTTATAGGGTCTTAACATTGTATTTTGGAAGTTTATAAGATCTTTTGAAAAAAAAAAACACGCTCTTAAACATCTTTAAAATATTTTCGAAAATTCATAAGCTCAGCCAAGTAAGTCCCTATTAAGATCACCAATAAAGATAATCTATAATAAATATTTGTAACGTCCCGGATTTACAATATAAAAATAGTCCGACTTTTATAGAAAATGCTATTATAAAAACACGAGTTTTAAAAAAATAACTTAATAAAACTTAAACATTTAACTATAGATAAATACCAGTCACATTACAATTTAAATTTTATCAAAATATTCCAAGACATAAAATAAAAATTTCTCAAATTCCAAAATTTAATTTGGTCTTCATCCATCACTGACGTATCCTCACCGACTCCTTAATCGAAAAATTATAAAAATGAAGGGGTGAGCTTCCACTTGCTTCAAGAGGGACCAACTTTTGTCAATACATAATAAATCATACAAGCAATAAACATTTATAATAAAACATGTAATTCCTGTAATTTCCTCTTAATTTCCTCTTCGAGTTAATAATTTTAGTACGGCGGGCTTAACCCGAGGATACTTTTGATCCTGGACCTATTTACTTTTGACTAGTTCCACTGCATATCATATATAAATGAAAATACTCGCGTGAAACATTATATAAAGACAAAATTTTAAAAAAAAATCCCTACCTCAACTGATATCTGTTAATCCTCGTAGAATATAAAAGTGATTATTCTAATCCTCGTGATTCGCGATTCCTACATATATAATAAAAATATAATTAATAAATTTTTAATAAATTGGATAGTTTACAAAAGAAATTTGACTTATTGAAAATAATTTGAAAATTTGGTTTTGGGCTTGAAATACTAATACAAGGTTTAAATCCCAATTTGAGCCTTTATTCTTAAAATACTTAAAAAAATACTTAATTAAATTAAAAAAAAAAAAAAAATAAAAAAACAAAACAAAACCCTCACACTCCATAACTCACAGTCACAACCCCCCAAACTCTCTCTCTCTCTCTCTCTCTCTCTCTCTCTCTCTCTCTTTTTCTTTCTCTTTTTCTTTCTTCTCACCCTCATGTCGCTGCCAGTTCTTCTTCTTCTTCTCTTCTTTTTTTTTTCCCTATCTCTCTTCGTCCAACCCTTCACCGCCAACACCTCCACCATTCACAAAGTGTTTCGATCAACGCACACGAGTCCCCCAACACCAGCGAAGACGGCGGCAACCCACGGCGAACGGCGGTGGGCCGCTTCGGTCTTTACGGCGATTTAACATCGGCCGAGAAACATAAGGCTACTCCTTATCATCTCTCATCCTTTTCGAATATATAGATATTTTTCAAAAATTATTTTGTATATTTCTTTGAAATTTATGGGATAAAAACGATTTATTTGAAAAGATTTTTAATGAATTTTACCCGCAAAATAAGAGATTTGTTGTAAACTTTGATGATGAAAGGTTTGATATATATGTGATGAGGTTATGAAGATTGATGATGGAATTTAGGAAATCTTATGTTAAAAAACGCCTTTCCATCTTTTTTAATTAAAACTGAAAACTTTTCATCTCTTTTTCATTAAAATTAGGGCTTTTCAATTCATAATGAAATTCTCGTATTTATAATGATTAATTATTGATAAAAATAATATTATAATAATATATAAAAAACTGATTAATAAAAATTAAGGGTTAAAAACCCTAAATTGAATCTGCCCTAATTATAAAATTAGGGTTTTCAATTCCCAATTGAATCTAATTGTAAACCCTAATTGTAATTTATACCCCTAATTTTGTGGATATTACATCCTACACCCCTTAAAATTAATTTCGTCCTCGAAATTCGTTAACTTACCTTGGATAATAAAATTCGGGTACTTGGCACGTATCTCTTCTTCGCGCTCCCAGGTGGCTTCATTTCTGCTATGGCGTCTCCATTGAACCTTGAGTAACACAACATCTTTATTTCTTAGTTTATGGATCTTGCGTTCTAAAATCGACTCTGGTCCTTCCTCGTATGTCAAGTCCTTGTTAATTTCCAAATCATTATAGTTCACGATGTGACTTGGATCGTGAACATATTTTCTTAGCATCGAAACGTGAAAAACGTTATGCACGCTTGACAAACTAGGTGGTAACGCCAATTGATAGGCCAAGTCACCAATACGAGTAAGGACTTCGAATGGTCCAATGTATCTTGGCTTCAATTTTTCCTTTTCACCAAAACGAATAACACCCTTTATAGGAGCCACTTTCAAAAACACCTTTTCTCCTTCTTCGAATTGTATATGCTTTCTCCTTCTGTCAGCATATGACTTTTATCTATCTTGAGCCATTTCGATTCGATCTTGTATTTTGGCTATCTTTTCTCTGATCTCTGAATCGGATCGACCCCAACACTTTCTTCTCACCAACTTCATTCCAATACGGCGGCGATCTACATTTTCGTCCGTACAATGCTTCATGTGGAGCCATCCCAATCGCCGCTTGATAACTATTGTTATAAGAGAACTCCACTAAAGGCAATAAAGTCTCTCACATTACTCCCTAAATCGAGCACACAAGCTCTTAACATATCCTCTAATATCTCAGATTGTCCTTTCGATCGTCCGTCTGTCATGCGGATGATAAGTCGTGTTTGAATTTCAATCTTGTGCCCATTGCACTTTGCGGACTTCTCCAAAATTTCGATGTAAATCTTGTATCTCTATCTCGACGACGATAGACACCATGTAATTTCACGATCTCCTCATGTAGATTTGAGCATATTGTTCCATCTTTGCACGCCATTTTTTTGGTAGAAAATGAGCCGACTTAGTCAATCATCAACTATGACCCAAACAACCTTATTTCCTTTAATCGATCTCGGAAGTCCTACCACGAAATCCATTGTTATATGTTCCCATTTCCATTTGGGATTTCAAGTGGTTTTATCAAACCAGAGGGTCTTTGGTGCTCTGCCTTCACTTGTTGACAAGTCAAACATTTCTCTACAAAATTTCCAATATCTCTTTTCATACTTCTCCACCAAAATACTCCCTTTAGATCTCGGTACATCTTTGTACCCCCAGGATGAGCCGTGTATGGTGTACAATGAGCTTCTTCAAGAATTTCCTTCCTAAGTTCCTCTTCTTTAGGAACACACAATCTCCCTTCATAAGTTAAAACACCTTCGTCTATTAAAAGAAACCCCTTAACACTCCCTTTTTGGGCTCGTTCTTTCATTTTATTCAGAAATGTATCCCGAGGTTGAGCTTATTTAATTATCTCCTTTAAAGTAGGTTGTACCACTAAAGATGTCAATATTGCTTCCGTACTCTTTGGTGGTACAACTACCTCAATCCTCATTCTGGCAAAATCCTTCACTAATTCTTCTTGTTCAGTTACCAAAATCGATATTTCTCCTTTGGTTTTACGACTTAGAGCATCAGCAACTACATTAGCTTTCCCAGGATGGTAATTGATGGTGCAGTCGTAATCTTTAACCAATTCTAGCCACCTCCTCTGCCTCATGTTCAACTCTTTCTGAGTAAATAGATATTTTAAGCTTTTGTGGTCAGTGAAAATTTCACACCTTCCTCCATACAAATAATGTCTCCAAATCTTTAAGGCGTGAACCACAACAGCTAGCTCCAAATCATGTGTAGGGTAGTTCAATTCATGTGGCTTCAGTTGCCTTGAGGCGTAGGCAACCACCTTGCCATGCTGCATCAGCACGCATCCCAATCCTTGTTTGGATGCGTCACTATAAATGACAAATTCCTTAGAAGGGTCAGGAATTGTCAAAACTGGTGCAGAGGTCAATCTCTGTTTCAATTCTTGGAAACTTTCTTCTCATTTCTCCGTCCAAATGAATTTTTCTCCTTTTCTAGTCAGTCGGGTCATGGGTCCAGCTATTTTTGAAAATCCTTCGATAAATCTTCGATAATACCTGCTAAACCCAGAAAACTGCGAACTTCACTCGCATTCTTAGGAGCCCTCCATTCATTGACTGCTTCGACTTTAGTTGGATCTACTTCAATTCCTTGAGCAGTAATCACATGCCCAAGAAATACAACTCGATTAATCCAAAATTCGCACTTCTTAAACTTTGCATACAACTTTTCTCTGCGAAGTGTCTCCAACACTATTCTCAAATGTTCTTTATGTTGTTCCTCATTCTTAGAATACACGAGTATGTCATCTATAAAGACTATGACAAATTGGTCCAAAAATGGATGGAACACTCGATTCATCAAGTCCATAAATACTGCTGGCGCGTTACTCAATCCAAAAGGCATTACAACGAATTCATAATGCGCATAACGAGTTCTGAAGGTCGTCTTTGGAATATCACTTTCCTTAATTCTCAATTGGTGATATCCGGATCTCAAGTCAATCTTAGAAAAAGTACTAGCACCCCTTAATTGATCAAATAAGTCCTCAATTCTTGGTAATGGGTACTTATTCTTTACGGTGATTCGATTAAGTTCCCTATAATCGATACACATCCTAAGTGACTCGTCTTTCTTTTTGACAAAATGGACTGGTGCTCCCCACGGAGAAACACTGGGTCGAATAAACCCTATATCTAAGAGTTCTTGTATTTGCACCTTTAGTTCTTGCAACTCTTTTGGTGCCATCCGATAGGGTGCCCTAGATCATCGGGCGCGCGCTCCGGTACCAAATCAATTGAAAACTCAACTTGTCTATCCGTGGAATTCTGGCAATTCCTCCGAAATATATCCAAAAATTCACGACAATAGGTACATCTCCGGTGACGTCTCCATCATCGATGTACGATCAAGTTTACCAAATAACATTGGCAATTTTCTTTTCTCAACATCTTCAATGCTTTCATTGCCATTATAACTTTAGGCATATACTTAGAATTTACTTAATGTCAACGTTGTACGCGTTGTACTTGCTAAGTCAATCAATGCCCAAAATTAAATCAAAATCTTTCATCCCAATAACATATAAATCGCTTCCAAATGTTTTCCCCTATATCCAAATTTACACCTTTATCCATGGAATCGTAGTTATTGAATTCCCAGGAAGGTAAACTAACTTCAAGATATTCATCTACTTTAGCATTCTTATATCCAATTATGGCATGAAATTTTAGAGATATAAACGAGTGTGACGCGCACTGGTGTCAAAAAGTGCTAAAGGTATTCCCGATACGTTAACATACTGTCATCACACTGGGTTTTGGTCCGCTTCCTCTTGGGTCAAAGCATACATCCGAGCTCTACCTCCACTAGTCGACCATTTCTCGTTTGCAACATCATTTAAAAGAGGACAATTAACGGTCATATGTCCTGGCTTCTTATACTTAAAACATTTTCCTTGCCCAACCAGACATTCGCAATAATGGTTTTTCTTGCAATTAGGACATAGCGGCCTATTGTTTTGAGTATTTGGGGGGACATTCCCATCAGTCCTTGCCTACTTATTCTGATTTCCATTCTTATTTTGTTTTGTCCCATCCCATTTCCATTTTCAGATGCTATAACTGGTTTCTGACCATCGTCATCCTCAACCAAGCTTGCCTCTATTTCTTGTGCCCTTTTCACCATCTCAGCATATTCCAAATCACCCTGAGCAGACAGGATACTGGACAATTGCGATCGTAATCCCCTCCTAAACCTCAATGCCTTCTTTATATCAGTATCAACCAAATGCGGCGCAAACCGAATCAGTTGGTTGAATTCTCTTTCATACTCAGTCACAGTCTTGTTTCTTTGTTTGAAGTTCAGAAATTCCGTCTCTTTCTGATCACGATACGATCGCGGGAAGAAATTGCCCATGACAACCTCCTTGAACTCATTCCAAGTCAATGCATCTCGTTCCTCTTCGTTCTAGTTCTCCAATATCATTCCTACCAATGATCAAAGATCCTCAATTAGCCGAAAGGTGGCACATGTGACTCTTTGCTCGTCGGTGCATCCAATGAGTCGGAAAACTCTTTCTAAAGATCGGAACCATTCCTCCACAAAGATTTGGACCATCGCGTCCGTTGAATGTAGGTGGACGATAATGGCAAAATTGTTCCACATCCTCGTGTTGTTATTATTGTTATTGTTTTGCATCGCTTCTTAGAAATTCGGCAAGTACATCGCCTACAGAGCAGCATTTGGATTAGCGATTTCCATTATTGGCTTCATTACCATTTTCATTTGTATGGTTTTCTGCTTTCGATTACGGGGAGCCATAATCCTACAAGTATACAAATGCTTAACTAACGTAATAATCGAATATCGAGTCTTACTACAAACACAATATAAGAAAATAATCTTGAGACAAAATATTAGACTTTCATTCATAATATAACTTCAACCCTTTAACAAGGATTTATTTGGACTAGTAGAAAAATAAAGCAGATTTTTAAACAACTTAAAAGTTCGCCCTCTTCCTCATTCCATACTCAATCGGATCCTCCTCTTCATCTTCTTTCATGACCTCGTTAGACGGTCAATCCACTTTGCAAACAATCTTTTAGTGAATGCCCCATAGTCAATCTTGAGTGTGTAGTCTTGTGCGTCATACTTCACCATGGTTCCACACAAATATTCAGACTTCACCCTTCCATTTGGGTGGCGGCGAATCAACCACCTGCGTATAACACCATAATCGATCCGAGCACCACTCGGAAAATGCACATCATACCATTTCGATGCATTTTTACCACATATGTTCCTATGTTATCGCCATCTTCGATTTTGTAATTAGAGTAATTAGTTAGCTCGTTCAAGATATTGTTAACTCTCCAATCCCACACTCTTTTCTAGCACTTTGTCTTGGTGGCGACATCTATATTTGCAGTCATATTAGTTGAACATCAAATATTTTTTTATACAAGGCATAAGTTATTATCTAACGAATGACATAAAATTGCACGATTTACATATGAAAACATGTATAATGTTTGGTATAATAATAAGAAATTTAAATGACATGAAATAAAATGGCATAATAAATTCGTCACATACCTTGAGGTAAATTTGAGATATGTCGGTGATGGATGACTCTAAATTATTTTGTCTAAAAAAATATTTTTTTTTTACAAGTCTAGAATCATAGACTTGCTCGATACCCACCGTCGTAACGCCCGATTTACAATATAAAAATAGTCCGACTTTTATGGAAAATACTATTATAAAAACACGAGTTTTAAAAAAATAACTTAATAAAACTTAAACATTTAACTATAGATAAATACCAGTCACATTACAATTTAAATTTTATCAAAATATTCCAAGACATAAAATAAAAATTTCTCAAATTCCAAAATTTAATTTGGTCTTCATCCATCACTGACGTATCCTCAACCCGACTCCTTAATCTGAAAAATTATAAAAATGAAGGGGTGAGCTTCCACTTGCTCAGTAGGGACCAACTTTTGTCAATACATAATAAATCATACAAGCAATAAACATTTATAATAAAACATGTAATTCCTCTGTAATTTCCTCTGACTGGCCAGTTAATAATTTTAGTACGGTGGGCTTAACCCGAGGATACTTTTGATCCCGTACCTATTTACGGCCCCTGACTAGTTCCTCTGCATATCATATATAAATGAAAATACTCGCGTGAAACATTATATAAAGACAAAAATTTAAAAAAAAATCCCTACCTCAACTGATATCTGTTAATCCTCGTAGAATATAAAATTGATTATTCTAATCCTAATGATTCGCGATTCCTACATACATAATAAAAATATAATTAATAAATTTTTAATAAATTGGATAGTTTAGAAAAGAAATTTGACTTATTGAATATAATTTGAAGTTTTGGTTTTGGGCTTGAAATACTAATACAAGGTTTAAATCCCCAATTTGAGCCTTTATTATCAAAATACTTAAAAATTTTTTAATTAAATATAAAAATAAAAATAAAATAAAAAAACAAAACAAAACCCTCACACTCCATAACTCACGTTGTCACAACCCCCAAAATCTTCTCTCTCTCTCTCTCTCTCTCTCTCTCTCTCTCTTTCTCTCTTTTCATTTTTCTTCTCACCCTCATGCCACGCAAATTAGCGTTTTATTCTTAATTATTGATTTTTTTCCCTTTCTTTTTGTCCAACCCTTCACCGCCAACACCTCCACCATTCAGGGTTTTGAATGCTCCAATTGAATCTAATTGTAAACCCCCCAACACCCAATTTTGTGGATATTACAATATTGATTTGCAAAAAACGGCGCAAAATTTGTACATTCATTCCGAGTTATCGTAATCAAGCTTTCGACTCGGTCGGCGATGAGGAAAGGAAACGCAACAGAAACATACAAGCTACTCCTTATCATCTCTCATCCTTTCTCGAATATATAGATATTTTTCGAAAATTATTTTGTATATTTCTTTGAAAGTTATGGGATAAAAACTGATTTATTTGAAAAGATTTTAAAGGAAATTTACCTTCAAAATTAGAGATTTGTTGTAAACTTTGATGATGAAAGGTTTGATATATATGACTTGGTCCAAGGTTGTGAAGATTGATGATGGAATTTAAGAAATCTTATGTTAAAAACGTAAAAACCGATTTGACCCCACCAATAATATTTCCATCTCTTTTAATTAAAAATGAAAGCTTTTCATCTCTTTTTCATTAAAATTAGGGCTTTTCAATTCAAAATCAGAAATTATGTATTTATAATGATTAATTATTGATAAAAATAATATTATAATAATATATAAAAAAATTGGATTAATAAAAATTAAGTGTTAAAACCCTAAATTGAATCAGATTAACAATTTTGGTGGCGATTTTTAGGGTTTTTTATGTTTATTTTTTGTTTAACCTAATTATAAAATCGGGGTTTTGAATCCCCAATTGAATCTAATTGTAAACCCTAATTGTAATTTTTACCCCTAATTTTGTGGATATTACAATATTGATTTTGCAAAAATTGGTAGAGTGGTAATTTTGCATTCAATTATTAAGTTATCGTAATCCAAGCTAAGGTATTTCGACTCACTTTTCAAGTCCAATTCACGTGTAGGGAACCGTTTCGCAACATGCAAACATAGTTAGAAGGGTCTGTGGTGTCTCCGAGTTAAAGCCCATCTCGATGCTTAAGTCAACAGAGTGTAGGAGAAAAATCTGAGCGTATGAATTAATCTTATGTAGTTAAATTTGTGCTTAACGAAAAATAATAAAAGACGAGAGTTATTTAATTTATACTTGGGACTTGTGGACCGCATAGAGTGCATAATATAACGGATTGGGCCTCTAAAGCCTAATATTATGTTTTGAGCCTTATGGCCTTGAAGTTAATGAGTTGGGCCTCGTGGCCTTTTTATTGACTTGGTCCAATTGATGATATTTATGGTGCATACGTAGTATATCTTTATGACTAATAATTAATTAAAGATAATTAAATAAATAAAACACGTAAAAACCGATTTGACCCCACCAATAATATATTCGTGCATCACATGTAGATCAGACTAAAGAGAAACCTACACCCCAGTACGTTTGAATTCATGATATAAAATTCAAAAATCAGAAATTATTAATTGATGTTTGAGGTATTTCCAAATCCAAGAATGATGTTTTTTTAGCTCTGGCTTAATTTAATGACGCCTAGCAACAACAAATTGGCAATCTACGAAGTTTTTGATTTTCGAACTTTCTGACTTTAGATTTGTCGATTCAGATGGGCTGTGCTGTTGGCGTGTCGTATATATGTTATATATATATATATATATATATATATATATATATTAGGGAGGGTTATATAGGACCCAAGCATTATATGAGTACATGGGACCAAATCTAGACCATAGATCTAACTATTTCAATGGCTAGTATTAAAATTTGTTTAATGTTTATGAAATATTTAATAAAACCGAATCGGGGCAAATTAGTCCATGTAAAAATAGGGGTTGACTAAATCTAATAAATCCCATGAAAATAGGAGCAGTTACCTATAATTGATTCTATCTTACCTTACGGATCATGATATTAATCTTGATAAATCAATTAAATCCCATGAAAATAGGAGCAGTTACCCACAATAGGAGCAATTACTCGCGATTGTTTAGAATGTTGCTTAGTTGTGTATAAACAATTGCTTGTGAATATGGAAAATGTTGCTTATTTATTTACTGTATTTTGCGTTCTCACATTAAATATAGTTTGTTGAATAGAAAATGTGATGTTATACAAAACAATATGCTTATATAATATACTCATAATGCTTGCCTATTGAGTAATTGTTGCATATGGACTACAAACACCACTAATGTGTCTCCGTGTTTGAGAGAGAGCATATTGGGGTGTTGCTTATCGACGTATTATGTACTGCTTATGTGTGCTTGTTTTGCTGTTTTTTTAGCAAATTGTTCAGGAACCAAACAATTGTTTATTTATTTAATCCATATGTTTTACTGCTTGTTGACATATTAAGTACCGCTTATGTGTGCTTGTTTTATTGCTTTTGAGAAAATTGTTCAGGAACCAAACAAATTACTTATTTAGTCCATATGTGTTACTGCTTATTGACGTATTAAGCACTGCTTATGTATGCTTGTTTTACTGCTTTTTGATCAAATTGTTCATGATGCCAAAAAAATGAAATAAAAATAATTTTTCCATGTACTCAACTATGAATAACATATCATATGTTATACCAAAAAACTGAACATTCATAAAAGAAAATACGCAACTAACTCAAAACATTCCTATAGTAAACTACTCCAACCAACCCTTTAAATTCAAAAAAAATACTAAAATATTCAACCATTTGATCAAAACTAAAAAAACATAATCGTTTTGTTCTGATCCTACGTCGTTCCAGCAAACTTATTCGCCTCTGCCAACTTCAACTCCCTTTGCTCATTCATATCATCCAAACAAACTGCAGTTGCATATTTCCTTGCGGCCTTCCTTTTCCCACTATCTTTTGACATTTGCAAACCAAAATCTATCAAAAAAAGTACCAGTCAAGTATATGAAAAATAAGCAGAATATAAAGCATACATGAGCATTAAAACAAGCATATATAAGCATAATTAAAAGCATCAATGAGCAGTTAAAACCATCTTTAAAATATAAAAAAAAGCAATCCAAATTAAACCATATTTCACCACCTATTATAAGCAGAATATAGAGCATATATAAGCAACATAACAAGCATATATAAGCACAATTAATAACATTAATGAGCAGTGAAAATCATGTTTAAAATGTAAGAAACATAGCAATTCTAGTTAAACTCTATTTCACCAATTATTTTATCAAACACATGAAAAAAAATATAAATTTGCCAACACTAAAATTAAATTAAGTCGATGAAAGTGTAATCTTATTACAAACATTAAAACAACGCATACATAAGCAATAAAACAAACTTACATAAGCACCATTAAAGACATCAATAAGCAGTCCTAATTAAACCTATTTTCCCCAATTTGTTTTTTCAATTAAAAGAGAGCAATCATAATTAAACCATATTTTCCCAATTTATTTTTCAATTAAAACTCTATTTACTTAAAACAGTAAAAAAAGCATACAAAAGCAATGAACCAAACATGAATAACCAATACTAAAAACATCAATAAGCAGTTGGCACATACTTAAACAAAATAGAGCAATCCTTAAAATCCTATTCCCCTACAAAAAATTTCTATTACAGCCAAAACAATTTTACCCAACTACAAAACTCTATCAAAACATAGCAAAATCATCAAAGTCCATGAAAATCTAAGAAAAAAAATCTAACCATACATCCTACAATCCAACAAACGGAAGAAAAAAAAAACCAGAAACACACAATAATTCTAGGGTTTGAAACTCTAACAACAACAAAATATTTGTAAAAAATAAGAAATATTATACATTATCAAATGCCTTATACAATAGATTGAACCCAAATTTTCTCAAAAACGATTCTAAAAATATGAAGAAAAATCAAACCCTTATCCTCTTGCAAATAGACGATGTTGTTCCAAACTCCTCAAAATCTGGATGATGTTGTCGTCGAGTCGAAGACCATGTGGGTGTCGTCGAGTCAGAGAAGATGTTGTTTCCATCGAGTTGGAGATGATGCGGGCCGAGAGGGAGTCGTGTGCTTTTCGGTGTATATTCAAGAGATTGAAAAAGGGTTCAACAAAAGGAGAAATTGAGAGGAATTCTTTCAGTTTTTAATAAAAGCACGAGAGAGATTGTGAGAACTTCTTTCAATTTTTACAGACTCACAAAGGAAAAACTTAGATGGAAGAGATAAGCAAATGAAACCGTCTCTAATTGCAATCTCATGATTCTAGGAACTTGAAAATGTACCACCAAAAATAACTCCCTCACAATAAATGATATTAAGTTGGAATTACCAAAGTGTCCTTTTCATTAATAAAATTACTATAAAAAAACCTAAAAATCTGTTAAATCTAAACTATTTAAAAATTAATCCAATGCTCCAGATTTGGTCTCACGTACTTATATAACTTGTTTGGACTCACCAGGTCTAAATTCTATATATATATATAGTTATAGTTGTGCAATAAGATTAAGGCGTAAGTCATCGGTTCAAATCCAATAAGGGGATGCCTCAGCTGCATACATCACTGCACTTCCACTTGACACCTATCGCAATGATAAATGGCTTGTCTTGCCGTGACATATCTAGTATTCAGAGTTTGCCTCGATTTGGTACCGCTCTGCCGACGAGAGGATGGAGCTTTCGTTGCAACTCAACCAAGTCTTTCTGTCCAGGTGCAGGTAGTCCGCATCCCATATTTTAAAATAAAGTCTCATTCTTGTAGCTAGATCAAGATTTGGATTGAGATCCAATCCAACAATTCATTACAACTATTGATTCCAATTATTTTCTTCTTTCTTCGCTTTTTTAAGGTAAATAATTTTATTCTTTTATACTCTCAATTGTATCACTTTACTTTCTTGTAGTCTTAATAGATATCACTTTATCACGTTATACTTTAGAATATTACTTCATCTTTCAATATTTTAAAAAACTGACCTTATTTTCCTTAAATATTATTTTTGAATTCATTTATTGTCTCGTTTAAGTTCATTAATTTATTTTTTTGTAGGTAATGGCTATTTATTAAGTTTAACTAGTTTTTGACTCGTGCGATGCACGGGAGTATTTTCTGGACGTGGTGTTACTATATAAATCGAATATCAATAAAATGTAAAAGATCTATATATAATGTAACAGAACACAAAACTTCAAAATAGAAAATTACAAAAGTATAAAATTAAAATTACAAATTTTGAAATACTTCTTTGTATACAACATTAGTTGTTTGTCTGTATGACATTTTGTTTATTTGATATACGGTAGGGGATCACGCTCAATCCGTCACCCCGGGGTGTTATTTTGCTTAAAAAAAAAAAAAAAAACTAATATTTTTAGTCCCTTACGATTAGTAACTCGAGAAACTGCAACATATAATTGGCCATGACTGAAAACTGGGTTCTTCAGGTATAGACCGACATTAGAGAGAGATTGTCATTGGCTTTTGTTTATCGTCATGGCATAAGACACGATCAAAGGAAATTGCCTTCGCTGGAACTTGAAGGGAACTCTGAGGTCAGAAGGGGTAATAGTCATTCGCGGAATCAAAATGTTATGACCTGCATTGGCTCCGGTGAGAATCTTGGATTCAAGCACATGTTTACCAAGCCTTGTAATCACCAATCTTGTTCCATTACACAAACCAATTGAATGGTCTATATTTCTTAGGAGCATAACAGGAGTTCCAACCTTCAAATGAATTTCATGATTAGGAACTCCAGAACATCTTATCCCATTTAAGAATTCTGGTGTGTGCAGATCATGTAAGAAATCAACATTAGCATCCGATTTGCAAGTGCTATCAAAACTCAAATAAGTATGACCTTCTGATGTGTTCAAGGAGGTCATATATTGATTTATCGACTCAACCACATTGAGAGTAGGTGCCAAAATAGCTCTTTCCTTAAGATATGTCGGATCCTCGATTGCATCTTTAAACATTGGATAAATTCTTTCAATGATGGTCGAAATCGGATCATCTGTTGCTTCGAGCGAAATATCTTCAGGGACATCAATAGTGGCAGAATCATCATTTTCTCCTCCAAGTGTTCCATCTCTGTTATTTGCAACCCATTTGGAAAACTTAACCAAATCTGCATAATCATCGCTTTCACCTAGTCGTTGAAGTTGCATGTTCTTAGTTAGCGAAGAACAGTACAATGTCTCCACAAATGCGAAGAATTTATCGTAGCATTGACGATATCCTGCCGACTTTCCTTTGGTACGACTGGCAATATCTGTCGGAAATCTCCACCAAACACGACTGTTTTGCCTCCATATGGGATGTGTTGACTTCCTGGTTTGACTGTCTCCATAATGTCCTCTATAGTTGTGTCTATTGCCTCAAAAAAATGCTTGTGCGTCATCGGAGCTTCGTCCCTTATTATGAGTTTACTACGCACAATCAATTCAACAAGTGGACTGCCAACTTTGATTTCACAGCTTGATCTTTCATGTGGATTTATGGGAATAACAAATCGAGAATGTGCAGTCCTTCCACCGGGCAAGAGAAGAGACGCTATTCCGCTTGACGCCACCTTAAGTACAATTTTTCCTTTAGATCTCAACCCCGAAGATAATGCCCTACACAAATAGGTTTTACCCGTACCTTAATATTCATATACAAAGAAAATAGACCTTGATCCAATTGAACGGCACCCATTATTTCAGAATACACTTGGCGTTGCTCATCAGTAAGGTTTGAAAGAAGATATTTGTGCTCTGCGGCTAATGCCCTACGATCATATCGTAACTCATCATAAACCAACTGTTTTTGTCCGAATTCAATATTGTCAGCGTTTGGAAATGGCATCATACAAAATTTACGTAGACTCCCCCCGATCATTGCGCAACAACTTTCAATTTCCGATAGGGAAAGATTCTTAATTTCATTCTCACTTAGAACTAGATCTATCAAAAAAGAAAAAACATAAAAACCATAAAAATAATTTAAATATTATCATTATAACCAAAAAACATGAAGAAAGAATATTATTATAAATTTAAAATGTTATACCTTGATGTTGAAAAAGAATTCATTGTCTATATACAATATCGTCTTAAAGAAGTTCCAAGCATTTGTCCCATACTTCTTCAGGTCTGCTCAAAGAATTTGATGACAATAATGATGCAAACAAACTCCTAAGTGTCTTGCAGATGCCCACCGACTCGCTCCAATGATGCCATCAATATACTCTGTATCGTCTTCTAACAAACCTAGAGCATAACAGACCTCACGATAAGTTTTGTGTTGTACACCTTGTACTTTTTTGTAATCATCATGACACATAGCACCACACACAACATTTATAAGGCATCTCAAATAATACATGTCACCAGAGCCTGGAGGAACATAAAAATCACACCCTATAGTATAGCCCGACTTTATCGGCTCCTAGTTCTTCAATTTTGATTTCCATGTGAATTTTGTAGGAGCTTGACAAGGTTAATTCTCCGGCTTGAGGATATAATTTATTTGCTTCCATCCAAGCCAAAAACATACTTTCTCTAACAATGTTTTTATGGAGAACATCATCAATTCTTTTTAATCATGAAATATTATTGTTTGTTCATTCTCGAGATGGAAACTAAGACGTTCAATGGGAGAATATTTATACTTGAATTTCATATCCCAATAATCTCTATCTTTGCCTCACATGATGAAACATATCTCGCAATCGTAATACATGCTCACTTCATCTACAGGTTTCCGGATTCTTCAAAGACTTTCGCTCCGGTAGAATGATGCGATCCACAAGATCATGTCCCTTATTGACATATTTGAATAAATATTTAATAGATCTAGATTGATTACACCATTCTACATTAATGTGGCCACCATATTTAAGGAGCAATTGACGATTATGCGGCACGACGACGTATCTGTTATCAAGAGGAACACTATTTTTCTCGACCACTCCGCCATTATTCCTACGCCGATAACGTGGATAACCTTCTTCATGAATTCACGTGGCATCAAAATTTTTTAGGAAAATGTTTCGTGCAATGACCATCATCCATACATGGAGAATTTTTCCTTACTTCCCCCATACATCCATGAATCATGAAATCTCTAACTGCAGCATAATAGTATGGAGCATCGGACTCGTCTGGTATCTCGGCCGATATAATTCTATCTATATCATCCGCAGTTGGATATTTATCTTCTTTTGCCAGAAAGAGAAGAATATGAGCATGAGGCAATCCACGTTTCTGGAACTCTATTGTACAAATAACTGTAAAGGTTTAAATTAAAAATAATTTATAATTAATAATTTTATTTAAAAAAATTGGTTAATATAAAAACTGATAAAATAATGAAGAGGATTAAACAACCTGATACAACTTTACCGAACATCTGATTCTGACGAAGATCCTTGATAAGTGCATTTAGTTTGACTTTAAATATTCTGCAAATAATGCCAGGGCGGTCTTCAACATTAAGATTTCTCTTCTCAAGAAAACGAACAATCTCAGGCCATTTTGGATTGGAGGTGAATGTTATAAAAAGATCAGGATAACCGGCCCATCTACATATGCCATCGTATCTTGATAATTTTGTATCATAAACCTTGCTCCTCCGGTGAAACTCGACGGCAATATAATTCTTTTGCCTTGTAATCTGGGAACAGTGCCTCCAGTCAATACAACATCTGCCAGACCCTTACATATGTCACAACGCAACTTTTTTTGATGTAGGCGCACATATTTCAATCTGGCTGATTCAACCATTGTATAAGCATCTACAACAAACTGTTGGAACAATCTGCTTGAAAACATAATAGTAGAAGCTTCATTATTTCTTTCGTGCAAACGGTAGGCAAAAAATTCTCTAACACTGACTGCTTTCCTTCCTCCATGAGTTATACTCTTCCAGTCCGAAAAGGGAATGTCTTCTCTGTTAGATAAATGTTTTTATCAAGATTTTGATGATTTTGTTTAAATGAGTTTTTATACCAAAACAATATTTATAAAAGTTGTCCAAATACTCCCAATTGATTTAAAATGTTCTTACTAAATTTTGGAGTATTTGTTAGAGTTTATTATTCGATAAAAATTGGACAACACTTTTAATGATTTTATGTTAATTGGTTTTTTTTTCACCAAAACAACGTTTATAAAAGTTGTCCAAATACTCCCAATTGATTTAAAATGTTTTTACTAATTTTTTGGAATATTTTTTGAAGTTTATTTTTGACAAAAATTGGACAACATTTCAAGTTCGAGGTCGACCGGTCGAACAAGAGGTTGACCGGTACCTGAAGAACGCACAAAATGAAACAAAACGCACTAGACTTGAAAAATGAGGGACGGTGACCGGTCAAGGGTAGGGCCGACCGGTCGGACCCCCCTTGACCGGTCGGACCCCCCCTGCAACCTGTCCTGGATCGCACTAATTTCTTTCAAACGTTCGAAATCTTATATAGGGCAACCGGTCGCCCTATGTAATTTTGTGACAGCAAAATTGTGCCGTTTGAAATTCTTATCAGCAAGATTTGCTTTTGATTTTTGTACAATATTTCTACATCTTGTGATCCTCTTTTTGTAGACAAAAGTGAAGAAGGAGGAGCCTATGTCTATGAAGACTCTCCTATAAATAGAGGATGATTTGAAGACACAAGACACAACACACAAGCATACAATACAACAAGAAATCTGCAAAATTCTCAAAGCTTTCATTTTTACATTCTTGTTGTAATAGCCTAAGTTCTTGCACTTGCACAATCTTGAGGTCTAGGCTTTTTGTTCTTGATTACACTTGCACTCAAAGTTTGTATACTTCATTTATTGAGTTGTAATCTTGAATTTTTCTATCATCCAAAACAAGATATCCTTGTTAGTGTTCTTGTGGTAAGAACACACTTGGGTGATCTTAGGTGTTGAAGAGTGTGATACTCTTCATAGGTGTTGAAGAAAGATTGTGGTAATCTCCTTGAAGGTGTTGTAAGAAGATTGTGGTAATCTTCAAAGATGGTGTTGTAACAATTGTGGTAATTGTTAATAAAATCTTTTTTTCTTTTTTGAAATCCACTTCGGATATACCGGGGTGGTAGAGCACGTAGTCCCTAGGTGGGGTGAAGCTCTATAAATCATCGAGTGTTGTTTAATTTCCGCATTTAAATTCTTGTCATTTACTTGTTCATTCGAAAAAGAGGGCGATTTGCGAAAAATCGGCATAATCTATTCACCCCCTCTAGATTATCGTAGCCACTTGGACTAACAAGTGGTATCAAAGCCAAACTCTTTGGCTAGCTCGTTTCGAGTAAAGAGGAAAGATCCATGGCTACGAACAAAGCTTATCTCACCACCGACGCCTCCACCAACAAGCCGCCACTATTCGACGCAACAACAATGCGCATTTTGGAAAGACCGTATGGAGTGCTTTCTACAAGGGTGTGGATTTGATATTTGGAATGTGGTCATTGAAGGAGTTGATCAACCTACCAAGAAATTGGAGGACGACACCTCGGCTCCCAAACCATTCAAGGAGTTCGATGAAAATGACAAGAAGGCTTTTCTCTAAACGGTATTGCCTTAAATATTTTACATTGCTCTCTTACCGCTACCGAGTATAATCGTATAAGAGGCATAAGGTCGGCACATGAAGTTTGGGAAAAATTAGAAACCATCTATGAGGGAACAAAGAAAGTGAAGCAAGCAAGAAAAACAATGCTTGTGAAAGACTTTGAAAATTTCAATATGAATGATGGTGAAAGCATATCAAAAATGGTGGAAAAGCTTGACAACATTGTCAATCCTCTTGTGGCTCTTGGAAAGGTCATCTCCGAAGAAGACAAGGTGACCAAGGTTTTGAACGCTCTTCCCGACTTATGGTCCGAAAAAGGTGACGGCTATCACGGAAGCACAAAATCTCGAGTACTCAAATTTGATGAGCTCATCGGGAACTTCCTCATCTACGAAGTCTATCTCAAGCAGAGGAAAAATTCCAAACCATCCTTCAATCAATCGGGTATGCAAAATATTCCTAAAGGTCTTGCATCTTCTTCTAATAATGTATGCTATGATATTGATGATGATGAGGAGATGACCGCACTTGTTCGTAAATTTGCAAAATTTGTGAATGAAAATAAGGCGAGAAAATCGAGAGACAACTCGTGTTTTAAATGCGGAAAATCCGGGCACTTCATAGCCGATTTCCCAAAACTCGAGGAAGATGAACAAAAGAAGAAGAAGCCTATTCCGAAAAAGAAGGCTCTAAATACGGAAGTCAAAACTTGGGATGAGCTACTTGAAACAACCGACGAAGAAGGAGAATCCGAACATGGTCTTGTGGCCATAGACGACGAAAACAACGAGGTACACTTTAATGCTTCATCTTCTTCCTTAGTTGATGATTTACAATGTGATTTTGATGAATTACAAAATGAGTTTCAAAATTTGATTGTTAAATACAAGACTTTAAAAAAGGAGCATAAAGAGCTTAAATTAGAAAAGGATAAATTGTTCACTTCTTATGAATCTCTTGATAAAGCTCATGCTCTTACTCTTACTAAAGTCCGTACTCTTGAAACCGAAAAACAAATGCTCACAAATGATCTTGAATGTTTGAAAAAGGATGTGCATCGTTTTAATTTAAGTACGGATAAAGTTACAAAAATTTTAGATGCACAAAGAGGTGAGCATTCTAAATTAGGACTTGGCTATAAACCTTTTCAACCTCTTTCAAAGAAAAAAGACCAAGGTCCGACTTTTGTACGTGCTAGTAGTGCCCATAATCTTATTTGTTTTTATTGTGGAAAAGTTGGTCACTATGTTAGTCATTGTAAATTGAAGAATAATTTTAGCTTTGTTTGGAGACCCAAAGGTCTCAAGGCTAACCCCCATGGACCCCAAAACTATAGGGTACCTAAAAATAATTCTTTTGTAGGTCATAGGGGCTATAACAACTATGGAGGATTCAAAATGGCTCGTGGACAGCGGGTGTTCACGCCATATGACCGGAAAGAGAGAACTTTTTACCAACATCAAGCTCCAAGAAGAGGGTGTGGTCATGTTCGGCAATGGCAAAGGAAGAATTCTTGGAAATGGAGAAATTGGTAACTCTTCTTTCTCTCTTAGTAATGTTCTTTTAGTAGAAGGGCTTAAGTTTAATTTGATAAGTGTTAGCCAACTTTGTGATTCAAATTATAATGTTGTTTTTAATAAAGAAAAATGCCTTATTTCAAAAAATGATAAAATTATTTGTGAAGCAATTAGAAAAGGAAATCTTTACAAAATTTGTACAAGTGATTTGGTTAGTCAAAATGTTTCTTGTCTTGTCGCCAATAATGATTTAACTAGTTTATGGCATAGGCGACTTGGACATGTTGATATAAAAATTTGCAAACTATTTACAAAAACCAACATGTAAAAGGACTACCCAAATTGAATTTTGAAAATCTTGGCCTATGTAACACTTGTCAAAAGAACAAATTAGTTAAGAGTAGTTTTAAGCCCAAAAATGAAATTTTCACAACCAAGCCTCTACAACTTCTTCATTTAGATTTGTATGGGGATATTGGTATGGCAAGTCTAACTGGAAAACATTACACTTTTGTTATAGTTGATGATTTTTCTAGATATACTTGGGCTCTATTTCTTACAAATAAAAGAGGTGCCGTTAATGAGTTTGTTAAGTTGTGTAGACTTATTGAAAATGAAAAGGAAGATACTATTAAGTCTATTCGAAGTGATCGAGGTGGAGAATTTGATGGAGAATTTAGAGTCTTTTGTGAAACCAAGGGATATAGTCACAATTTTCCGGCTCCAAGGACACCTCAACAAAATGGAGTAGCCGAAAGGAAGAATCGAACACTTCAAGAAAGGAGTCGGTCCATGCTCAATGAAGCCGTAGCTGACCGGTCGGACCCCCCTCTAGGAAAGGAAGAATCGGACACTTCAAGAAATGAGTAGGGCCGACCGGTCGGACTTCTCTCTTACGATCGCACTCCCCGACCGGTCGGACCCCGCAACTCCGTCCCGGATCGCACTAATTCTTTCAAATGTTCGAAATCTTATACAGGGCAACCAACCGCCCTATGTAATTTTGTGACAAAGACAAAATTCTGCGTTTTAAATTCTTATCGACCAAGATTTGCTTTTGATTTTTGTATAATATTTCTACATCTTGTGATCCTCTTTTTGTAGACAAAAGTGAAGAAGGAGGAGCCTATGTCTATGAAGACTATCCTATAAATAGAGGATGATTTGAAGACACAAGACACAACACACAAGCATACAATACAACATGAAATCAGCGAAATTCTCAAAGCTTTCATTTTTACATTCTTGTTGTAATAGCCTAAGTTCTTGCACTTGCACAATCTTGAGGTCTAGGCTTTTTGTTCTTGATTACACTTGCACTCAAAGTTTGTATACTTCATTTATTGAGTTGTAATCTTGAATTTTTCTATGATCCAAAACAAGATATCCTTGTTAGTGTTCTTGTGGTAAGAACACACTTGGGTGATCTTAGGTGTTGAAGAGTGTGGTACTCTTCATAGGTGTTGAAGGAATATTGTGGTAATCTCCTTGAAGGTGTTGTAAGAAGATTGTGGTAATCTTCAAAGGTGGTGTTGTAACAATTGTGGTAATTGTTAATAAAATCTTTTTCTTTTTTGAAATCCACTTCGGATATACCGGGGTGGTAGAGCATGTAGTCCCTAGGTGGGGTGAAGCTCTGTAAATCATCGAGTGTTGTTTAATTTCCTCAGAGCTCGATGGCAAGTTGTATCTTCTAGCATCTTTGCCTCTTCTACCGATAAGATGCAATCAATCGACATCGAGTTTGTACATTCTCGAATCTTTTCTCTTGCTACTCGAAGGTTTTAACCAATTTATTATTTTCATCTAACATTTTTCAAGTCCTACAACAATATCTTTTGCGATTATTAGTAACTTCCTTGACCCACGATTGAATCACGTCAAAAATCCATAGTTAGCAAGAATTATTATACATATCTAGATATATATTAATTAAGAAAACCTTTAAAGAAACAAATCTGACAACATTCATTCTATGATTTATCTCATTCTCTGTATCATATATGTAAAGCTGTGCAAATTTAGGTGTTTAACCACGGACGGCTAAACTACCAATTAAATGATAGTTTTGTCCGTGCATCCGAAAACGGAGCACCTTGGCCTCTATTTATGTCATTATCGATCTTTTCTCACATAGATGTAAAGAAAAACATACTATTATATGATCTTATGTTACTTGAAAGTGCTTGCTTTTATCGCTATCTTCATACAATAAATTACGAAGCAACGTAGGTGGTTGTTTTAGAGGAGGAAGATGAATAATTCCATGACTGCAACATGAGCCATATTTCGGAGAAGTGGATTTGACATGGGAATGTATCCTCTCCTCGTACAAAAATAGGGCCACACAAAATTGGCATGTATAACTTGCATCACCAATATCCCAGTACTCTGTAACAAAAATATATAAATATTTATTTTTGATTAAACAATTACAAAGTAATGGGAAAATGAAAATAGATAACGTTAATATATTAAAACACTAATTCTCACCATTGTTAATGGATCGGATTATGTCGTGTAAGTGAGATGGAGATGTAGTTGACGTTAGTGTATTGGCCACTGCTGTATTTAAATTGCAGTTCAAAGCGGTTTGGACAGAGTCATCCATAGTAAGGTCAATAATTTTAAAAATGATAAATATTGAAGGGCCGACATATGACAATAAGAATTGTTCAAATTCTTAGTATTGTTTTTGAATCGATGTTCTTCTCCCGAAACTACTCGATCCAAAAAAAAAAAAATATAACTTACAATTTTAAATTATGGGAAAATTGTAAATTTAGTTCGCTAACTTTACCCTATTAGACTTTTAGTCCAGTAACTTGTTAAAATATAGTCTTAGTCCATCAACTTTTAATTTTTAGCACATTGCATCCAATTTTGACCAGAAAACACAAAAGTCACCGAAATTTGCTGACTAGGCTTCTAATAGTGCTGACATGTATAGAAATTTGGGGATTTATGAAATTTTGGAGGGAAAATGTCCTATGTGGTATTTGGGACAAAAATCAAATGACAAATAAATTTAATTGCCATGCAGGCAAATTTTAGGAGGGAAAACATACAAGCTTTTCCCTCCAAACTTCATCTTCCTACCCTCATTTCCTCTAACCAGAATTCTTCCCCCTCCCATTTCATCGAGCTCGACAGACAGAAAACAAGGAGCCAAAAGACGGGCAGAGAGGGCAGAGACGGGCAGAAGAAGAAGTTTAAGGAGAAGAAGAGGAAGATGTCATCCTCCTCATGGACCAAGGACTATTCCGGCAAAAGATTATTTTGTCACTGTGGCAAAGAGGATGAGTTGTGCATTTCATGGATGAATGATAATCCCGGAAGAAGATTCCATGGTTGTGCGGATTGGAAGGTAATTTTTTAAATACTTTTTATTGTACCTTGAATTTTATGAATTTGTGGGACATTTTTAAGCTTTTTCCCTTTTCTCGGTTGTGGCAAACAGAGGAATGATTGTGGTTTCTTCTCCTGGGAAGACCCCAATGTGCACAAGGGCTATGGGTATTATTCAAGCTTTAAGGAGAAAACTCAATATACTTGAAGAAGAAAATCACAAATTAGCTACATGGAACCAGGAGCTCTGAAATAAAAAAAAAAATTAAGAGAAAGTCTTAACAAAAGGTCGCATTGCATTTCATCACATGTAGCTAATTTAAGAGAAAGTCTTAACAAACACCATAACACCATAAGAAAATCTACGCAAGTTTTTTTTTTTTTTTTTTATTTCAGAGCTCCGGTTCCATGTAGCACATAGCGATACCGAATGGATCTTCTTCTTCTTCTCCATAATTTTCTAATACACGCTCTTCATCCGACTCAAATTCAAAGTCATTCTCATTCACCCTCATCTTCGGATTCAAAATCATCCTCCTCAAGCTCTCCCACTCTAGAAGCATCACCATCAAGTCCATCACCCGACTCATCTTCATCATCATACAATACAGAATAATCCAATCTTGTGCTTTACTTGCATCACTAGCAAGTAGCGTCAACATCCTTCTCTTTTCCCTTTTACGTGTATTCAAACAAACATGAATTGAATTGGATGTAGACTAGATTGTTTAATCGTGAAACATCTAATCTATTCCTCTTCTTAGTATGTATCTCGTAAATGAAAAAAAAAAAGAGGAAAAAAACAGATAAAGTAGAAGTATTAGAAAAGAAGGAAAACAGTTAATAAAGTGAATTGTAAAAGTAAACTTTCTAAGCTTCTAACCCCTTCAAATGCACTCCAGTTTCTTTCACATACAGACGAGCTAGTGGTTAGTGACAAGATCCTTATAGCAATTCTTTGCAAGTTAGGTGTTCCATGGCCATAATTTAACCACCAAGTTCTTTGCATGAAGTTAGAACATAATAAAATAAATAATTACTTGATAATTTTAAAAGAAGAATTAAGAGTTATGTAAATGTTTTTTTTTACGGATCAAGCTTGTCATCATTTACTTCACACACTTTTCTTGCAATGGGCTTCACAAAAACTCCTCCTTTGGTTTTATAAATTGGCAACTCAACATTCATAACTTCATTCATCAAATTAAAGTTTCCATGACAAATAATATCAAGGCAATCAAGAACTCCATCTGACACAACTTGATCTAATATAATATTGGGATCCTTATAATGATAATAAGGATTCAATAGGTAAGCCATCAAGTGCAATGGAGTGTCAACTCTTCCTTTGATCTTTGCATCCAATATCTCCAAGATAGGATCATACTTCTTGGAATAATTATTCAAAACATATTTTATATCCTCCTTTGCTTGTTGAAGCTCCCTATATAAAAAGCCCATTGATGGCTTTCTATCTTTCTATCTGCCGATCGAATAATACGAAGCACCTTCACCAAAGGTGCAAATAAGCAAGATGCCACACCATTCACGAAACCAATAGCCATCACATTATTATAACTTGCTTGCCCTTTGTGATCTTAGACCATTTGCATTCATCCCATTCGAGTTACTAAACATTGTTTTTAATTGAGCCTTTTTCTCCACTAGACTCGCAAGCTAAGGAATGAAAAAGCAAATCTAGTGACTCCTGGTTTCACTATATCTCTTCTTTTAGTATTAAGGTCTTATGATGTGCATAGATTAAGATGGTCAAAGCTTTGGCTTGATCAATGATTTTCTTGAACCGAGGTAGTTTTGCAATGCCCTCAGAATAAGATTAATGGTGTGCGTGGCACATGATGTCCGTAAGATAGTGGGCCTTTTCACATGTAACAACTTTGTCACTCCCATATTGTTTGAAGCATTATCTGTCACTACTTGAATGACATTATCGGTCCAACTTTCTCAATACATTGATCGACATACTCAAAAATCATTTCACTTGTGTGCGCTACGTCAAGATTCCTTAGAAGAGAGAAAAAAATGTCCCTATCCTAGAATTGACACACAAGTTCATTATGCTTCTTCTCTTTCTATCACTCCAAGCATCGGTCATAAGTGAGCAACCATTTTTTCCCATTCATCTTCATGTAGCTTTATTTTGACTTTGGTTCTCTCAATCGCTTTTTTAATAAAGGCTCTCTTAATTCATATTGACCAGGAGGTTTCCACCTTGGTCCGAATTGACTAAGTGCCTCTGTAAAGAACCTGAAGCTTTCCAAGTCAAAGTCATTGAAAGATATGCCGGCTTCATAAATCTAATCAGCTACATAATTCTTCACAATATTAGATCTCTCTTTCCAAAGGGCATCATGTATGTTTTGTTCTCGCGTTGTCTTTGCAACATTCAAAGAAGCTTGAGGATTGATGCATGTAGCAAATTTGTCCATTGCACCAAGAGAATGGGGTGGCTTCATGCTCCCTATCGCTCTCTCGAGTTCATCATTTTCAATATAATACTCCCCGACCCATTAATATTGACACTAGCAATCAAGTTTTCCTCTTGTTTTTCAACTTTTTCTTCTTGGCTTTTACTTCATTAATAGCATTTCTACATTTAGCTTGATCATCCTGCGAAGCTTTGGTACAAGAAACAACATTCCTTGGATGTGTCGTATGTGCTCTTTCATTCTACGAACACCTCCACACATAACCTTTCCACACAACTTGCATTTTACCCCTGTCCAAGTTAGATGGATCCGCTAGGTTGCCATATTCCCAACCAACATCATTTGATTTCCGTTTAAGTGGTGTCTCAATCTCAAATGGAATATTACTAGTGGCGAAGCACTTGAAGACATCATTGTGCTAATTCTTCATTTGGTACTTTCATCAAACACATTGTAGTCATACACATAAGCCATTTTCTTTCTTTGTCAAATTGTTCCCTCCTCAACTTTATCAAACACAATGGACATTCAACTTCATGCTAAGAGAATTAACACTAAAATATTGAATTTGCGAGAGAACCAACTAACACAACAATCATCAAACAATACTCCTCGTCCTCGTCTTTCATACTCTTACAATCTTAGAAAGCGAAAATCATAATAGATGATGGAACCATAAAATAGAGGGATAATACATATATCTTACTTGGCGCGGCGGGAGGAAGGGCGGTGTTGCAATTTCCGACGGCTTGGGAGTTGGGGCTAAGGGATTTCTTTGGGTTTTTGGCCTTATGGTGGCCACTGCTTGCTTTAGAAGCTTTCGATTCTGGGATTTATTTTGGGGTTGGGGGGTCTTTTTGTTTTGTTAGACATTTACGTTTTAAAATATTTGATTTTTGATTTTTTTGAAAAAAACAGACCAAAACGACGTCAGATCTTGGCATGGGAAATTTTTTAAAAAAAAAGTTTTCTCTGCTATTTGGCGCCAACTTGAGCGATTCGGCGCGCCTAGTGGCGAGGCGACTAAGCGCCGACTTGAGCGCCCGTCCGACTTTTTGGCCGATTTTCGATTCTCTCTTCTGATGAGTGGTGCCTAAGCGCCGCCTAGCTCGAGTTTTAGAACACTGATGGTACATTTTTTATGTTGTATTTTAACAAGAAATGACTTTAATAGATTTCTTTATAGTTGTTGAAGTAGGGGGAGGGGGATCCTTTTTATGGTCTATTGTGAATGAGTTCCCCCAAGGAAAGATTCCTTCATTTGTCAGTATGCTTTTGACTATTATAGGGCCCATTGTTGTCTTTATGTTGTTTAGCATTGATTATGTTGATTTATTTATTCATTATGCTGATTTTTTTTGTTTTTGTTTATTTGTACAAATTCTAAAAGTAGATTATTTACTTTCGTATTCACTTTGGGGGTAAGTTCAGTTCTCCCTCTTTGTCAAATTATGTGGGTGGTGAGTCCTATAAGTTTGATTATTTGGAGATTGATATGTGCATGTTAGAAGCAATTGGAAAAGTAGGTGAACGAGAAGGGTTAAAGGAACCACTGAGATATTATACCAATAATGGGAATGGTTTTATTTTGATTAAAGATAACTCACAGTTGCATGCTTTGTGTGAAGAATAACTGAAAACTACTAGAGAAGTAGATATTTACATTGAGGAAGTAAGTCACTTCTTTTGTAGTCAGATGAATCATCTAAGATACATCACTTTGTGGATGATGAAATAAACATTAATGATTTATTTAATGATAACAATGAGGGGGCAGAGAGTGATGACTATGAGGGGGCAGAGGGTGAGGGGTAGAGGAAGAGGAGGACTTCGAAGATTGTGACTACAATGAGGAAGAAGTGAGTGATACTGATGATATTAAATTTTTCAATGAAAGTGTAGATTTATACGTTGAATGGTTAAGAAAAGGAGATCTTGAAGAGGTTGAAAAATAGGGTAATTATGTTGGGAGTGATGGTGAAGAAAAGGATGTGTTGAAAAGTGATGAAGATTTAAATAATGCTAAGGGGTTAGATGAAGATGAGGATGGGGAGAGGTTTGAAACTTTCAACCTATTGAACTTATATAATTCTTCATTTAAACTGAATGTTGTTTTCAAACGGGAAAGAGTTAAGAGAAGCTATTCATTCATTTGCTATTAAGTTTAAGAGAAGCATAAATATAACAAAAAATGATACGGAAAGGTTACATGCTAAGTGTGCGAGATAAGGAGCGAATCTGGAAGGTTCATCTTTGTGAAGCTTATAAATGAAGAAACATACCGGATCAATAGATATGAACCAAATCACACATGTGGGGTCAATTTTCATGTTAAGAATCTGAAAAGCACATGGTTATCTTGGAAGTATGCACAGTAAATTCAAATCGATCCAAATAGGAATGTGAAAGGTTTTAGAGTTGATGTAATGGAGGACATAAGATGCCATATCACCAATTTTCAGGCTTACAGAGCCAAGCAATTAGCTATTAAGAGCATTGAGGGTACATCAGAAGAGCAATACTCATTACTTTGGTCTTCTGCTGATGAAATAAAAAAAAACTAACCCTGGAAGTACTGTGATCATATGAACTGAACAGTCCACTGGTGAGAATAGGTTTGATAGATTTTATATATGTTTGCATGCATTGAAAGTAGGGTTTTTTGCTTGTTGTAGGCCTTTTATTGGTGTAGATGGTGTTAGATAAATGTTTTTATCATGATTTTGATGATTTTGTTTTTACATCAAAACAATGGTTTTAAATGTTGTCCAAATACTCCTAAATGATTTAAAATGTTTTTACTAATTTTTGGAGTATTTCTTAGAGTTTATTATTCGATAAAATTGGACAACACTTTTGATGATTTTGTGTTAATGAGTTTTTATACCAAAACAATATTGTCCAAATACTCCTAAATGATTTAAAATATTTTTACTAATTTTTGGAGTATTTCTTAGAGTTAATTATTCGAGATAAATGGACAACACTTTTGATGGTTTAATTTAAATAAGTTTACAATGTTTATAAATGTTGTCCAAATACTCCCAATTAATTTAGAATGTTTTTACTAATTTTTGGAGTATTTCTTGAAGTTTATTTTTGATAAAAATCGGACAACATTTCAATTTGGAGGTCGAGGTCGAACAAAAGGTCAAACGGTACACTGAAGAACGCACAAAATGAAACAGAAAGCATTTCGTAAAAAGCGAGGAGGGCGACGGTCAAGGGTACCTCCGACCGGTCGGACCCCCGCAACCTTTGTCCTAGATCGCACTATTTTCTCTCTAACGTTCGAAATTTTCTATAGAGCGATCGGTCGCATTGTGTAATCTTTTTGACAAAGAAAATTTGTACCGTTGGACATTCTTTCGGCAAGATTTGCTTTATAATTTTGTACAATATTTCTACATCTTGTGATCCTCTTTTTGTAGACAAAAGTAAAGAAGGAGGAGCCTATGTCTATGAAGACTCTCCTATAAATAGAGGATGATTTGAAGACACAAATCAAGAACAACACAAGCAAATACACAACAAGAAATCTGCAAATTTCCAAGCTTTCATATTCAACATACTTGTTGTATTTATAGCCTAAGTATTTCACTTTCGGATCTTGAGGTCTAGGCTTTATTTCTTGATTACACTTGCACTCAAATTGTAATATTCATTATTGAGATGTAATCTTGATTTTTGTCATCATTCATCACAAGACATCCTTGTGAGTATTCTTGTGGAAAGAATACACTTGGGTGATCTAGGTGATAGGTGTTTCAAGAGTGTGGTGCTCTTGAGGTGTTGAAGAATTTGGTGTTCTTCAAGGTTGAAGATTGTGGTAATCTTCACAAGGTGCCGTTGGAGATTGTGGTAATCTTCAAGAGATATTGTGGTAATCTCAAAGGTGGTGTTGAAGAAGAGTGTGGTGCTCTTCAAGGTGATGTTGTAAGGTGTTGTATAAATTTTGGAAATTAATAAAATCTTTTTCTTTTTGAAATCCATCCCTGAGATATCTTGGGGTGGTAGAGGATTAGGCCCTAGGTGGGTTGAACCTCTATAAATTGACGCGTGTTGTTTACTTCCCGCACCTTTATTATTGTCTTGGCGTATTTGATTCGAAAAAGAGGGCATAATAGAAAAGATGGAGATAATCTATTCACCCCCCCTCTAGATTATCGTAGCCGCTTGGACTTACAAATGGTATCAAAGTCAAACTCTTTGGCAAGCTCGTTCCACATCACGAGTAAAGAGGAACGATCACCGGCTACGAATGAAGTCTACCTCACCGGCGCCTCCACCACCAAGCCACCACTATTCGATTCCAAAAATTTTACATTTTGGAAAGAAAGAATGGAATGTTATCTACAAGGTTGCGGGTTCGATATTTGGAACACGGTCGTAAATGAAGAATCCATTCCAATGATGGACACACCACACAAAGGCCTCAAAGAGCTCAATGATGAAGAAAAGAAAATCATCTCCTTAAATGGTAAAGCTCTTAATATTTTGTATTGTTCACTTACCATTTTGGAATATAATCATATTATAGGAATTAAATCGGCACATGAAGTATGGAGAAAATTAGAAGAAGTATATGCAAATGAAAGGAGCCACTCAAAAGCATCTACTTCTCAAATGGATACAAACCCAACATGGGATGAGCTTCCTACAACTTCCGACGTCGATGAAAACGAACGATGTCTTATGGGCTTCGAAGAAGAAAACGAGGTAAGTTCAAAACCCTCCACTTCTTATGATAATGAATTACAAAATGATTATAGTGATTTGCAAAATGATTTTTATGAACTTCAAAATGAATTCCAAAGTTTACTTGTTAAATACAAAAGTTTGAAAAAGGAATTCAATATTTTGAAAATTGATAAGGATGATTTATTTTTCCTCTTATGAATCACTTTCATGTGATCACACCACCACACTTGACAAGGTTAGAAACCTTGAAAAAGAAAATAGTACTCTTGTCGAGGATATTGATTGCATGAAAAAGGATTTATTAAAATCCAACTTGAGTACCGATAAAATGACCAAAATTGTTGATATTCATGGTTATAATAATTTGAAAAGTGAATTTGATCATGAGCCTAATATTGTTAATCATATGAAAAAGAATCGAGCTCCTATGCATGTTAGTGCTATTACTTGCTTTTATTGCGGTAAGAAGGACACGCCATAAATACTTGTCGGGCTACAAATAGCTCTAATTATTGTTGGAGACCTAAAAGTATCAAAGCTAATCCCAAAGGACCCAAACACATAAGGGTACCACAAAACAATGTCATATTAGGTACTCGGCGGAATAATAATCGAGAAAAATTCATACCGCAAGAAGACATCAAATGACCATCTCATTTGATCAAAGGAGAAGACACCACCACGATAAATTTCAAGAAGAGGATATAATCAAAAATGGGAAGGACACAACACTTAGAAATGGCAAAGTCATCATCAACAAGATGATTTTCAAAAAGGAAGATACTATCAAAAATGGGAAGGACAAAACTCTAGAAATGAGCAAAATTGGAGAAGACATCATCAACAAGATGATTTCTCAAGAGGAAGATACTACCAACAAAGGAGAGACATAACCCGTGGAAATGGCGAAATTGGTAAACCGTATCTCTCCAATTAAATATGCATTTTATTTTGTTAATTATGCATGTTTTTATTTGTGTCTTAATTGCAAATGAGTTTTCAAATTTTTTTAAATTAAGGTCTACAATATATTTTTTTTTAAATTCTTTTAAAAGAAGAACTTGTATGATGTTTTTAAAACTCTTTTGTATTTACAATGACTTGTATAAACATTATCTCTTATGAATTTTTATGGCATAAGCTTACTTGTGATATATCTTATTGCTTTAACCCTACACTTGTATCATATTGTTTTGTGCTAGTCTTGCTTTAAGAATTGTGTAGGATTTATATATCTTCGTCAATGGTTATCTACTCATTATTTGATAAGAGACACATAAACTATCAAGGTACGCTCATCATCGTTATTCATCTCAAAGACTTAATTTATTTTTGTCATATGCCTATGTGCTTGCTTTTCAAGATATTTCAAAGTATTTCATACAAGTGCCATATTTTAGAGGATTTTTTGATTTTTGAAAGGCACTATTTGATAAAGCTTGTTTTATCCTAGAATTGTAAAGGATTATATTTTGCTTTGATAAAACATTTGATTTTTATCCTTCTCTTAAGTTATGCATTTTATTGCACATATTCATGTCATTATTATTGGTAGCTTTGTCAAAGCTCTTGTTCATATGATTTTTGTAAATGAGGTCTCAACTATATGCTCTTGAATTTTTCAAATTTCAAAAAGACCTTATATAGCTTCCTATAAGCTTATTTGAACTTGTGATAATTTGTTTGAAAGCATAGTATGTGTTACTTGTTATTATGTCTCTATTATTCGATATTACTATGCTCTTGTGCAAGATACCTTGATTAAGATTTTGCTGAAATGTTTTGTATTTTGGAACAAGCTTAATGACCAAGAGGAGGTTAGTAACTCAAAAGGTATTGATTTTGATGTAACATTTGCACTCATAAAGACGTTTAGAAGCTATTTGCATTTTACTTACCCATTCTTGTTTTAAGAAATTTCAAGTTTTACCAAATGGATGTTAAATCCAATTTTCTAAATGGTTTTATTCTAGAAGAAGTCTATGTAAAACCTCCGGGTTTAAAATTTTTCTAGGCCAAATGATTTTTATAAAAGGCCTTGTTTGGTTTAAAACAAGTACCATGTGTATGGTATGATAGACTTAGCTATTTTCTTTTGCATAATGATTTTACAAGAGGTAAGGTTTACACTACTTTCTTTGTTTTTGAAAAAGGGCAAGATTGCTTATTAGTGCAAATTTTTTTGAGTTGATTTGGTGCTACTAATGAATGTTTGTGCAAGATGTTTTCTAAGTTGATGTTAGGTGAATTTTAGAGGAGCATGATGGAGGAGCTCAAATCTTTTCATTGAACTTCAAGTTAAACAATGCCAAGAAGGTTGTTATATTTCACAATCAAAGTATACAAAAGAACCTTTGAAGAAGTTATGCATTGAAGAAGGAAGAACAATCTCCATTCCTATGTCAACTATATCAAGATGGACAAAAGTTGAGAAAGACATATTGATTGACAAGCTAGTTCGAGGTATGTTTATCTTCGTTTATTACTCTTTTAGACTCAATATTTTCTATGCCTTGTGTCTATATGCTCGAACTCAAAACTATCCCAACGAATCTCATTAAAGTGTCGTTAAAAGAAATTTTCAACTATTTGAAAGGCACTTCTTCTTATAGTTTGTTTATCCAAAATTTTAAAATGTTCATATTTTTTTCGAGATAACAAGTCCGGTGTTTAAAATTTATCAAAATATGGTTCGTCATACTCGAACTAAACATATTGAGATTCGACATCATTTTCTAAGGGATTGTGTTTCAAAACGAAAAATTGAGATATCTTTTGTACCATCTCAAGATCAATTAGCGGACATTTTTACAAAACCGCTATCTTCCGAGACTTTTGCGTCAATACGAGCTCGGTTAGGCATAATGCATATTGAATGAGGTCTATGATTGCATTTTGCACGTTTTTAAAACTTAGGGGTGAAAAATCGGATTTTTGGTCCAAACCCGGATTTTGGAAAAAGAGAATGAACAAGCCGATTGGGGCAAGGCCGACGGCCGCCCATGACGCCGACGGCCGCCCATGCCCCCAACCGGTCGCCCTTAGTTATATCTCTTGTTTTATTCGACGACGCCAAGTGTTCGACAAAATGTTTCAATGAAAAATTCATCACCTACATGATTCTCTTGATTTGAAAAGTCTTATAAGTTTATAGAGATCATGTATTATCAATCATATAAGCTTTTACAAATCGAGATGAGCAATGTTTCCTTTTTATTTGGAATTTTAGCTTAAATGTTCAATATGCTCGATAAATCGATTAAGTTGCACACTTTAGTATAATTGAATGATGTTTTTATCGTGCTAGCATTCTTTTGATGATTCCAAAGGGGAAGAAACAGGAAAACGCATAAACGCTCAAAGAAGTGGAAATAAGCTTGCAAGAAAAGCTACAAGCTATGGCTCTTAAAAGCCAAATTACTTAGACAATTTGATGTATTATGGACTTTTATGCTTGACTAATGATGTCTTGTGATAGGGGGAGCTTATAAGCTCATGAAATTCAAGCTTAAGATATAAAAGCTAAAACTTTTAGCTTGTAATTGTTTGCTTCTATACTTGTTCTTGATGAGCATGTTGATAGGGGAGCTTGTGCAAAATGTTTTTGAAAAATCTTTGCTCTTATCCTTGTGATGTTGCTTATGATAAATGTTTTTGTGATGGATTGATGTCTTTAGACCGGATAAAATTGTTTTGTTTTAAAATCGATCTCCTAAAATTGTTTTGGTTTGTAATCATCAAAAAGGGGGAGTTTGTTAGATAAATGTTTTTATCATGATTTTGATGATTTTGTTTTTACACCAAAACAATGGTTTTAAATGTTGTCCAAATACTCCTAAATGATTTAAAATGTTTTTACTAATTTTTGGAGTATTTCTTAGAGTTTATTATTCGATAAAATTGGACAACACTTTTGATGATTTTGTGTTAATGAGTTTTTATACCAAAACAATGTTGTCCAAATACTCCTAAATGATTTAAAATATTTTTACTAATTTTTGGAGTATTTCTTAGAGTTAATTATTCGAGATAAATGGACAACACTTTTGATGGTTTAGTTTAAATAAGTTTACAATGTTTATAAATGTTGTCCAAATACTCCCAATTGATTTAGAATGTTTTTACTAATTTTTGGAGTATGTCTTGAAGTTTATTTTTGATAAAAATCGGACAACATTTCAATTTGGAGGTTGACCGAACAAAAGGTCAAACGGTACCTAAAGAACGCACAAACCGAAAAGAAAAGCATTTTCACAGAAAAAGCGAGGAGGCGACCGATCAAGGGTACCTCCGACCGGCCGAACCCCCTTCGACCGGCCGCACACTCTTGACCGGCCGGACCCCGCAACCCGCCCCGGATCGCACTATGTTTTCTCTAACGTTCTAAATTTTCTATAGAGCGGCCGTCATGTTGTGTAATCTTTTGACAAAGAAAATTTGTACCGATTGGACATTCTATCAAAGAAGATTTGCTTTATAATTTTGTACAATATTTCTACATCTTGTGATCCTCATTTTGTAGACAAAAAGTAAAGAAGGAGGAGCCTACGCCTATGAAGACTCTCCTATAAATAGAGGATGATTTGAAGACACAAATCAAGAACAACACAAGTAAATACACAACAAGAAATCGCAAATTTCCAAGCTTTCATATTCAACACTCTTGTTGTATTTATAGCCCACGTATTTCACTTTCACATCTTGAGGTCTAGGCTTTATTTCTTGATTACACTTGCACTCAAATTGTAATATTCATTATTGAGTTGTAATCTTGATTTTTGTCATCATTCAACACAAGACATCCGTATGAGTATTCTTGTGGAAAGAATACACTTGGGTGATTCTCGTGATAGGTGTTTCAAGAGTGTGGTGCTCTTGAGGTGTTGAAGAATTTGGTGTTCTTCAAGGTTGAAGATTATGGTAATCTTCACAAGGTGTCGTTGAATCTTCAAGAGAGATTGTGGTAATCTCAAAGGTGGTGTTGAAGAAGAGTGTGGTGCTCTTCAAGGTGATGTTGTAAGGTGTTGTATTAATTTTGGAAATTAATAAAATATTTTTCTTTTTGAAATCCATCCAGGAGATCTTTGGAGTGGTAGAGGATTAGGCCCTAGGTGGGTTGAATCTCTATAAATCGACACGTGTTGTTTACTTCCCGCACCTTTATTATTGTCTTGGCGTATTTGATTCAAAAAGAGGGCATAATAGAAAAGATGGAGATAATCTATTCACCCCTCTAGATTATCGTAGCCGTTTGGACTTACTGAGATGGATGTCCTAAAAGGTCCACATGGGGTGTTGTTGATACCGTTGTTGTTGATCCAAACAACAACATATTCCCCGTAGCTTTTCAGAATGAGTAAGGAAAATTGGGACACATGGGATTGGTTTTTAAGACTTCTAAAGATTGACCTGAACATTGAGAGAGATTTTGAGTACACTTTTATGTCTGATAAACAGAAAGGACTAATTCAGATATTTGATGAGGTTTTCCCTAATTCAGACCATAGGTTTTGTGTTAGGCACATTCATGGGAATATGAAAAGTGCTGGTTTTAGGGGTCAAGCATTCTTACACTTTTGAATTATTTTCTTGCATTTTACTTACATTATCTTACATTTTCTTGTATTTTTTCCTAACAAACAGGTGAAGAAATGGGCAACCTCAGAAGCTGAGGTAGTATTTTATTACAATTTTTCTTACATTTTTTTCCTAACATGCAGGGGAAGAAAGTTGCAAGCTCGAAAGCCGAGGTATGTGTGGAAAATCCTTCCACACAAAGTTCTCACAGTGAAGAGCAATTTGCCGAAAAGCTACCAACAAGTGTGACCACTCCTTTGTTTGGACCTACCATGTTTCAACAAGTTCAACAATACCAAGGACCTCTCCATAGGGTCAATATCGTGGGTGTTGTACCATTTGTTGGGGACGAGTTTAGGCCCAACATTGAATGTTGCATCTCCAGGCCTTGCACCAATGCAAAACAAATCATCAAAGATGGAGGAAAGAAATATGTTAGCATACAAGAGCCGACTCTCGCCATTACTCCTCATAAGGGAAAGGGAAAAGCAAAGAAGATCGGGTAATTGGCTCCTTGAATTTGATCTTTTGAAGATTTTATCTTGATATCTGTTAGACTTTGATATCTCATGAAAAAATTGACAATTGTTATGTATTGACAGTTAGGTATTAGCATTAGCATTATATTTTGGAACATTTGGTCTTTGTTAGTGCTATGTGATGGTGATATGTGAAATTTTGATAGTGCTATGTGATGAAATGCAATGCAACCTTTTGTTAAGACTTTCTCTTAATTTTTGTTCGAGTTTTATCTAATTAATCAGAAGCTTAAGGTAGCAGAGCACTTGTCAATTTGCGAAAAAGTGCTTATCCAACGGACAAAGTTGAAAAACAAGAGTAAAAGCCACCCCATTCTCTTGGTGCAATGGACAAATTTGCTACATGCATCAATCCTCAAGCTTCGTGAATGTGGCAAAGACAACGCGAGAACAAAACATACATGATGCCCTTTGGAAAGAGAGATCTATCTTGTGAAGAATTATGTAGCCGATTAGATTTATGAAGCCGACATATCTTTCAATGACTTTGACTTGGAAAGCTTCGGTTCTTTACAGAGGCACTTGGTCAATTTGGACCAAGGTGGAAACCTCCTGGTCAATATGAATTAAGAGAGCCTTTATTAAAAAAGCGATTGAGAGAACCAAAGTCAAAATAAAGCTACATGAAGATGAATGGGGAAAAATGGTTGCTCACTTATGACTCGATGCTTGGAGTGATAGAAAGAGAAGAAGCATAATGAACTTGTGTGTCAATTCTAGGATAGGGACATTTTTTTCTCTCTTCTAAGGAATCTTCGAGACGTAGCACACACAAGTGAAATGATTTTTGAGTATGTCGATCAATGTATTGAGAAAGTTGGACCAGATAATGTCATTCAAGTAGTGACATGATAATGCTTCAAACAATATGGGAGCGACAAAGTTGTTACATGTGAAAAGGCCCACTATCTTCTGGACATCATGTGCCATGCACACCATTAATCTTATTCTAGAGGGCATTGCAAAACTACCTCGGTTCAAGAAAATCATTGATCAAGCCAAAACTTTGACCATCTTAATCTATGCACATCATAAGACCTTAATACTAAAAGAAGAGATATAGTGAAACCAGGAGTCACTAGATTTGCTTCTTCATTCCTTAGCTTGCAGAGTCTAGTGGAGAAAAAGGCTCAATTAAAAACAATGTTTAGTAACTCTGAATGGGATGAATGCAAATGGTCTAAGATCACAAAGGGCAAGCAAGTTATAATCTTGTGATGGCTATTGGTTTCGTGAATGGTGTGGCATCTTGCTTATTTGCACCTTTGGTGAAGGTGCTTCGTATTCCGATGCGAGATAGAAAGATAGAAAGCCATCAATGGGCTTTTTATATGGGAGCTTCAACAAGCAAAGGAGGATATAAAATATGTTTTGAATAATTATTCCAAGAAGTATGATCCTATCTTGGAGATATTGGATGCAAAGATCAAAGGAAGAGTTGACACTCCATTGCACTTGATGGCTTACCTATTGAATCCTTATTATCATTATAAGGATCCCAATATTATATTAGATCAAGTTGTGTCGATGGAGTTCTTGATTTCCTTGATATTATTTGTCATGGAAACTTTAATTTGATGAATGAAGTTATGAATGTTGAGTTGCCAATTTATAAAACCAAAGGAGGAGTTTTTGTGAAGCCCACTGCAAAAAAGTGTGTGAAGTAAATGATGACAAGCTTGATCCAGGTAAAAAAAACATTTACATAACTCTTAATTCTTCTTTTAAAATTATCAAGTAATTATTTATTTTATTATGTTCTAACTTCATGCAAAGCAACTTGGTGGTTAAATTATGGCCATGGAACACTTAACTTGCAAAGAATTGTTATAAGGATCTTGTCACTAACCACTAAATGCCCGTATGTGAAAGAAAGCGGAGTGCATTTGAAGGGGTTAGAAGCTTAGAAAGTTTACTTTTACAATTCACTTTATTAACTGTTTTCCTTCTTTTCTAATACTTCTACTTTATCTGTTTTTTTTCCTCTTTTTTTTTCATTTACGATACATACTAAGAAGAGGAATAGATTAGATGTTTCACGATTAAACAATCTAGTCTACATCCAATTCAATTCATGTTTCTTGAATACACGTAAAAAGGGGAAAAGAGAAGGATGTTGACGCGCTACTTGCTAGTGATGCAAGTAAAGCACAAGATGGATTATTCTGTATTGTATGATGATGAAGATGAGTCGGGTGATGGACTTGATGGTGATGCTTCTAGAGTGGGAGAGCTTGAGGAGGATGATTTTGAATCAAGATGAGGGTGAATGAGAATGACTTTGAATTTGAGTCGGATGAAGAGCGTGTATTTTAATATATATTTAAAAATTTAATAAAAATTAACATGCGGGCGGGTCCTATAGGACTCGGGACCCGCCCGGACCGGGCGGGTTTTATAACCTTAGACCCGAGACCCGCCCCGGACCCATTTGTCCGGTCTAGACCCCCCATCGGGCGGGTTTAATGCGGGGCGGGTTTTGACCCGCCCCATTGCCATCCCTAATAAAATTCAAATAATAAATGATCAGTTAAGGTATTCTTTATAAAACAATTTATTTGTATATATCTCAGTACAACAAAAAATTATATTTTAAATACGAAATTGTTTTATTTGATTAAAAAAATACAAAACTATTTTTAAAGTATTATTTTACACATGCCTATATTTGATATTTATTGTCACGCCTCAGACGGGACGCGACGACGATCAATAACTTAAACAGAATAAACCAAATAGTCTAAACAGATAATAATGAGACCCCAAATGAAACAGAGTCTAAAGCAACGAAAATAAACTACAAGTACCAGTACAAATTACAACCCAATAGAAATATCCGAGATATAACTTACAGTCCCGAAACTAAGAAATAAAGTACACATCACATCACAAGCTTAAACGTCAAAGGGTCCTATGCCCTTAAGTTACAGTCCAAAATGGAAAACGGAATAGAAGAAAGTCCAACATCAGAAAAGTAAAAGAAACAAGTCCAACAACATCTATAACAGGAAGCAAGTCCAACAGGCGGAACACGAAAAATCAATGTGGCGGGTTCAAGATCTTCAACGTACTCTCATCTAGCCGTTAGAAAATAGGAGGGGATGAGAAAAAATTCTTAGTGGATGGGGTGATCGTGTGCAAGTATGGCGATTTATATAGTTAATACAAGAAAACTATTGTATGAAAAATGCGTGAGTCATGATGCGTGGTTTCACTCACAGTTCACAAGCATCATGATATATATACTCAAAATATTATACTTATACGATTTTGATGAAACATTCGTGATCATACAAGCACTATGTGATTCAAGCAAGACAGTAGGATTACGTATGGAAAGTAACGCCAATCCATGCAAGACAAATAGTGGTTGCGTGCATTTAATTTGTAGCGCCAACCAATGCAATACAAGTAAGCGGTTGCGTGCGGATTTGTAGCGCCAACCAAATGGGTCCGATTAACTCGCACTGTGTGCGGATCGAGGCAATGATTCCTCCGTCCTTCCTTGTAACTCCCGAGAAAGATGGTCCAAGACCTATCACCTTATCGCTCCATAGGCAAGGACAAATCCACAGTAGAGCTAGCTAGGCCTGGATTGTCATAATCATGATTATACCTCAAGTACTAGGACCCGCTTCCCTTGAACAAACTCCGTCCTTGAGTTGCGGGATTAGGACGATGGGGCCGGAGAGTGGAATAGAAGCCGAGCTGTCCGGTTCCATCCCCGACGTATCTATTCCGATGTGAGCTCGACACAGCAAGTTGACTCAGGCAGGAAAATTTACAAGTACAGAATGTCAACCAGGCAGTCGAGTATATTGATTCAGGGAAGCGATTCAGAAAGTTTGCGAAAATCGCGTGTGGCAATTATTGGCGTTGGTGGAGTAATTTAGATAAAGATAATTATCAAGAGGATAAGTAATCTTTGATGTCTTGAAGAATTAGGTGGGACGTAAGTCCCGTTATAGATTTGGAACCGCAAAGGCGAGGAAGTTGCCTCGCGATCGCTTATTAACCGGTCAAGACAACTGATAAGTCAAGGGATTTTTTTGAGAAAAATAAAATATTTTAGATAATTATTATAAGTCGAGGGTCGGGCTGATCTTAACAGAAAATAATTTGAGTTAGGTGCTTGATAAAAAGAAATTTTACAATTAGCCCCATTTTGTAAAAAACCAATATTTTTGGGGTTAAAAATTGAATAAATAAATGTACCGACCTCGAAGAATTATGTGGTCGGTTCCTAAATTCTCTTAATTGTTCAGAGATTCAGGTGTTTAATGTTTTGAGGTCGAGTTCTTATAAAATTCACACATTGGCCCTAAATTTATTAAAATTGTTATTTCGGGCCCTAAGTTTAAAATAATGGATCTCACAAACCGGGAGGGATTTTAATGTGATTCCAGTTATAAAATGTCACTAGGGTCAGTGGAATATTGGGACAAAAACATTTCTAAAAGAAAATAAGTATAAGTCCCTTAACTTTTGAAAATCTCATTTTTGCCCATTTTAAAATAATTGCCTTTAAGGCTTTTAGGGGTCCAATTGTTATGAAATTTGAACCTTGGGTTCAAAATATCAAAAATTTATAGTTAAACTAGTATTTCCAGGTACATGGACTATTTAAGTTCAGGAAATTTCATTTTGGTCCTCAAGTTTAGTCTTTTATAATTTGGTCCCTCAATTTTTATAAAATTACTTTCCAAGCTCTAAACACTTGGATTTCTGGAATACTCTTAAAATATGTTATTTCCAGTCCCTTAAAAGTTAAAATTTCAAATTTTAAAATAGGGGCCTGGTACAGTTTCAAAATTGCAATTTAGCCCTTAAACTTCTAAAATTTTACAATCTAGTCTTTGAGCCTTTAAGGGTTGATTTTGTTTATCTCAAAAATTTTAAAATTTTATTAAAATGTCTAAATATCATTTTTGAACCTGAATACAGTCCCATAATTCAAAAATTACAGAGGGGTCCCTTAAGTTTTATTTTCTTGCAATTAAGTCCACCAATTTGCCATTTTTGCATTTTAATCAATTATGCTCAACTTTTTCAGGTTGTAAGTCATATAAAATATGGTTTTCAAGGATCATAAACATGCATGTCCATTTCATACAATAATTCATCAAATACATCATTAAAATGTACATACATGCACCTAAATTTCAATAAATAGCAATTTTTAGCAACACTTGAGAATATTCACAATTTGATACATGAAATCAACATGCAATACATAATATATATATATATATATATATATATATATATATCTCAAGTTCCCAAGAATAAAATTACTACATACTTTTAAGGAAAACATGTAGGAGTTGAAAAGATTTTTCCACCCACCTTAAAATTGGATAGTTGTGAAATAAAATGATAAATTTCACAACTTTGATTGAAACTCACTTAGGACAACCCCTAAGTCAAGAAATACCAAAAAATATGAGTCAGAAAAATGAGGTTAAAATTAAGAAGAAGAAGAAAGAGGTGAAGAAATTGGTAAAAACTACACTTACCTTGTGTAGTAGGTAAAATGAGACTAGTAATGGCTTCAAAATGAAAAATATTGGTCACCCTCAAGTGTAACTCTCAAGGTCAGCCCCTAAAACTCCAAAAATAAAAATGGAGCTGGAAAATAGAAGGAGAAGGAGAAAAATGTACTAAAACCCCAATTCTTACCTTGTAGTCGAATTTCTCTCAACTTGAGATCTTCTTCAAGATGATGTCAATGCTCTTAATATCTTAAAGGTCTTCTAAGTATACCTCAAAATCAAAATTTAAACTTAAGTCAATAAGTGAAAAGAGGGAGCTAGATGATATCAAGATAAGATGAGGAACAAAATTCTACCTTGTTGTAGGGGGTGTTCGAATTTTGTTGAAGTAGAAGGGGAGTTCTTGTATTTTTCTTTGTTAAGTGTTGGAAGAAGAAGGAGTAGTAGTTAGAGAGAAGTAGGATGGAATCTTAGAGAGAAGTAGGAGAATTTGCTAATAAGAGAGATGAAGCGTTGAGTGAAAAATGATTTTTTTTTTTTTTGATAAATTAGGCCTAATGGCCGTGTGATATGGAGAGAGAGGAAAAGAAATTTTTTCCAAGCTTGAACTTGGTCTCTTGCATGGAGACAACTTGGCGAGTCAAAGGTATGGGTTAAATTGGAAGAATGGAAGACCATGGTGAATTTTGAGGGGAATGTTGGGAGATTTAATGATATAAAATTGAGGTATAAGATAATGTGTATAAGGTTTGTATTAATGGTGTAATTATACACAAGAGATATAATAAGGTGCAAGTAAAAATGACTCCCTAAGCAAAATAATCGCTTGACCTTATACCTTGCGTGTAGTGGAATCTTGTAGGTGCTTGGGGGTGTTATTGTGCTTTATTTATCATATATGTTTAGTTTTTTTGTATACATTCACTTACTTGTAAATTCATGGCTTATATTGTATTTTTGTTTCGTTTGGGATTGCTTTATTTTTTAGTTTTTAAGATAATTAAATCTATTTGTAAAAAAATAAATTTAATTGACAATATAAAAACTAAAAGCAGAAAAAGTTATTTTTGAACATCATAACAAAAATATAAGGTACCAAGACACGTGAATTAACAAATTGAAATAACAAAATCAGTAATATAACTTCTACTTGAATTAAAAAAGGGCCACGAATTACCAAGGCCCGCGAAAAAAAAAGACAATGATAATATTCTAAAAAACTTTTAAATAATCCAAAATATACCAAACTAGCCAAACATCTATTTCTTTGAATCATCATCCTCCTTCTTCACAAATTCCTTCAATTTTTTTGTACTCGTAGAAGACTCAAAATCTTCAAAAAGAGCCCTTTTAAATGATGGGCTTGCTTTCACAACTTCTTCCTGTTTGGCCACCTTACTTGGAGTTATCACCTTGAAGAATCTTCCCGCAACAAAAATATTTTTAACTTCATTTCATTGTTTTTTAAATATAATGTTTTATGATAAAAATGTATAAAAAGATCTGAACTTTTTGTAATCTCTATCATTGTGTAGCTTTGACAGTAGTCATTTGAACCAAGATTATATATATTATTATAAATCAAAAATATTTTATAGTAATTGATTAATGTACGTCCTAAGGGGTGTGAGTAAGGTTTAAAAGGAGGGGAGGGGCGGGGTTAATAAATCTTACCAAAATTTCGATTTAATGCTTTTAAAGAAATTACAGAGTTAACACAAACAACTAAGTCCTTGAGGGATAGATAAGTTGGTTATTCAAATAGAGTTAGCCACTCAACGACTTGATAGAGTTTGTTGATAGAATAACTCGAGTTGTTTATCCCGAAACTTAACTTGGTTGTGTTGGTTTTATCGTGGAAGACTTAACACCATTTGATTTGTTTTAAACTTGTTTTAACACTTGATTTTAGCACTTGGTTATTAATCGGTTTGGATAGCAAATGAGTTTATCAATGAGATATAAAGTAGATATGCGAAATATAAATGTCTTTGAAAAATAAATGACGAGTTATTTTTGTAGAGGTTCAAGATGGGGTAATTCTTCTAGTCCTCTTTTCTTCAACTCTTTGGAGGAATCCACTAAGTAATGATCGGTTCTGAGAATGGTGAATAGTCTAGAGATAGCCTTGGTCACACAAAGTGAGTTCTCGTCCGACTCGAACTTCTTAACAGGCATTTGCTTTGCTACTTCAACTCACTTTCTCAAGCTCTTGGATTTGATCACGAAGCCCTCCAATAACTTGATCTTGGTTCGACCTTGAACCTTCCTCTTTGTCCTCCTTGGAAAGTAGACCCCTTTTGATTCTTCAAAAGTTTCCTATTCAACAGTTTGAAGTTGTCTTTCCTCCACATGACTTTGTGTTGGATTGATTTCCTTCGAGTTTTAGGCTTGAGGATTTTCTTGAATATCTTTGAGAATATTTGCAGGTTTACATCTTAAATATTTCTTGGTTGTTCGTGGTTCAGGTATTCAAGGTAACCTTTTCTCAATGAGTCTCCTTAGCCTTTTATAGTGAACTTTCAAAAATCTGCCCGTTGAAGAGATATGTTGATTTTCAAAAGACACTTGTGTTCGTTGGCTTGTCTTTTCTTGGTCTTCAATCTTGAGATGTAGACCTTTCCTCGTATTAAATGAATGTGCAGCTTTTCAAATTATGACACGAGGTGCAGTGCTTCCCATTGGTTTATTCCTTTTGCAAGCTTCTGGGATGAGCACTTTAAGACCTGGCAGCATGGAAGTATTTCTTATTTAAGTAATGTTCTTGACTTCTGTGCAACGGATTCATTTCAGTTAACTCCTCTTAGCTGCTGCCTATATCTCCAGGTGACTTGAGTCCGCTCCAATCATTTAAAGCTCACCTGTCACTTTCAACTTGTGACTTGGCTTCTTGAGATGACTTTGTCGACACTTCACACGTTGTTCCTCGGTGATACATCTTGATCAAGTTCTTGATCTCCCTTCTTGGCCATACTCAGCTGTTCCACAAATGAGTTTTCACTTGATCTTGATTGACTTCTTGTATTTCCAGGCATAGCTGACTTGACTCAGTTTTTCCAACCATATCTATTACAATGAAATTTACAAGGAAAATGGGGTGCCAACTTTCTAGTTTAAGTTTTACATGGCATTCATCAAAATCTAAAATATAAATTTCCCAACAATTTCCCCCTTTTTGATGATGCCAAAACTTAAAAACAATAAACAACATGTAATCAACAGAGATACATACAGACAATGCAGTAACAAAGAATGTATGCGTAGAATCAATCGTTTATTGATCATAGCATTCTTGTCCTTTACACATCGGTTTACATTTGGTATCGAGCATTTTATATCGGAGCAACAACATCTATGCTAGTATACTAATACACGGTGAAAAATTACGTAAAAACTTCAATTAGTATACGATGACTTACAAAAGTGTATTTGCATAAGTAAAACACATGAAGGGTTCACATCAACACTTCAACGCCACGCCTCCTTCTTTCCTCTTCAGCTCTGTCAAAATCATCAGCTCTCTTTCTTTTCTTTCTTCTTCGATGCTTTCTTGTTTTCATAAGCTCTTTTAGAAGCATCATCCTTCCGCTTCCTCTCGAGCTATTGCTCTGTTTGCCTTCTATTCTCCTCTTCCTGTCTTCTCAAGGCTTCAAAGATTCTTCCTAGCCACCTCCCATTTGCTACTTCATCATATCCATTGAGAGAGTCTCCCTTTATTTCCGGGATCCACATATTCGATGTTCTTGGGTCTTGGGACGAGGTTGAAAGCCTCTTCTTCCACCACTTCTTCCTCCTCCTCTCGGGTGTATCTTTGCACAGAGTCTTTCGCTTACAGTGAGAATGGGCATTTGGTAGTCTCACGCTTATTATCGCCTTCTTCGCACAATTTAAGACCTTTCTCCCGATGAGATCCCGTGCTTGGGCTACGAGACATCTTTTGAAATAGCCTTCGGATTCAAGCGTCTTGAATTCTTCAACCGATCTTGGCTCGGATCCGATTTATGCGGAATGGCATCTTGATCCTTTCCTCGTCGAAATCTTTGCCATATTGTTTCAACACTTCTTCGACGCTGGCATCCGTCTTCTTGTCGAACTCTACCAACCCCGCTTCTACGATTCGCCTTTTCTTCGACATTGGCACAACAGAGTGTTCGATCGGCAGAGTTAATGGAAGTTTTTTCGATAATTGAGGCCGTAACATGACCCTGCTGAGGGGTTTCAGCTATCATTAACATCAAACCCTTTGATCGTTCCCCTCACCGCTTTTCCTTCTTTTTCTCGGTTTCCATCATCTTGGCTTCCGATTCTTTCAACTTTTCTTCTTTTAAGCTCCTTAGAGACTCCTCTTCCCCCTTTTTGGCATCATCAAAGGAGAGAGGAACCCCAGGGAACATGCCTGCGAGCATGAAGTCGAGTCTGGCGAGAGCGAGTTACGCTTGAGTCCGCTATAACATAAGCGATCAAATTTAACGAGTGGCTTTTGACTCATTGTCACAGTTTCATTTCAGCCATGAGAAATTTGAATTTTGCATTCATGGTCTCCTCAAGACGCATAACTTCTTTTCGTTGGAATTCATGCAGTAGCTCCATTTCTGTTTTGTGAGAGGCATGCAACCTCTCAATATACGCCTACATGATGTGCTTCATATCAGCATTGTCAGCACTCCAAACAAGCATCTTATTGTATAACTCCTTGAAATAGCAAACTTGTTCGTATTGCATGGCACTCTACTGTTGAGACCACTCCCGATCCTTACCACTATCCCTCTCAAATATCTTTGTGAGGGTGTCATCTCTATTATCCGGGCGTAAGTCTAGTGAGTCTTAGTGCCGTTCGATCTTCTCAATCTTCTCACAGATTTTCTTGAAGACTTCACGAATCTCATTTGTCACACCCGATTCAAATTGCCGCCATTCCGCATCGAAGTCAAAGTTTGCTTGCACAATAGAGTCGGTAGGGATTACGGGATCTACTCGCAAATGATGAATCATCGTTGTTCTTTAGCGGGCTCTTTCTCTAGCTCGGAAATTCGATAGAAAAGGGAAATAATTCTCAAAAGCATCATCTCGCACATATGGGATTGTTTGTGCGGTTTGTGCCTGTGATGTTTTTAGTGGAGTCGTTATTTGCGTTGTTTGTGGGAGCCTGCGCGAGATGACTCGGTTTCACCGGGCTTTCTAAATGAAGTATCGGATCCTCTGCTACAACATCGGTGTCATCGGATGATGATGAAACCTGGGGGCTTGGTTCATCATCGAAATTGAATGTTAGACAAGCAACTTTGTAACTCGACCGACTCGTGTTCTTGAGAACATCCTCAGCTGGGTCCTTTTGATGTGCAACTGGTGTGGACTCAACTTCATCTTCGACCCCAGAAATGATATGTCGGGATTCTCCGGGAGTCATGAAGTGCACTTATCTCCTTCTCGGATTCAAATTTGTGACAGGAGGAATGTTTTGGATCTTTTGAGCTTTACTCGGGGAAGTCTCAACCTCCTTGGGCCTTCAACACCTCCAAGTAGTCTCAACTACGACAAAAGGCGTTCAACATTCCCTCGATACGGTCACAACTGTCTTAGGGTCTTTAGCATTAGCATCCATTGGAGTCTCAACCCCTTGGATTGCACTTTCGCCTGCCAGTGTTAACTCCTGGGGCATTTCCATCATGTGCCTTCGACCGCAACAACGGTGTCATCGACCTTCAAAGCGGTGACACTTCGGTGGGGGGACAGACTAACCGTCCGAGCCGTCAATGTCAATCTTTGTGGTTCTTTCTCAATTTCCACTTCGCTACCTTTCTTCAATATAGAGTCATCTGCAGATCCTCCGCTTGCCGCAGGTGGAGTGAGTTTTCCCCTCGGCACACACCCGGTGGTCGATGATGGGGTCACCCTTCTCCGCACCGCGGCTTCTTCCATTGAGTGCCCGGTAGTAGGCGGGTGGTAAAACACCTTCTCAGTAGGGGTTGGCTCGACTTGGGTGCCCAAAGTCCCGGTTTCATTTCCAAGTCACTTGGACCCATCCTTCGAGAGTAATCAGGGGATGTACTGCGGCGATGTGCGTGGCAATTGTTGCACTATTCCCAAGGGTCAATTTGCGGGGAGAGAGATTGAGACGACTCTCCTGGTCCTTCAAACAATTGTTGCTCATGCAACTTCCAGGATTCCTTAGAGCCTGCTACATATATGACTTTTTTACGCTACAACAATGGGATCCTCATCACTCTCAGACAAACATCGAGAAGTATGTGATCGTGCTCGCTTGATAAGTACACACATCTTAGCCTTTTCCAATGCACGGGATTCTCGCTTTGTCTTTTATTTCTCTTCTTCCTTGATAATTCGAAGAAGATCCATAAAATTTGCTTCATCAAGAGCCTGGCGTACGGTGGAAACACCGAGAAATTACAACAATTATCCCTCTTCTTCGATATACTCGGGGTGTGAGCGAATCGCTCCCTTAAGTGATCTAGCTTCCATGCTCTCCACTCTCTAAGACGACATTTGAATATCCGGATACGAGAGGAGAGTACATGATCACATCATCGTTACCATCCTCTTCTTGTCCTTCATTTTTTTGGGGTTGAAGGCAAGATATTCACCGCTCTTCTTCTTCAACAACATCGATGCTTGGTGGAGAGACAACATTTTCAGGTGGATGTTCGGTTGTCTCAATGCTACATTATCTGTCTTCTTCCTAATTTGGTCTTGATGGGCCTCTGGCCTGATCATCATCTCAACGAGACTTGGCAGTTTCATCTATAACTTCAAGAGATCGCACTTCCCGAGTTTGTGATCTCTGGTGTTTTCTCCGGTGAGAGGTAGATTCAAGTTGTCTTTTCAAGCTCAAAGCTTGAAAATTCTTATTTTATTATTCTTAACGAGGAGGAATTTATGGTTCTGTTTCTTCTTCCGATTTTTTGGCGGTGGGGGTCGGGCATCCTTCTTGGACTGAGCCGCATTCCTTGATTTGGCGATCCTCTTCTTCCGTATTGTTGGTGAAGGAATTTGGGTTTTCTTTCTCTCTTGTTTACCGCAAGGCGGGAGACTCGGCCGCACAGGCGGCGACTTCGGTGCAGGGCGGGAGACTCTTTTTCTTAGCTGCGCAGGGCAACTTTCTTCTTTGTAGTCTGGGGGAGCTTTCTTTCTTGCGAGGAGGGTAGCAGTTGTGTCCTCGGTTCATGATTTCCCTCACTTGTATCCGCCCTCTTCGCGTGGGCTCTCTTCGGGCTCCGAGAGATTCACCCTAAACATCTTCTTATTGACATGGAAAGGTTTTCCATGTCGGGGGAATGCCCTTCACTTCCATAAGGTGGCCAATCACCAGGCCATAACAAAGAGATCCTCCAAAGGATCCATCTTCCATGAACGATTTATTCACAACATTTTCGAGTCTGCTTGCATACGAACTCGGCCAGGTTGACTTTCTTGCCTCGCATGATCGCAACCATGACGATCAGTTTTGTCTTGGACAACTAATTAAAGCTTCCAAACTTCATGTCTACACACTTGGAGACAACATCTATCAGTTTGTGATAGTCGTCCTTCAGCAATTTCTTCTCAGCTGTGTAGACCACCTTAGCAAAGACACTCCGATTTGGCTATCTCTTTCCATGCAGCCAAGTCAACATCGATTCACTTATCTTCTTCATGCCATCGACGGCAATAAACGATTGCTCGCAAGGTCCTTTGTTATCATTATGACCTTGTGGTGGATGAGAAGACTTGATTCCTTCGTCCCGCATTTCCGCATTGACGTAGAAGCTGCGCCACCTCTTCTAGGTAGGTGTGCGAGTATTCCAAAGTCGAAAAGCCTTAAGACTTGACTTTTCCAACATCTCAAAGCAATCTTCTTCACTAGGGTTTCATCGTAACCCCGCTTTACCATGCCTTTGAAATCCATTTTGACGATCCCGAGTGGATTTGTTTCGATAGTTTGACGAAATCAAACTTAGGTGCCATTTTTAGAGACTTTTACCGATTAAAACTTGAAGAACTCGTTTGAGGACACTTAGGGTTTTCGAGAGATAAAAATAGCTTGCTTTCTTTTGCTTGAAAATGAGCAGTTTCGAATGTGAGAGAGAAAGTGGAAAATGTGTATATAAGGGTTACGAAAGGACATGTCTTCGGATTTTGAAATTTTGATCAATCAACGCACGTCAAATCTGTATTTAATTCCTCGCATTTAATGCGGCAACATTTATATCCAATCATATGCTTCTTGTGCATCTTTTGATCAGATTCTGTCATTATTATTACCGACGTCATCCTTAAAAACATTCCCGCTCGTTAAAAACGACCGCATTTTTGTCACTTAGCTCATAAGTGACTCAACTTATATAAAAATGACTTAACTCAGCTTCTCTCCTTTCATTTAGTGACTCTAACCGTCAGCCTAACTCGATACAATCGACTTCCCGACATAGTTGTTTCACGTAGCTAATTCATGAAACTTGTTCAATTTTTATCTTCACATCTTCCATCTTATCCGGTTGAGTCTTCGAGTGTCAACTCAACTCAATTAACCCTAGCTCATTCTTAAGCTCTTCAAATGTTGACTCACATAGGGGTTTTGTGAATATATCATCTAGTTGCTTATCAACGAGATATATTCCAAAGTGATGTCTTTCTTTTCAACATGATCTCTTATAAAATGATATCTTATATCAATGTGCTTTGTTCTTGAATGCAACACGAGTTCTCGAGTGATTGCAATAACACTTGTGTTATCACACATAATTGGAATCTCTTTTTCTTCAATCTCATAATCTCTCGGTGATGTCTCATCCATAAGACTTGGGCACATGATTTGCCCGCTTGACTATGTACTCGCTTCAATTGTGGATGTGGCTATTGAGTTTTGCTTCTTGCTAAACCAGGAAACCAATCTATTTCAAGCATTTGACATGTACTGAAGTACTCATCTGTCAACTCTAATATGCTTGAATCCACCTTCCTTTGGATACCATAAGCCAACTTCCTGGCATCCCTTCAAATATCTTAGATTCTCTTAGCTGCGAGTCATGTGGCTCTCCTTTGGTGCGTGATTGAAATCTTGCACATACACCTAATGCAAAGGTGATGTCCAGTCTCATTGGTTGTTAAATAAGCGTTGATCCAATAAGTGCTCTATATCTTATTTGATCTGACCTTACCATTTGCATCCATGTCCATCTTGTCTCGATGTATTCATTGGTATTTTCACGAAGACTTCTCTTCCATACCAAATTTCTTCATTAAATCTCGGTGTACTTTGTTTGACTTATGAAGGTTCCATCCTTCAATTGCTTGACTTGAAGTCCTAGGAAGAAAGCCGCTCTCCCATCATGCTTATTTCAAATTTGCTTTGCATGAGGTTTTGAGAATTTATCACACAACTCTTTATTTGTGGATCCAAAAATGATGTCATACACATATATTTAAACAAGCAAGATACTCTCTCCATCTTGAATTTCAAGAGTGTTCTGTCCACTTTGCCTTTGGTGAATCCATTATCGTTAGAAATTGAGATAATGTATCATACCATGCTCTTGGTGCATGTTTCAATCCATATAATGCTTTCTTGAGCTTGTACACCTTATCTACAATGGTCTTCTGCTCAAAACCTGGAGGTTGTTCAACATAGACTTCTTCCTCTAACAATCCATTTAAAAATGCACTTTTCACATCCATTTGATATACATTGAAGTTCTTGTGTACAACATAGGCAAGAAACATCCTTATTGCTTCTAATCTAGCAACAGGAGCAAATGTTTCATCAAAATCTATTCCCTCTTCTTGGCAATACCCTTTGGCTACCAATCTTGCTTTGTTTCTTACCACAGATCCTTCCTCATTCATCTTGTTTCTGAAAACCCATTTCGTGCCAATAATATTTTGATGAGTTGGTCTTTGCACCAATTCCCATACTTTGTTCATTTCAAACTGGTTCAGCTCTTCTTGCATGGCTTGAATCTAATGTGTGTCATCCAATGCTTGAGACACATCTTTTGGCTCTATTTAGAAAATAAAACAAGTAAACATTGCTTCTTCTTGAGCTCGGATCGGTTCTAACACCATCTCTAACATCACCAATAACTAACTCGGTGAATGGTCTCTTAGCCATCTCACATCGGGTTGGAGCAAGTTAGTTGGATTCAACCATCTCGCAGCGACTAAGTTGTCTTGAACAGTTTCTTCATTATCATTGTTTTGTAGACTTTCTAGTTTGTCTTTGAGATTTGACTATCTCATCTTCATCCGGGTTGATTGCTCTTACTTGACTTCAACATATGGACTCTTCGCATAGTTGGATGATTCAAACTTATCGCCTAACTCTTCGATGTCTTCTCCACTTACATTAGGTTCATCAAAAACCACATGGATAGACTCTTATGTGACCATAGTCCTCTTGTTCAAGACTCTTATAGGCTTTGCTCTTAGTGAGTATCCCAAAAGATACCTTTATTAGCTTTAGATCGAAAGCCTTTAAATTATCTTTTCCATTGTTGTGGATAAAGCATTTACATCCAAATATTCTAAAATATGCAACATTTGGCTTTCTCCTGTCCATATCTCATAGGGAGTTTTGGTCAATTGCATGTTTATCATGCATCTATTTTGAGTATAGCATGTTGTGTTAACGGCAAATTGACCCAAAATCTCTTAGGCAATCCACTTGACTAACATGGTTCTTGCGGCTCTCTTGAGAGTTCGCCAGAGGTCCCAACGAGTGTAAGTGTAAGGTTTAGAAGGGGGGTTGAATAAACCTTACCAAATTTTCGATTTAGTCTTTTTAAATCTCGAGTTCTACACATTTGTGTCCTTGATGGACGATCGAATTAGCCACTCAGTAGAGTTAATCTCTTAATGACTTCGGAGGTACATTAATAGAGTAACTCATTTGTTGGCTATAATTTGAATCAATTTGTGGTTTTGTTTTATTGGAAGACTTGACACCCTTAAGTTTGATTAAGCAAGATTTTAGAGCTTGATTTAGTACTTATAAATTATCAAGTGGATAGCAAATTTATCGTGAGATATAAGCGATTAAAAGTGCGGGAGTTTAAATCTTTGTAAAGTAAATGACACAATAAAATTTTTATAGAGGTTCGAAGATGGGGTAATTCTTCTACTCCTCTCTTCTCCAACTCCGGAGGAATCCACTAAGTAATGATCGGTTTACAAAGTGGTAGCAGTCCAGATACAAGTCTTGATCACAACGGCCGACTTGATCCTTAGGGACTCGATGGAGACGCCTTGATCACTCGGTTGGCTTCTTGACGACACCTTCTTCTTCACAGGCATTTTGCCTTGCTACTGACTCACTTGCTCAAGCTCTTTGGATTTGATCACGAAGCCCTCCAAAAGCTTAAGACTTGGTTCAAACTTGAACCTTTCTACAATCCTTCCGGAATGTAGACCCCTTTTCTTCAAAAGTTTCCTCTTCTTGATTGAAGTTCTCTTTCCTTCACGAGGTAAGTGTTGGATTGATGTACTTCGTAATGTAGGCTTGAGGATTGAGAATGCTTGATTTTTCTAATATGCTTGTTTATCTCACATGTGTGTCTCTTTCTTCTCAAACAAACTCCTCGGCCTTTTATAGTGAACTTTCAAAAATTTGCCCGTTGAAGAGATAGGCTTATTTTTGAAAGTCACTTTGCGATCGTTGGCTTGCAGTTCTTGGAATTGCCATTTCCTCGTATGAATTGTTCTTTCACCTTTTGAGTTCGACACGGTGTAGTGCTTCCCATTGGTTCATTCCTTTTGCACGCCGAGGGTCGAGCACTCCAAGAAAAGCGGTATGGAGATATTACTTGTTTAAGTAAATCTCTTGATTTACGGCAACGGTTCTTTTACTGATTATCTCGACTTGATTTTGCATTTCCTTGCTTTCCCCAGGTGACTTAGAGTCGACTTCCAATCATGGATGACTCTTGTCACTTCAACTTGAGACTTGGCTTCTCTTGAGTTGACTTGACCGATGTTCCACTCGATTGCATCTCACCGCTTCTTGATCGAGTTCCCTGTTCTTTTTGCCGTACTCATTGTCTCTCGGCAGAGTTTTCCTTCAAGTCTTGATTGTCTTCTTGCATGTTAGGCGTAGGTGACTTAACTCGGCTTGGCCACTCTAATTGTTACAATACTTTTTGCAAGAATTGGAGTGCCAACTTTCTATTCTAAGTTTTACATGGCATTCATCAAAATCTAAACAATAAAATTCCTAACAATTTCCCCCTTTTTGATGATGCCAAAACTTAAATCATTCAAAGATGCAAACAACAATGATACATACGAGATAGTGTATTGACATAGAATGTATGCGCGAGAATCAATTCTTTTATTGATCATATCATTCTTGTTCCTTAACACAATTGTTCACAAGGTGTATCGAGCACATAATTGTCCATCTTGAAAATAAAGAATTTATAACTTTATTTGGAAGACTTACATTGTATGTATTTACATAATAAAATACATGAAGGGGTGGACAACAACACTTCATCTTCTTCATTTGTCTCCTTCTTTCATCTTGACAAAGATCTTCTTCTCTTCTTCTCTTCTTCTCGTCATCATTTGCCTTCTTTTTCTTCTCATATGCCTTCCTGGCGGCTTCATCTCTTCTTAATCTTTCTGTCTCTCCTCCCAAAGCTGAGTTTGTCTTTTGTTCTCTTCTTCTATTCTTTTGCATACTCGGCGTTAGTTTTCGCCACTTTCAAATTTGCCACTTGGTCAAGCCCGGCCCTAGTAGATCCCTCCTATCTTTCCCGGATCTACGTATTCAATATTCTTGGGCGGAGGCCAGTCCAAGCTTCTTCCTCCACTCTCGCTTCTTCCTCTACCTGCGGGGTATCTTTGTCTTGGGGTCTTCTTTCCGGTGAGTGCCGGTGAGTGACCAAGCAGAGTGATTAGGTTGTCTCTTGCTGTCGACTTCTTCACATAATGTGAGACCCTTTTCCCAAGACGAGGTCCCAAGCTTGAGCCATGGACATATTTGTAAAGTATCCCTCAGGACTCGAGCGTTTTAAATTCATCGACCGATCGTGGCTCGTCTCCGAGGCATCCGAGATGGCATAGGTGTCTCTGTCTCTTTGGAATACCTCCGTGTTCTTTCAAGATGTTCATCACCCTGGCATCCATTCTTCCTTCCACTTCTTTCATCCCCGCTTCAATTGATTTTCTCTTCTCATCCATAGATACAGCAGTGTTGGAGTGGCGAGTCACCGGGAGTTTTTGCTTATAATGTCACCGTGACAGGACCTTGTTGGGGGTTTGTGCAATCATTAATGTCACATCTGTTGATCCTTCCCCCTCAACATGCTTTCCTTTCTTTTGTTTCAAGACTTCCTCGGTGATTTTCCCGACTAAATTTTGCTCCTTTTTCGGCTTCAGATTTTTTTGCTTTAAGGTATTCATCTTCCCCCTTTTTGGCATCATCAAAGAATAGAGGAACCCCGGGGAACATCTTGGCAAGCATGAAGTCGAGTCTTCGATGGTTGAGTTCTGCTTCAAGTCTGCTGCGTTGTATGCGGCCGGAATTGATCGAGTAGCGTTGGATTCTCACTGAAATCGGCTTCATCTCGGCCATGAGAAGGCTGAATTTTCTTGTCATGTGTTCTTCCAAACGTTGTAGATCATGTGTATGTTGCTCACGCAGCAGAGCCTTGATCTCGGCGGTGTGAGCTTCATGCATATGCTCAATGTGTTCTCTCGGCTTTGTCTTTGCATCGGTATTTTCAGCTCTCCATACCATGCAATGACTTGTTGAACAATTGTCTCAAGTATCTCACCTGTTCCACACGCATTGTTTCTTCTTTGTTGCCACCATTCCCTTATCCGAATTATGCCTCTTAAATCGGTATGTAAGGGTGGCATCTCTGTTGTCCAATCGCATGTCCAAAGAGGCCTGATGCCTCTCCATCCTTTCAATCTCAAAGCAAAGAGTGCCTTGAACACTTCTCGAGCTTCAGGTGATTCTTACATTGCGGTGATGGCCATACAAAGATCGAAGTCATAATTACTGGAACAATGGTGTCTGTTGGAAGAACATGAGCTGGTCGTGATAGCGTGCTGTTCATTTTCGATTCTTCGTGGAGTTCAGTATCTCCGAAAAGGGAAAGATTCTACAAAAGAGTCATCACCGCCAACCGGAATCATTCGATGATGAGCGGTGCGTGTGAAGTTCTTTTGGGAATCGATCTGCTGCGGCTTGAGGAGCCCGAGCGGTAGTCTCTTGTTCATTGGGTTACATTGTGCAAGAGACTCGGCTTTGCCGAGCCTCATTTGTCTTAACAGCTTCGTTGGTCTCGGTGATTTCTCCATTTGATGTTTGGTCCTCGGCCTTATCGGAAGCGTCATCGGACGATGATGAGATTTCCATTGGTGGCTCATCATCAAAATTAAAGGTTTGACGAGTAGTCTTGGGATCGACTTGCTCGTGCTTGGAACATCCGCGGTGAGTCTTTTGGATTTGTCATGGGGATGACTCGACTTCTTCTTCGCTTTCCCGATCCCGGAAAAGTGACATCGGGGTTGTCCTGGGAATCATGAAGTGCGCGATCTCCTTCTCGGATGGGTCGATGATACCGGGAGGGATGTTCTCTACTTGTTTGCTTTACCCGGGGAAGTCTCAACCTCCGTGGGCCTTCATTTCCTTCGGCAGTCTCTCTCTGCTGCGAGGTCTTGGTCCTCCCTTTCGACAGTGTCATTTGTCTTAGGGTCTTCTCTGATGGCATCCATTGGAGTCTCAACCCCATGGATTGCACTTTCATCGCCCAGTGTTAACTCCCGGGTACATTCCTTCGTGCCTCGATCGCATCGCAGGCGTCATTAGCCTTCGAGAGCGGTTTGCACCTCGGTGAGCAGTCTCAATCGCCTGAGGCGTTGATGGCAACTTCTTTCCCATTTCCTCTTGTAATTTCTCTCCTTCGCCTCCTTGCTTCGTTGTAGAGTCAGTGCAGCATCCTCCGACCTTGCTGCGGTGGAGGAGCTTCCCCCTCGGTGGCGCTCCGGTGAGTGACTTGGAGTGGGGTCACTCGTCTCCAAACTCCCCTTATTTGTTTACGAATGTTCGGTAGTTGGGGCGGTGGTAACACACCTTCAATAGGGGTTGGCTCTCTTTTGGGGTCCCCATTATCCCAGTTTCATTGCCATCTCCTTATTGCCTTCTTCCGAGTGAGGAAGTGGTAGCGGCAACAACGTGGTGGCTATTTTTTGAACCACTCCCATTGGGTCGATTTTTGTTGTGTTCGGAGGACTCTCCTGGTCCCTCCATTAATCTTTGCTCGTGAAGGATTCTTGATTCGTGCAATGCTTGCTTTGCATTTGCAACTCTTACTCGCGGGCGTGACATTCTCAGTTCCTCGTTCCTTTGTCGGAGAAGACATCAAGGAGAGGATGTGTGTTTGCGTGGTGCGGGAGATAGGGCGGATGCTTGCCTTCTCACGAGCTTCGGCTTCTTGACTTGCTTTTTCTCTCATTGTCCTTGTAGATCTGCAGGATGTCCGTGCGGTGTCTTCATCCGTAGCTGGAGCACAATAGTTAATCCAAGGAAATTTAGCGATTCTTCTTCTTCTATGAACTTAGGCCGTTGAACTGTTTCCTTGACTTACTCAACTTCCATTTCCTCCACTCACGCATGAGACGATTTTGGATGTCGGGTAAGGTGGAGATAGGATCATTACATCACTATCCGCTCTGGTAGGTTCTTCTTGTGCTTCACTTGTGTGAGCTACGATTGTGTCTTCGGGTTGCCTCTGCTGATCGCTTCACGAGACTTGGTGTTTCATCAACTACATCCGGAGACTCTACTTCTTCAAGTCTCGAGATTTGTGCTAGCCGAGTAAGCGACTCATTTGGTTTCTCATGCTCGGGCGCTTTACAAGTCTTCTTTGTCTCTTAGTTTGTACCGGAGGGATTTCTCGGTTCGAGAGACGGTGTCCTCTCGAGTCTTGGGCGGTGGGGCGGTGCGGTGTTTGTTTCGAGGGAGCGGGCCGTCGTGGCTTCTCGGTTCTCCTCTTTTTGACAATCGGAGAAAGTATTTGTGAGTCCTTCTCATTGCTGCTGGAGCGAGAGACACGAGCTGGCAGGGCGGTGACTCTGCTGCAGGGGCAGGAGCATGTTTGGTTTTCTTTTTGCAGCAGGGCGCGATCTTCTTAGCATTGCGGGGCAACTTTCTTCTTGGGTGGAGAGGAAGCAGTTGTATCTTCGGGATCGGTGATTCTCCTCCTCGTGTCGCTCTCTCTTGGCGTAAGCTCGCTTCGAGCGCCGAGAGAGGTTAGCTCGAACATTCTCTTGTTAACATGGAAAGTCTTTCCATGCATAAGAGGGACTCCTTTCACCTCCAATAGCGGCCAATCACCAGGCCATATCCGGATCCTCCAAATGTGCCATCTTCTTTGAAGGACTTGTTCCCACGTTCGGGCAGATCTGCTTTGTAGATAAAGCTCGGCCAGGTTTATCTTTCTTTTCTTCGATGATTGCAGCCATCACAATCGGTTTTGCCTTTTGAGGTTGGTCAAAGTGCGCCAAATTTGATGTCGATACATTTGGCAACTATGTCTAACAATTTGTGATAATCCTCCTTGGCGATGATCTCTTGTTTCTTTGTGTATATTATTTTGTCGACAACGTCGGACTTGGCTATTGCTTTCCATGCGTCGGCCCAGGTTCACATCGGCCTCTTTAATCTCGGATGCTCCTTTCTTGGTAGTGAGCAATATTCAGCCAAATCCTTGGTAGTGATAGTCGGTTGCTTTCCGCGTGAACAGATGACTTGATTCCTTCATCGTGAACCTCAACATTCACGTAGAATTGTGCGACCTCCTCCACGTAGGTCATCGGATATTCTAGTGTTAGAAACGGTTTTAGCCGGGACGTTTCCAACTTCTCGGCGATTTTCTTTACCAGGTGTCGTCGGACCCCGCTTCACTATTCGTCGAAATCCACCGTCGAACCGGTGTGAATTTGCTTTCCCAACTTGGTAAATTCATAAGTTGGTGCCATTTCTCATAATTATTTCAAGGAAAAACTCGAGAAAATGATTTGAAGATGGATAGGGTTTCGAGAGTATTTTGCTGTGCTTTTGAGAGAAAAAGATGAGCAGTTTTAGAAGTGTGAGAGAGAAAGCAGGCGAAAATGGTTTAAATATGGTTTATGAAAGGACGTGCGGCAGTTTTGAATTGTGATCAAAATCAACGGCTTGGATTTCGCACGCCAATTGAGCATTTCATGTCTCGTATTTAATGCGGCAGCATTTATATCCAATCATAAGCTTGTGTGTGCGGCTTTAGGTCTCAGTACACCTCATCATTATGTTGACGTGTTCCTTAAAACATTCCCGCTTAGTCAAACGATTGCGTTTTCGTCACTTTGCTCATAAGTTATTCACTTATCTCTTAGCGATTTAACTTTTCTTCTCACATTTCTCTTAGTGACTCAACCTATCATCGGTGACTTGGTATAGTTGTCTTTCCGATCTGGTGATTTACTAAGCCGATTTTGTTTTCACTCTTTTTCTCCCCTTTTCTGTTCCATTTCTCTTCTTTGAGTTTTCTCGAGTGTCACTCAACTCAATTAGCCCCAACTCATGCTTGAGTTCTTCAAATCTTGACTCACATAATGGTTTTGTAAAGATGTCGGCTAGTTGTTTATCGGTTGAGATATATTCCAGGATGATGTCCTTCTTTTCAACATGATCTCTTATGAAGTAATATCTCGACATCAATATGTTTTGTTCTTGAGTGCAACACAGGATTTTGAGTGATTGCAATTGCACTTGTGTTATCACACATGATTGGAATTTCTTTTTCTTCAATTTCATACTCTCTCGGTGATGTCTCATCCATAGGATTTGGGCACTGTGCCCCATGACTATGTATTCTGCTTCATTTGTAGAGGTGGCTATTGAGTTTTGCTTCTTGCTAAACCAGGAAATTAGTCTGTTTCCTAGCATTTGACATGTGCCTGAAGTGCTCTTCTGTCCACTCTGCATCCAAAGATAGTCGAGAATCTGAATAGCCAATTAGCTTGAATCCACCTTCCTTTGGATACCATAGGCCTACTTCTTGGCTTCCTTTCAAGTATCTCAAGTATTCTCTTTCTTTGTTGTCATATGGCTCTCTTTTGGAGCAGATTGAAATCTTGCACATACACCTACAACAAAGGTGATGTCCGGCCCTGCTATTTGTGAGATAGAGCAATGATCCAATAAGTGCTCAGTATCTTGTTTGATCTGAGGCTTGCCATCCGCATCCATGTTCATTTTTCGATGTGTTCATTGGTATTTTCTGAAGACTTCTCCTCCATACCAAATTTCTTCATTAAATCTCTGGTGTATTTTGTTTGACTTATGAAGGTTCCATCCTTGGTTTTTCACTTGAAGTCCAAGGAAGAATGTCGGCTCTCCCATCATGCTCATTTCAAACTTACTTTGCATGAGGTTTGAAAATTTTTCTGACTCTTTGTTAGTGGATCCAAAAATGATGTCATCCACATATATCCGAACAACCAAAAGTATACTTTTCTTGTCTTGAATTAAGAAAAGTGTTCTATCTACTTTTCCTTTAGTGAATCCATTTTCGATTAGGAATTGTGACAGGTATCATACCATGCTCTGGGTGCCTGTTTCAATCCATACGGGGCTTTCTTGAGTTTGTATACCTTGTCTCCTGAGTCTTCTGCTCAAATCCTGGAGGTTGTTCAACATACACTTCTTCTTCCAATAAACCATTTAGGAATGCACTTTTTACATCCATTTGATATACAATGAAGTTCTGTGAGCTACATAGGCAAGAAACATCCTTATAGCTTCCAATCTTGCTACAGAGCAAATGTTTCATCAAAATCTATTCCTTCTTCTTGGCAATATCCTTTGGCTACCAATCTTGCTTTGTTTCTTACCACAGAGCCTTCCTCATTCATTTTATTTCGAATACCCATTTGGTGCCAATAACATTTTGATGCATGGGTCTTTGCACTAATTCCCATACTTTATTCCTTTCAAACCGATTGACTCTTCTTGCATAGCTTGAATCCAATGTGTGTCATCCAATGCTTGTGACACATCTTTTGGCTCTATTTGCGAGATAAAGCATGTGAACATTGCTTCTTGTTGAGTTCGGATCTTGTCTTGACACCTTCTCTTATATCTCCAATGACAAGTTCTCGTGGATGGTCTCTCGGCCATCTTACATCAGTTGGAGTGAGTTAGTGGATTGATCGACTTTCAATTTGTGTTCTTTGTGCGGGTCACTCTCTCGTAATCACTTAGGTACCGCAAATTTTCCAAATTGTTTTTGAGATTCACTATCTTATCTTCTTTCGAATTGATAATTCCGGCTTGACAAAGATAGGACTCTTACGTATGGTTGGATGATTCAAATTTTATCGGTGACTCTTCAATGTCTTCTTCATTTATATTTGGCTCATCAAATACTACATGAATGGATTCTCTGCAACCATAGTCCTTTTGTTGAGTATTCTCGTAGGCTTTGCTTTCGGTGAGTATCCTAAGAAGATACCTTCATCGACTTTAGCATCAAAAGACTTTAGATTGTCTTTGCCATTGTTGTGGATGAAGCATTTACATCCAAATATTCTCAAATATGCAACACTTGGTTTTCTTCAGTCCGGATCTCATAGGGAGTCTTTGTCACCGCCTGCATTTATCATACATCTGTTTTGGGTGTAGCAAGTTGTGTTGATTGCTTGACCCAAAATCTTTTGGTAACCCCGATTCAGACCTAACATGGTCCTTGCCGCTTCTTTGAGAGTTCTGTTCCTTCTTTCTCGCAACTCCATTCTCACTTGTGGAGTCCTTGCTGCCGATAGTTCATGACCAATTTCATTCTCAATACAATCGAGTTATTATTCCATTGACAAACTCGGTTCCTCTATCCGATCTTATTTTGATAATGGTTTGACTCTTCTCATTTTGAATCATTTTCATCATTTGTGGTAGTTTTTGTAGAGTTTCTTTCTTTTTACACATGAATAATGTCCATGTATATCTTGAGTAGTCATCTACTACCACCAAGGTGTATTTCTTTCCACTTATCTTTTGGTTCCCTTGGGCCAAATAGATCCATATGAAGCAGTGCATTATTCTTGTTGAGGATGGGCATGTCTTTTCTTTGAATGACGACTTGATTTGTTTTCCTTCGACATGCATCACATATACTCTCCTTTTTGTATATCGAGTCCGGAAGTCCTTCTACAAGATGACTTCTTGCCAGCCTTGTTAATTGTTTTGAATTTCGGGTGACTCGGCTTTTTTGTGCCACGTACCCAACTTGATTAATTTGTATTCTTTGCTAGTAGACATGTCTTTGGGTGTTGCGGTTGACCAATCCACTATATACATATTTTTTCGTCTACATCCTTGCGGTACCACTTCATTTGATTCAATATCTTTGATTTGGCACATACCCATGTTGAATCCAACATTGTAGCCCTTGTCACAGAGTGATCGATACTCGATAAGTTGAAGTTGAGTCCTTCAACATATGCAACATCTGTGATTTCTAATCCATTCCTCTTGATGGATCCAATGCCTCTTATTTCACCAGGAGCTTCATTTCCTCCAAATATGACTTTGGCTCCTTTGACTTCCTTGAATTTTGTGATTTCTCTTATTTCTGTCATATGTCCTGGAAACGACCACTATCCATGTACCAGGTTCCTTGGCACTCAGCGATTCCTTGAAACTCGCAATCAAGGAAATTAAGTTTTAGGTACCCATACTTGTCAGGTCTGAGGGGTTAGAATTGTAAGATGATCCAACCAACCTATAGCCAAATGATTTGACTCTAAGGGGTTGTCATCTATCGTGCCATAATCATAATTAATCCTGGCAAATTGCTTGGGGATTCTAGGTTCATACAATTTGTCTCTTTTGTCGTATACTCGCATATATGTTTTAGCAATTGCCTTCCAGGTAATTGTGGTGTTTTTGAGTGTAGTGCCTAGGTGCATATGTGTGTCGATGAAAGCTCTTATGCTTTTGGAATGGCCTTTCTTGAGTTCTAGGCCTTTGCCATTTGGGCTTATATTCCATAAGTCTATCCGATAGTTCACATTATTCCAATCGGCTTGGCTTGGATATTTTCTACCATTCCCATCATATGTATTTGTTATGGATTTTCCGGGGTTTTTGGTAGCTCTGTTTCTTCTTTGAGTAATTTTTGTTTGGAGTTCTTTGAGGGACTCGGTGAATTTCTTCTCGGTTGTCCTTTCAAAGACTCTCACATATTTTGTTTTCCTTTTCCTTTGTAACCAAGGCCGGTTTGCTTAGTATTGTGCTTTGAAGTGAATGTGTGTGCAACATTTAGAGTTTTGGATTTTTCGGACTCTTCATGACTTGAAGATCCTTTTTCCAAAATTACTCCCGAGGTTTGACATGGCACAGAGGAATTAAATCCTAAGCCATGTCTTGTCTCCACATTCTCTTTGACTCATAATAAGATCATCCAATGATTTAGATGCCTTAGTGAATGAGGCAATAACATTCTTGAGGTCATTCTCCCTCTTTTCTATAGCAGCAATTTTCGCTACTAATTTAGCATTTTCAGCCTTTAACCTTTCATTTTCAACAATTTTGTTTGACTTAGAGTACTCGGCTCCTTAGTCGACTTTGAGTTTTGACTTTTGAGTAATTTTGTTTTCCTCATTCAATAGTGTGTGTGAGGATTTAATGTGTTCAAAATCTTTCATCATTTTGCCTAATGAATCATAAAGATCAAGTAGGTGATGAAGTGTGTGTGTCACGATCACTATCACTAGTGTCCGAGCTTGTTGAGTTAGATTGTACCTCATCTTCTTGATCTTGTTCTTTGGCCATCAAGCAGATTAGGGCTTATTCTTGAGTCACTTGAATAGTCACTTCTTGCTCTCACGGAATCAATTTGTCTCTTGACTTGCATTTGTCTCGGCGATCTCTCTGTGACCATCATTGCCTTTTTCTTTTCTTGTCTTCTTTCTCTCAAGACCTTTCTTTTTCTTCTTCATCCCTCTTACCGACCGAGGATATGATATGAGCAATGGCATAGTGACCTGGTTGTCTACAGTTCAACATAGATATTGACCTTTTGATCAACTCTTTCCATTCTTGAGTTGTCACCCTTTGATACTCAACTTTTTGATGATCTGTTCTCTTGGTTGGCTTTGTCTTCCCTTGATTTGGAGAGAGTGAATGTCTTCCGGAAGATTCACCCTTTCCTCTCTTGTAGTTCTTGTTAAAGAACTTGTTAAATCTTTTAACCATCGGGCTATTTCTTCCTGGGTCGATAACTTCTTTGACCTCGGCTCTTCTTCCCATCTTTAACAATTAGAGCAAATTTGTTTTGGGTACATTTGTCTCTTCCTGGTCTTTTCTTCTCGGCTCAAACTCGTAGGCTTTGAGGTCGAGAATAGTTCATGGTTGGATGTCTTTGATAGGTCCATGGAATGTCTCGATGCCATGACCTTCATTTCCCATTCAGTGGAAGACTTTTTAGGATTTTCATACACATTTTTCTCGTGTATATTCCTTTCCAAGTGCGAACGACTCATTTGTGATTTCGTGAATCGAGCATCCAGTTGATCCGGTTCTCTCCCGAGATCATTTTGAAGTTTTCAAATTTTTGTACAGCCACCGATAATTTGTTTTCTTTGATTTGCTCAACCTTCACAAATCCATGTCAACTTGTCCTGCATTTCATTAGCCGTTTTGCAAGATTTGACTTTAATGAACATGGCTTTGTCCAAGGTTTTATAAAGAATGTCCTTGGCTACATTGTCCAGGTTGTATCTTTTTCTTTCATCATTTGTCCATTCGGTTCTTGGTTTTCAACCATGATGGTCTAGGAGCATCATCTTCTTCTCCTTCACCGCAACTCTTTGTACACGGTTGTGTTCACCTTTAATATTTGCAGAGGCCCATCTTCTATCACTATCCACATCTCTCATCGTAACGCCGATAGATGAGCTCGCATACGTATTTTCCAATCATCAAATTCCTCAATAGTGAACATAGGGATGCGTGTTAGATTTGCTTCCATGATAATAACTTTTAATGATAGAAAAGAGTTTTGAAAGTTTAAGTACTAAAGCAGACTTTGAAAAATTTGGAGATCTAGTTCAAGACCGGTGCGGAGGGTTCAATGAACCAACCACTCGATACCACTTGTAGGTCCCAAGGGGTGTAAGTGTAAGGTTTAGAAGGGGGGTTGAATAAACCTTACCAAATTTTCGATTTAGTCTTTTTAAATCTACAGAGTTCTACATTTGTGTCCTTGATGGACAATCGAATTAGCCACTCAAGAGAGTTAATCTCTTGATTTCACTCAAATTGGTCATTAATAGAGTAACTCAAATTTGTTGGGTATAATTTGAATCAATGTGGTTTTGTTTTATTGGAAGACTTGACACCCTTAAGTTTGATTAAGCAAGATTTTAGAGCTTGATTTAGTACTTATAAATTATCAAGTGGATAGCAAATTTATCGTGAGATATAAGCGATTAAAAGTGCAGGAGTTTAAATGTTTGAAAGTAAATGACACAATAAATTTTTTATAGAGGTTCGAAGATGGGGTAATTCTTCTACTCCTCTCTTCTCCAACTCCCGGAGGAATCCACTAAGTAATGATCAGTTTACAAAGTGGTAATCCCGGCTACAAGTCTTGATCACAACACCGACTTGATCCTTAGGGACTCGATCCTGAGACGCCTTGATCACTCGGTGGCTTCTTGACGACTCGCCTTCTTCCACAGGCGGTACCGCTTTTACATACTACTCACTTGCTCAAGCTCTTTGGATTTGATCACGAAGCCCTCCAAAAGCTTAAGACTTGGTTCAAACTTGAACCTTTCTACAATCCTTCCGGAATGTAGACCCCTTTTCTTCAAAAGTTTCCTCTTCAATGATTGAAGTTCTCTTTCCTTCACGTAAGTAAGTGTTGGATTGATGTACTTCGTAATGCAGCTTGAGGATTGAGAATGCTTGATTTTTCTAATATGCTTGTTTATCTCACATGTGTGTCTCTTTCTTCTCAAACAAACTCCTCGGCCTTTTATAGTGAACTTTCAAAAATTTGCCCGTTGAAGAGATAGGCTTATTTTTGAAAGTCACTTTGCGTCGTTGGCTTGCAGTTCTTGGAATTGCCATTTCCTCGTATGAATTGTTCTTTCACCTTTTCGAGTTCGACACGGTGTAGTGCTTCCCATTGGTTCATTCCTTTTGCACGCCAGGGATCGAGCACTCCAAGAAAGGTGGTATGGAGATATTACTTGTTTAAGTAAATCTCTTGATTTAGGTAAACGGTTCTTTTACAGATTATCTCGACTTGATCGCATTTCCTTGCTTTCCCAGGTGACTTAGAGTCGGCCTTCCAATCATTGGATGACTCTTTCACACTTCAACTTGAGACTTGGCTTCTCTTGAGTTGACTTGATCGATGTTCCACTCATTGCATCTCACCGTTCTTGATCGAGTTCTGTCTTTCTTCTTTGCCGTACTCATTTGTCTCTCAGAGTTTTCCTTCAAGTCTTGATTATCTTCTTGCATGTTAGGGCGTAGGCGACTTAACTCGGCTTGGCCACTCTAATTGTTATAATACTTTTACAAGCAAGAATTGAGTGCCAACTTTCTATTCTAAGTTTTACATGGCATTCATCAAAATCTAAACAATAAAATTCCTAACAAGTTCTATTTCTTCTTTCAAATTTACTCCATTCTTTGTGGAGTTCTTTAACAGATAACTCATGAGCAATACCATTTTCAACACAATCATCGAGTGATTATCCCGTTGAAAAACTCGGTTCCTCTGTCGGACGGACCTTATTTTTATGATGGTTTGACTCTTTTCATTTTGAACTCTTTTCATCACCGAGGTAACTTCTCGCAAAGTTTCCTTCTTTTTGCACATGAAGATTGTCCATGTATATCTTGAATAGTCATCTACCACCACCAAGGTGTATTTATTTCCACTTATCTCGGCATTTGGTTCAATGGACCAAAATAAACCCGTATGCAATAGATGCAATATCCTTGTTGAAGAAGGACTAGGCTTCTCCTTGAATGAAGATTTGATTTGCTTTCCCATGTGGCATGCATCACATACATTTTCCTTCTTGTACACCGAGTCCGCAATCCTTCCACAAGATGACTCCTTGCAAGCTTGTTGATTGTCTTGAAGTTCCGATTACTCGCCTTCTTGTGCCACAACCAACTTTATTCGGCTGTTTCTTTACTAACAGACAGTGCTTGGTGTGGCAAGGTAGACCAATCTACCACATACATATTCTTTTGTCTTGATCCTTGCAACACTATTTCATTTGATTCAAGATCTTTAATCCGCACACTCCCATATTGAATCCAACATTGTAGCCCTTGTCGAAGAGTTGCCGATGCTTAACAAAGTTGAAGTTGAGGCCTTCAACATATGCAACATCTGTGATTTCTAATACATTCTTCTTGATAGATCATGTGCCTTTGATTTCCCCTGGAGCTTCATTTTCCTCCAAATATGACTTTTGCACCTCTAATCTCCTTAAATCCTGACAGGTTTTTCTTGTTTCTGTCATATGTCGGAATAGCCACTATCCATGTACCAGGTTCCTTGGCACTCGGTTGTTCCTTGAACCGCAATCAAGGAAATCGGTTTTAGGTACCCATACTTGCCTGGGGTCCCGAGGGGTTAGTGCTATAAGATGATCCAACCAACCTATAGCCAAAGGACTTGACTCTAATAGGTTTCCATCTATCGGTCAATAATCATGGTGCACATTTGCAAATTGCTTGGGGGTTTTAGGTTCATACAATTGTCTCTTTTGTTTGTATGCTGTGTGTATGTTTTTGCAATTGCTTTCTTGGGATAGTTGTGAAAATTCTGAGTGTAGTGCTTGGGTGCATATGTGTGCCGATAATAGCTCTTTTGCCTTTGGAATGACCTTTCTTTGAGGTTTAGGTCTTTGCCATTTAGGCTTGTATTCCATTGGTCTTCTTTGATATTTCACATTGTTCCAATCACGGCTTGGGTAGTTTCTACACATTTGTGTCCTTGATGGACAATCGAATTAGCCACTCAAGTAGAGTTAATCTCTTAATGAGACTCAATTGAGTGTTAATAGAGTAACTCAAATTTGTTGGGTATAATTTGAATCAACTGTGGTTTTGTTTTATTGGAAGACTTGACACCCTTAAGTTTGATTAAGCAAGATTTTAGAGCTTGATTTAGTACTTATAAATTATCAAGTGGATAGCAAATTTATCACAGATATAAGCGATTAAAAGTGCAGGAGTTTAAATGTTGTAAAGTAAATGACACAATAAATTTTTTATAGAGGTTCAAGATGGGGTAATTCTTCTACTCCTCTCTTCTCCAACTCCCTGGAGGAATCCACTAAGTAATGATCGAGTTTACAAAGTGGTAACAGTCCGGCTACAAGTCTTGATCACAAAAGCCGACTTGATCCTTAGGGACTCACCTGAGACGCCTTGATCACTCGGTGGCTTCTCGTACGACTCGGCTTCTTCTTCAGGGCAGCTGCCTTGCTACTACAGACTCACTTGCTCAAGCTCTTTGGATTTGATCACGAAGCCCTCCAAAAGCTTAAGACTTGGTTCAAACTTGAACCTTTCTACAATCCTTCCCTGGAATGTAGACCCCTTTTCTTCAAAAGTTTCCTCTTCAACTGATTGAAGTTCTCTTTCCTTCACGGGTAAGTGTTGGATTGATGTACTTCGTAATGTAGGCTTGAGGATTGAGAATGCTTCAGCTTTTTCTAATATGCTTGTTTATCTCACATGTGTGTCTCTTTCTTCTCAAACAAACTCCTCGGCCTTTTATAGTGAACTTTCAAAAATTTGCCCGTTGAAGAGATAGCTTATTTTTGAAAGTCACTTTGCGTCGTTGGCTTGCGCTTCTTGGAATTGCCATTTCCTCGTATGAATTGTTCTTTCACCTTTTCAGAGTTCGACACGGTGTAGTGCTTCCCATTGGTTCATTCCTTTTGCACGCCAGAGGATCGAGCACTCCAAGAAAGGTGGTATGGAGATATTACTTGTTTAAGTAAATCTCTTGATTTGGCAACGGTTCTTTTACTGATTATCTCGACTTGATCGCATTTCCTTGCTTTCCCAGGTGACTTAGAGTCGCCTTCCAATCATGGATGACTCTTCCGTCACTTCAACTTGAGACTTGGCCTCTTGAGTTGACTTGATGATGTTCCACTCACCGCATCTCACCGCTTCTTCAATCGAGTTCTGTCTGTTTCTTCTTTTTGACGTATTTTGTCTCTCAGTGAGTTTTCCTTCAAGTCTTGATTTATCTTCTTGCATGTTAGGGCGTAGCCGACTTAACTAACTCGGCCTTGGCCGGCTCTAATTGTTATAATACTTTTACAAAGAAGAATTGGAGTGCCAACTTTCTATTCTAAGTTTTACATGGCATTCATCAAAATCTAAACAATAAAATTCCTAACAAGTTCTATTTCTTCTTTCACCTACTCCATTCTCATTGTGGAGTTCTTGCCGCAGATAACTCATGAGCAATACCATTTTCAACACAATCTTACCGAGTGATTATCCGGTGAAAACTCGATTCTCTGACCTTATTTTTATGATGGTTTGACTCTTTTCATTTTGAACTCTTTTCATCACCGAGGTAACTTCGCAAAGTTTCCTTCTTTTTGCACATGAAGATTGTCCATGTATATCTTGAATAGTCATCTACCACCACCAAGGTGTATTTATTTCCACTTATCTTTGGTGGTTCAATGGACCAAAATAAACCCGTATGCAATAGATGCAATATCCTTGTTGAAGAAGGACTAGGCTTCTCCTTGAATGAAGATTTGATTTGCTTTCCCATGTGGCATGCATCACATACATTTTCCTTCTTGTACATCGAGTCGGCAATCCTTCCACAAGATGACTCCTTGCAAGCTTGTTGATTGTCTTGAAGTTCCGATTACTACCTTCTTGTGCCACAACCAACTTTATTTCTACTGTTTCTTTACTACTAACAGACAGTGCTTGTGTGGCAAAGAGACCAATCTACCACATACATATTCTTTTGTCTTGATCCTTGCAACACTATTTCATTTGATTCAAGATCTTTGTCGGCACACTCCCATATCAATCCAACATTGTAGCCCTTGTCGAAGAGTTCGTCGATAACAAAGTTGAAGTTGAGGCCTTCAACATATGCAACATCCGTGATTTCTAATACATTCTTCTTGATAGATCATGTGCCTTTGATTTCCCCCGAGCTTCATTTTCCTCCAAATATGACTTTTGCACCTCTAATCTCCTTAAATCCTCGACTGGTTTTTCTTGTTTCTCGTCATATGTCCGGAATAGCCACTATCCATGTACCAGGTTCCTTGGCACTCGTTGTTCCTTGAACCCGCAATCAAGGAAATCAGTTTTTAGGTACCCATACTTGCCGGGTCCCGAGGGGTTAGTGCTATAAGATGATCCAACCAACCTATAGCCAAAGGACTTGACTCTAATAGGTTTCCATCTATCGCTGCAATAATCATGGTGCACATTTGCAAATTGCTTGGGGGTTTTAGGTTCATACAATTGTCTCTTTTGTTTGTATGCTGTGTGTATGTTTTTGCAATTGCTTTCTTGGGATAGTTGTGAAAATTTCCGAGTGTAGTGCTTGGGTGCATATGTGTGTCGATAATAGCTCTTTTGCCTTTGGAATGACCTTTCCGAGGTTTAGGTCTTTGCCATTTGTGCTTGTATTCCATTGGTCTTTGCCGATATTTCACATTGTTCCAATCACTTGGCTTGGGTAGTTTCTACCATTCCCATCATATGTGTTTCGTGATGAAAACGGGGTTTTTGGTAGCTCTGTTTATTCTTCACAGAGTACTTTCTATTTGGAGTTCTTTGAGGAACTCACGATTTGGATTTCTTCTCAATGTCCTCTCAAAGATACTCAATTGGTTGTTTTCCTTTTCCTTTATATCCAAGGCCCGTTTGTTTGTGATTGTGCTTGGGAGTGAATGTGGGTGCAACATTTGGTGTTTTGGGTTTTTGAGATGCTTCACTACTTGAAGATAATTTTTCCAAAATCACTCTAGGAGTTTTTTGTGCACAAAGGAATTGAATCCTATGCCTGTTTTATCTCCACATTCTTTTTGGCTCATGATAAGGCCATCCAATGATTTTGATGCCTTTGTAAATGAGGCAATTACATTTTTGAGATCATTTTCCTCTTTTCTATAGAAACTATCTCTCGCTATCGTTTGGCATTCTCACCCTTCACTCGGTGTTTCTCATCGGCCTATGTGACTTAGAGTACTCGGCTCCTTAGTCGGTTGTGAGTTTTGGCTTTGAGTGGTTGTTTTCCTCATTTAGAAGTGTGTGTAAGGATTTAATGTGCTCAAAGTCTTTCATCATTTTGCCTAATGAATCATAAAGATCAGTGGGTGATGAAGTGTGTGTGTCACAATCACTATCATCCCGATCAATGAGCCGAGTTAGAGTGTACCTCATCATCTTGGTCCTGGTTGATCTTGTTCTTTATCCATAAGACAAATCAAGGCTTCTTTGAGAATCACTTGAGTAGTCGGCTTCACTACTCTCCGAGTCCGCCGCTTCTTTGACTTGAATGTCTCAAATAGCGGTCTCGCACTAACATGGCCTTTTTCTTTTCATGTCTTCTTTCTCAAGACCTTTCTTTCTTCTTCATTCCTATATTTATTGACCGGTGGATAGAAATCAATTGCAAAATGTCCTGGTTGTCGTAATTCCAACACGGGTTCTCAACCCTCCGATCGCCTCTTTCGTCCTTGGGTTATCAACTCTCCGATATTCTCGCCCTTTGATGCTTAGCTCTCTTGGGTGGCCTATCTTCCTTGACTTAGAGGGTGTTGAATTTCTCCTGGAGGTTTCACCCTTGTTTCTTTTATAGTTCTTATTGAGGAACTTGTTGAATGCGATTGTCTTGGGTACACCTGTCTATGGCTTCCTTGGGTTCATCTCTCTCCATCCTTGACTATCAATGCGGTGTCTTGGGTACACTGTCTCCTCTTTATTTTTTCTTCTCACTCAAACTCATAGGCTTTGAGGTCCGAGAATAGCTCATGATTGGATGTTTTTGACAGTCCATTGAATGTCTTAGAGCCATAGTATTCATTTCCCATTCGGTGGGAGGCTCCTCAAGATCTTCGTACACATCTCCTTTTGTGTGTATTCCTTCCCAAGAGTTGAAAGCTCATTTGTGATTTCGGTGAATCTTCTTGCATCCAACGATCCATAGATTCTCCCGCAAATATTTTGAAATTTTCAAATTTTTGAACATCAACCAATAATTTATTTTTTTAATTTGCTCTAATCCTTCACAAACTAAAGTTAGTTTATCCTAGATTTCTTTTTTTGTTTTGGCAGGATTTGACTTTATTGAACATTGTTTTGTCCAAAGTCTTGTAGAGTATGTCCTTGGCCACATTGTCTAAGTTGTATCTCTTTCTATCATCGTTTGTCCACTCAGTCCTTGGTTTTTCAACCAGGGTGGTCTTTCTTCAAAGAACAACTTCTTCTCCTCCTCACTGCAATGCTGCTCTCCTACAAATGTGTTCACTTTCAATATTTACAGATGGCTCATCCTCTATCACAAGCCACATTTCATCGTAGAGCAGATAGATGAGCCTCGCATACGAATTTTCGTCATCAAATTCCTCAACAAAGTGAACATAGGAATACGTGTCAAATTTGCTTCCATGATAAAAACTTTGCTAAAAATGAAAGATTTTGAAAATACAAGTGTTTGAAACCTTTTTAGGGAAGATATAGATCTAGTTCAAGAACAAAGTGCGGAAGGCTCAATGAACCAACCAAACTGATACAAATTATAGGTCCCAAGGGGTGTGAGTAAGGTTTAGAAGGTGGGGTTGAATAAACCTTACCAAATTTTTGATTTAGTCCTTTTAAAGATATTACGAGTTAACACAAACAAACTAAGTCCTGAGGAGAACTAAGTTGGTTATTCAAACAGAGTTAGCCACTCAACAAACTCGATAAAGTCGTTGATAGAATAACTCGCTTGTTCATCCCGAAACTTAACTTCGTTGTGTTGGTTTTATCACAGAAGACTTAACACCCTTTGATTTGTTTTAAACTTGTTTTAACACTTGATTTTAGCACTTGGTTATTAATCAGTTTGGATAGTAAATGAGTTTATCAACGGATATAAAGTAGATATGCGAAATATAAATGTCTTTGAAAAATAAATGACAATTATTTTTATAGAGGTTCAAAGATGGGGTAATTCTTCTAGTCCTCTCTTCTCCAACTCCCGAGGAATCCACTAAGTAATGATCGCTTTCTGAGTGGTGAATCTAGAGACAGTCGATCTTGGTCACACACCGGCTTCTCGTCCGACTCACCTTCTTCACAGGCACCGCTTTACTACTTCACTCACTTTCTCAAGCTCTTGGATTTAATCACGAAGCCCTCCAATAATTTGATACTTGGTTCGACCTTGAACCTTCCTCTGATCCTCCTGGAAAGTAGGCTTGAGGATTTGCTTTAATTTGATTCTTCCAAAGTTTCCTCTTCAACAGTTTGAAGTTGTCTTTCCTTCACGACTTTGTGTTGGGTTGATTTCCTTCGAGTTTTAGGCTTGAGGATTTGCTTGAATATCTTTGAGAATATTTGCAGTTTACAACTTAAATATTTTTGCTTGTTTGTGGTTAGGTATTCAAGGTAACCTTTTCTCAATGAGTCTCCTCACCTTTTATAGTTAACTTTCAAAAATCAGTCGTTGAAGAGATATGGTGATTTTCAAAAGACACTTGTTTTCGTTGGCTTGTCTTTTCTTGGTCTTCAACCTTGAGATTTAGACCTTTCCTCGTATTAAATGAATGTGCACTTTTCATATTCTCGACAAGAGGTGCAAATGCTTCCCATTGGTTTATTCCTTTTGTACGCTTCGTGATGAGCACATTAAGACCTGGCAACATGGAGGTATTATTTATTTAAGTAATGTTCTTGACTTCAGGCAATGATTCATTTCGATTAACTCCCATCAAGCACGCTTATATCCCAGGTGACTTGAGTCCGCTCCAATCATTTAAAGACTCATCTGTCACTTTTAACTTGTGGCTTGTCTTCTTGAGATGACTTTGATCGACACTTCACACGATTGTTCCTTAGCCGATACATCTTTAGTCATGTTCTTGATCTCCCCTCTTGGCCATACTCGATTTGTTCCACGGTGGAGTCTTCACTTGATCTTGATTGACTTCTTGTATTTCCAAGCATAGCCGACTTGACTCAACTTTTCCCTATCTAGTACAATGAAATTTACAAGAAAAATGGGGTGCCAACTTTCTAGTTTAAGTTTTATATGGCATTCGTCAAAATCTAAAATATAAATTTCCCAACAATTAAATAGGTTCAAAATAAGTATTTTACTCAAATACCGACTTTCAATTGCAACCCTAGAAAAAGTTTTAATCATATGTGGATTAGTCGTCAATTTCTGAATTAATGGTCTGTCAAAATGCCTAAGCTGATCTCCTTTCACTTGCACCTTAAAAATACTGTTTATCTATCAAACTCGCAACCTCGTCCGGAATATCTTGTCCATCTCCCATCTATCATTATAATAACAAAATTACATGTCTGCAATAACAAACAATAATTTTAAACCTTTTAAGGATAAACATACATCAATGTATTCTCTCCCGAGAATTGCACAAGGTTTTCCAATAACCTTTTCATAATCTCTCGTCCCATAACAGAGGTGGTACATTACCCATTTCATCTACAACTTGAATATCCAGCTTGTACCTATTAATTTATGGTAAGAATTTTTTTATTATTAAAATATGATGAAAAGAGAGAGTATAATATATAAGCAAAGAAATACCTTAAATTTCTTGTTTCGGGAATTTTCACAACCAAAGCAATATAACTTATCTCATGCCTCGGACAATTTCTTAGGATACAATGGGCAAGATAGATACCACCAATCCCCAATGAATGAGATAATTGTAGCACACACCCAAAAACTACCAATCTACAAAAATAAGTATTTACGATTTATTAGATTTATTTTTTATGTATTAAAATAATAATAGTTTGCCTAAAATTCTTACCCGTCTATTCGAATACGCTTGTTCAATTGTACATAAGAAGATTCACCAGAGGCTAAATCCCTCAAAACAGTTACATTCGATGGCACGGTAACATGACCGATCGAACACGTTGGGTGGCTACTATTAACAATATTGATTTTTTTTTTTTTAAAATTACATACAGAATTAGTTAAAATATATTTAAACTATATCAAAAAAAATTATACTATGATGTTGTACCTTGTCTTGAATTCCCTAATCTCCTCTCCATTGACAATCGTTTTGTGACATGAAAAGAATTTGATATCTTAACCTCATCTACATGTTGTAAAAATTAAACAAACAAAAAAATCCTTGATAATAAAAATCAACAAAAACATATAAATTAATTTTAGTATATTTGTATTTACATTTGAAGACCTTAGCTCTACACAGGTTGGATAATAATCACAACATGTTCGAGATTATGCTCTCCGAGATAAGGCAATATAGTATCAACGTAATCTTCCCAAAGAGTACATGTCATTCGATTATTGCTGCAATGTAAAAAGACATTTTTAAGTATTATTTAAGACCGAAAAAAAATCAAAAAATATATAATATATTAGAAATTTATTGTACTCCAAGTCCTCCAAAATAATGTCTATGAAATGTGTTGTTTTTTCAGCAAAGTGTTTTGTTTGTGCCGATTGCATCGACACCACTCTTCCAATGATGTCTGTTAATAACCAAAATATGTTTAGATACAAAACTATTGTTATTATATATCAATACACGACAGGAAAAAAATGATTGATTCTTAACCTACCGAAAATCATTGTATCATCAACTTTCTTGATGTCATACAAATCTTTGAAATCTTTGAAAACATACATATATCTTGGAAATATTTTGTCAAATATTTCAAACATGTGTTTTTACCATGAAAGATTATCTTATATTTTGTCTCACAAGATTTATATTTATCCGTTTGGTTAATTACTAAGAAATCTCGAATAGCATATATGCGTCCTTCGCTTAGTTGACTTCTTATGTTGGTCCATATGCATTTTCCTATTAGTACCATGTATACGATCTCCCGCAAGATAATTACTGAGACTTTTGAATATTGGATATGATTAAATATATTTGAATTGAATGTGTTTACATAACAAATCATAAATATTTTCATACCTCAATCGTGAAATATACATTCCAAACTATGTATTTGGGTGTTGTCATTGAAAGCAGGCTTTTGATACACACGAACCGGACATAATTTTAGTGCCCAACTAGTTTTACTCTTGTTCAAATCCTTGATTAAAGAAAACATCGGTGCCATATCAAAACAAACAAATTTCAAATGCGGTGATGGTGGATGCTTGGTTCGAATAAGAGTTGCAATTGCTCTTGTGATGTTTGTGGAATTTAATGAATGTGTGTTTGTATTTATAGTGGCCACAATTTTTTAAAAAAGGAAAGATATATAATCTTAATTTTAGGTAGGAAATTTTATTCAATTCAGTCTTCTTTGATTTTTGTAGTTATTTTGGTAAATATTGTTATTTTTTCCAATTAATTTGTTCAATTTATGTGCCCAACAATGTATTGAAAAAACATTATCATTTATATATTTTATGTTATGATGTGGAAAATCTAAAGGACTTAAAAAGATTTCCATTTATATATTAAGTTTGTTTTTTAAATATTACACTAATCAAATTTCCGAGATTCATGGAGATATTTAAAGTCAATATTATTTTTTTATATAGAATATAAATCTCCGCTAATTAGTAAATCATGTTTGGGAAGTTGAACGTGTAATACCATAAGAAGCAAATTAATGAAAATTATGGAACTATAAAAGGTATATAAAAATTAAACTTGGTTTAAATATAAAACGCTCATTATATCTTATGTTTGGTAAGTTGAATATTAAATAAAAGGAATCTGAAAATTAGCGATTTTTCGGCTATTAAAGGTAATTGACAAATAATAGGATGACCAAAATAAATACTTTCTTATTTTAGAGGAAAATTAATTTTACAAACATAAACAAACTTATTTTTGGTAAAATATTAATCTTTGATATATGCGAAATATCGCAAAAATCAAAGAAAATGAAATATAAAAAGACACAAAAAAAGAGTAAAAATGGTTTTAGAAAATGAAAAAGAGCGTGAAAAGTTATGGCTACTATTTTAAGAATATCCTCTTATTATATATATATATATATATATATATATATATATATAGTTCGATTAGATTAAATTATGCTATAGTAAGATATATATTTTAAGTTAGGTAATACATTTATACATGAAATTTCCTTTTTCATCATAAACCTAAGAGGTGTATTATATGGTAAATATATTTAGATAACCTATCATTCAAGTTTCATGGGCGGATACATGTACGTGATTTATCCAAAGACTATTGCAATTTTTTGATGCGATTGGATCAATTAGATATGTACATGTTTAAAATATAGTTATGGTTTAGATTTATATAGGTTTATGATTTTGTATGTCTTATACGTTTGATTCTTGTAATCAATTTGTGAGGTTCTTCTCGAATGAAATTATTACTTGATTCTAGAAAAACCTATTAGTAATTACTAATAAGTTTTTAATTACGAATCACAATATTTTAATATTAAATAATTTATAATTAATTGTATAGCCATAATTTAATTTCAATTAAGGTATATTTTTAAAAAAATCATTTTATTATTAAAAAATTAACCACTGATTGAATGACTATTTATAAATTAACATTGTACATGTTTGTTTAAATGATAATTTTTAAAATCAATAATTGAGAAACTACGAATAATATTTCACGTATATATTACATTATTTTAAGTTTGTGATGAATAAGAAATATATAAGTATAAATGTATTAGCTAATCGAAATATCCTATTATATCGTAATTTAGAGGATATAGTAAAAGTAAATTAATATATAGCCACTAAATGTAAAATATAATTATAAAATTTAGTTAAAAAATTTGATATTGAGTGTCAATTAATTAAGTTGCAAAATATTATTATAAAATGAATACAAGTCTATTAATTTTAAAATACTTTTATTATTTTACTAAAAACTTAAAAGGGTTATCACAATTTGTCCAATATGTGGACTTTAGCATAATTATTTTTCACATGTCAATAGTATTGTAGAATACCAAAATCATGTAATTCAATAGTTGTCAAAATTTGCCTATAAATTGTTGAAGTTCATTCACAAAAATTACACCAAAACATTTGTCTCTCTTTTGCTTTTGCTTATTATTCGATTCACATCTTTCCCAATATATATTTGTACTATCATCATAGAAATTAGAAATTATTTACAACAATATCATCATAGAAATTAGAAATTATAAAGTGATATTGCTCGCCTTATTTTTTTTAGCTTAACCGCAAGTGAACGGTGTAGTTAATAGATAGGGTTAGCAAGGTCGATCCCACGAGACTAATAAATTCATGTACTAAGTATTGAGATTATAATATAATTATTTTTATTTAGACGATCGAAAGTTGATTGTTGGTTTGTAAACTAAAATAAGATTTTATCATAAAAAGACAAAGTAAAGAGTTCGATTGAAATATCAAGTGGATGAATGGATTTCGTGGTTATGGTTTGATTAATATCCTCTTGTTATCCGATTAATCAAAACTAAAGTTATTGTTATTCTTCCCTATAAGACAATCACAAAAGTATTTTACCCTCTCTCTCGAGATACATAAAAACGTTGATTGGATTATCTACGCTAAAGATCTCTACTCAACATAAGATAACCAACTCCCAAAAGCATAAAAAGATTATTTATCCTCACAAATATTCGCTGCAGACTTCTCAATCATGCAAAATATTCATGTCAAGTACTCAAGATCTAGTATTCAAACTCATCTCTCGAATTATGAATCAATACATCAAACAAGTTAAACCAATGGCCATTTGAAAAAACAAGAAATAAAATAGAGTACTCGAATAGGGTTTAGAATAATAACTTCAATTTCAATTAAACATCAAACAAAAGTATCCATTAACCTAATCCCAAATCCGGAATCACGAGGTGTTTAGCCGGACATGGGAAATAAATAATTCATAGACAAACTATTCATGTTCATATCTAACTAGATGAAAGTAAAAGATACAATGGAATAAGCAAACTCGGGGATATTGATGATCTCTCGATCAGTCTTCAATCCTCAAGCGTGTGATTGCGACCTCGATAATCTCGACCCTCGCTTCGTTTCTATTTATACTCCCATTGGGCCAAACCTAAGTCGAAATCACATAAGTCCGACTTTCCCGATAGACGACGGGTCGTGCACTTACGCATGACCAACCCGTGCGTCTGGCCATAAGAAAGCTATCATCTTGAATCGCGCGACGGGCCGTGCGTCCAGGCACGATCAACCGGTCCGTGCGTCCCTGCTAAGATCGAATGCTACTCGCACATGCACGGGCGTGCCTTATGAGCACGGGCTGCCATGCGTGGCCTTGTTTTGCTCGGGATGTTTGATCTCTTCTCGGTTTAATTCAAAACTTCACTTATTCGCCGATTCTCGACGGTCCTTTCATCGCAATGCTCGATTTGCCACCAAACCGATACAAATACCATTTAATTCCTACAAAACGAGAAAAGCATAATATCTTTTCCACTTTACAAGAACATGGCACAATTTACTAAGTTAATGCATGCATATTAACTTATTCTATCAACAATTATGCCCAAATTACATGCAAAACTCACACTAATCAAACCCGCAAACTTAAATCATTGATGATCTTGGTCAATACTTCATAGAATAATTCAAGTAAATCATAGCAATACAAGCACAACAAGCTTCATATTTGGCCGAAAGCGCCTCCTACTGCGGCATCCACAAACGATCCGGTATGTCCCATCAACCCATTATAAAAGAAGCAAAGTCGCGATCCTCTAGAAACCCGTGTTGCGGACACCTCCTCAATAATTCTTAGAATCTCTCCCTGGCCTCATACGGTGGCTCGTAGTCAAACTGTCTCGAATCTGCGTGATCTCGCTCTTAAGCTGCAGTGTCTTACTTGGTGGAAAGAATTTAAACAGAATTTCGACTCAACTCGTCCCAAGTATTCACACTCCTCGAGTCAAAGTGCTAACAATTTCTAGCCTTATCCCTTAACGAAAGGAAATAGCGCAGACGTATAGATCATCATCGGACACCCCATTCATCTTGACCGTGTTGCATATCCGCATGAAGTGTGCAAGATGAGAGTTGGAATCCTCGGATGCAAAACCCCGAAGCGGTTCTCATTGAATCATCGAAATGAGCGATGGCTTCACTCAAAGTTATTTGCATTAATTGGGATAATAGCAATTCCACCTTAGTTGCGATTTGTCTAAGGGCGAAAGTAATCGCGAATCGCTTGTTGTTGGATCGCCATAATTTTTGATATCGGTAACTCATTAATGATCCTGTTGATCTCATTGTTACCTCTGTTGTTGGCTCCATTATTACACTCATTGTTCTCTTCCACGCCCCCTATAGTATGATCCTGATGTCTTTCTGCTCATTTAGTAGCTGCACTTATTCGCCTAGCAAAAGCTTCAACTTACGGTATGAACGGTGCTAATTCCATTTACTTTGAGCGAGTGTTCATGCGCACTACCTCAACCAACTAAAATAAACAAATCAAACACTATAGGAGTAGAATTAAACAAAATAAAAGAAAAGAAATGTCTAAATTAAAAATAATTCTATTTAACGCAATATTAGTACTAAAAATTTAATTCGTCACAAGAACGGCGCCAAAAACTTGTTCGCCTTATTTTTAGCTTCACCGCAAGTGAACAGGCGTAGTTAATAGATAGGGTTAGCAAGGTCGATCCCACAGAGACTAATAAATTCATGTACTAAGTATTGAGACTATAATATAATTATTTTTCTTTAGACGATCGAAAGTTGATTGTTGGTTTGTAAACTAAAACAAGATTTTATCATAAAAAGACAAACTAAAGAGTTCGATTGAAATATCAAGTGGATGAATGGATTTCGGGGTTATGGTTTTAGTTAATATCCCTCTTGTTATCCGATTAATCAAAACCAAAGTTATTATTATTCTTCCCTATAAGACAATCACAAAAGAATTTTACCCTCTCTCTCGAGATACAATAAAAACGTTGATTGCATTATCTATGCTAGCATCTCTACTCAACATAAGATAACCAACTCCCAAAAGCATAAAAAGATCATTTATCCTTACAAATATTCACAAACTTCTCAATCATGCAAAATATTCATGTCAAGTACTCAAGATCTATTATTGAAACTCATCTCTCGAATTATGAATCAATACATCAAACAAGTTAAACCAATGGCCATTTGATAAAACAAGAAATAAAAAGCAGTACTCGAATATGGTTTGGAATAATAACTTCAATTTCAATTAAACATCAAACAAAAGTGTCCATTAACCTAATCCCAAACCCCGAAATCGCAAGGTGTTTAAAGGACATGGGAAATAAATAATTCATAGACAAACTGTTCAAGTTCATATCTAACTATATGAAAGTAAAAGATACAATTAAATAAGCAAACTTAGGGATATTGATGATCTCTCGATCAAACTTCAATCATCAAGCGTGTGGTTACGACCTCGATCAATCTCTCGAATCCTCCGGTAGAAGGTTGCTCTTTTCTCGACTTTCTAGGGAAAAAATCAGTCTCTCCTTGTTTGGGGCCGCCTCGTCTCTATTTATACTCCCGTTAGGCCAAACCCGTAGGTCCCAAGGGTGTGAGTAAGGTTTAGAAAGGGGTTGAATAAACCTTACCAAATTTTTGTTTTTAGTACTTTTAAAATTACAACAGAGTTGACTCAAACATTGTGTCCTTGAGGGACAGTTGTGTCCTCAAGAGACTTCATAGAGCTATTGATAGTATAACTCGGATGTTTAACCTATACTTAACTTGGTTGGTTTGGTTTTATCGTGTAAGACTTAAAACCCATGATAAGATTTAAGTTTGTTTTAACACTTGATTTTTTAGCACTTGGTTATTAATCAATTGGATAGCAAATATGATTCTAATAGCGATATGATGTAAGTATGCAAGAAAGTAAATGTCTTTGAAAGTAAATGACACAAATATTTTTATAGAGGTTCAAGATGGGGTAATTCTTATAATCGCTTCTTCTCCAACTCCTTGAGAAATCCACTAAGTAACAGATCAATTTACATAGTGGTGAACAATGTGGAGACAACCTTGATCACATACTGGCTTCTCTTGCGACTCGAACTTCTTCACATGGCAAATTTTTGCCTTGCTACTTGACTCACTTCTCAAGTTCTTGAATTTGATCACGTAGCCCTCCAACAAACTTGATCTTGGTTCGACCTTGAACCTTTCTACAATCCTCCTTGGAAAGTAGACCCTTTTGATTCTTCAAATGTTTCCTCTTCAATGATTTGAAGTTGTCTTTCTTTCACTCCTTTGAGTTTGAGGCTTGAGGATTTGCTTGAATGTATTTGAGAATATTTCGGGTTAATTGCTTGCATATTGCTTGCTTGTTCGTAGTTCGGGTAACCTCTTCTCATTAATTTCCTCAGCCTTTTATAGTGCACTTTTGAAATTTTGCCCGTTGAAGAGATAGGCTAATTTCAAAAGTCACTTGTATTTGTTGGCTTGTCTTGTCTACGATCCTTGATGTCGACATTTCCTCGTATTAAATGTCTTGCAAGCATTGCGATTTTCAACGACATGGTGCGCAGTGCTTCCCATTGGTTTATTCTTTTGCACAAATCTAGGATTAACACTTTACACTGATGCTTTGACATGTTACTATTCTCGAGTAACATTCTTGACTTTTAATCAACGGATCTAAGTCGGTTGTCTTGACTAGATGTCGTCTTTACCCTAGGTGACTTGAGTCGACTTCTAGTCATTGGATGACTCAACTATCACTTCACATTTGCAACTTGGCTTCTTGAGATAACTTGACTAACACTTCTTATAGTTGTTCCTCACCGACACTTCTTGCCGAGTCCCGACTTCCTTCTTGGCCATACTCGGTGACACACAACATAGTCTTCAATCCAGTCCCATGATTGACTTCTTGTATTCCTTAGCATAGTGACTTGACTCACTTTTCCATCCCTATCTATTACAATACAAATTACAAGGAAAATGGGGTGCCAACTTTCTAGTTTAAGTTTTACATGGTTTCATCAAAATCTACTTAATAAATTTCCTAACAATTTCCCCCTTTTTGATGATGCCAAAACTTAAAAACATTCAACAAAACATAAACATCAAAGATACATACAAACAATGCAAGAACAAAAAATGTATGATTAAAATAGATCATTTTATTGATCATAGCATTCTTGTCATTTACATAGTTTACATTTGGTATCGAGCATTCTTTATCGAGCGATATACATATCTAAGCTAAGATAAAAGAGTTCATACAAAGTGAAAAATTATAGAAAAATTCACTAAGTATATTACAAAAGTAGACTTACATGAACGTATTTACATAAAAATACATGAAGGGGTTTGCGGCGACACTTCAACGCCTTTGCTACTTCCTTCTTCTTTCTTCTTGACTCCTTTGCGCTCCTCGTCATCATCAACTCTTTTCCTCTTCTTCTTCCCTTCTTTTCTTCTTTTCATAGGCCCGTTTAGAAGCATCATCCCTTTGCTTCCTCTCGAGCCATTGTCGAGTTTGCCTTTCATTCTATTCTTCTTGTCTTCTCACCGGCTCGCGTTCTTCCTTGCCACTTCCGGTTGGCTAGGTGATCGTATGCGGCCGATTAATCAAACCTTTCTTGTCGGTATCTACGAATTCAACATCCTTGGGTTTTGGTCGAGGTAGTGAACCTCTTCCACCACCACTTCTTCCTCTACATGACTCAACTCTTCCTCTCGTGTGTGTATGCACGGGAGTCTTCTCGCTTTCTAGCCGAGTGATCACGGAAGGTTCGCTTTTGAGCTTCTTGGCACAAGGCTAAGCCTTTCTCCCAAAGACAAATCCCAGGCTTGGGCAGAGCCATTCCTTGAAATAGGCTTGATTTAAGGGTTTTGAACTCTTCAACCGATCTAGCTCGAGATCCATCATCGGTATAGCATCTCGATCCTTTCCAACCGGAAGACCACCATCTTTGTTTCAACACTTCACGAATGCGGGCATCCCCGCTTTTAGAGATCTTCTCAAACCTTGCTTCAATAATCTTCCTTTTATCCAACATTGGCACAGCAGAGTGCTCAATTGGTAGGGTCACATGGAGTTTGCTCGGGATGGAAGAATAACATGACCTTTTTGGGGGTTTCATATAACATCAAAGTTAGATCCTTCGAACTTTCCCCTCGATTGCTTTACCCTTCTTTGAGTGCGTCTTTCATTCGATTCGTCTTTCTTCAATTTCTTTTCTTTAATCCCTTTAGAGACTCATCTTCCCCTTTTTGGCTTCATCAAAGGATAGAGGGACCCCAGGAACATTCTTCCAAGGAGAAATCCGGTCATTAATCGTGGAATCATGCTTGGAGTCCTTTGCATTAGATGAGGTTCGAATCTTCGATCGAATTTCTTTAGACTCGGCTCTCAAAATCTTCATTTCAGCCAAGAGTAGGCTGAATTTGTCATTCATTGCATTTTTGAGTCGAGGATCTCATTCTTATGAAAATGTCGCAACATCTCTATATCATTTTCGTAAGATCGGGCTATTCTTTCAATGTATTCCTTCATCCATTTGCATGATCATGGAGTTATCGGCACTCCATAAGAGCATTATTCCATATAGGGCTTTGAAGTATCATACTTGCTCGCTTCGCATCGCGATCTGTTGTTGTGTCCATTCCCATTCGCACCATGATCCCTCTCAAGGCCTAGTGTCGTTCAATCTTCTCAATCTCCTCACAAAGCTTCTTCAACACTTCATGAATTTCGGTTGTCTCGCCCAATTCAAATTACTTTGGCCACACTGTGTTGAAATCAAAGTCTCTTTGGAACAATCATGTCGGTGGGAATGATGGGATCTTCTCCGGTGAGTGTATCTTCTATGTTCAACAAGCTGTCTTTTCCTCGGATGTAGGCGGAGTCTGGGTGAATGGAAACATGTCTTTAAAGACATCATCATGTACATAGGGAATATCCGGGTCTCAACCCTTCGATGCCTTCCTTGTTGTAGTAGGGTGGAGTCAACTCTCGATGCCTCTGCTGCGGCAACTTCATCGGCAATGTTCACTGTGTTTGAGTGAGCACATAAGAGAGCCGACGGAGTAGTTATATCGCTGCTGCGGTTGTGGAAGCCTCGCAGATGTCTCGGTTCGGCTAGGGCTTTTAGATTATTTTGCCCAGCCAGATCGAGCCTCAAATTATCAACAGTTTCCTCGGTCTCGGTGAGAATTTTCTAAATGAATTACCTCTTTCTCGGTTGTATCATCAGCGTCATCGGATGATGATGAGACTTGGAGTTGGCTCATCATCAAAGTTGAATTTCGTGCGAGCCGATTTCTCACCTGATTTGGCTCTTAGTCTTGAGAACATCCTCGGTCGGGTCCGTAGGATGCAAGTGGAGTGGACTCGGCTTCATCTTTTAATCCCAAAGAGGATGTTTCTAAGTTTTCCGGGAATCGTGAAGTGCGCTTTATCTCTTTTTCGCATCGGCGATGTCAGAGGAGGAATGTTCGTGCATCTTGATCTTTACCGGGAAGTCTCAACTTCCCTTGGCCTTCAACACCCCAAAGAGACTCAACTGTTGTGAGGCCTTGGTGTTCCCCTTCGACGTTTCAAGTCTTAGGGTCTTCTACATTGGCATCCATAAGAGTCTTAACTTCTTGGATTGCACTTTCGTGCCCCAGTGTTAACTCCCGAGCATCACCCTCTTGTGCCTCGGATTTGTGATAACAACGTCATTGGTCGCAGCGATTGACACTTTAGGTGGGGCCAGACTCAATCGTCCGAGCCGTCAATGTCACTCTGTTGTTGTTCACTCTCTTTTCTCGGCCGCCTCCAAACTTCATTTGTGTGTCTCCTACAACAACCTCCAACCCTTTGTGGTGATGAGAGCTTCCCCCGGGCGCACCACCGAGTGATCGATTGTGGGGTCACTCGCTCCGAGAGACGCATCTTTATCCGTTGAGTGCTCACTGCCGGGCAGTGTGAGAACACCTTCTACAGGGGTTGACTCGGCTTGGGTGCCCAACGTCCCAACTTCATCGACTCTCCTTGGATCCATCCTATGATTTACGGGGACGTGGCTACAACAATATCGATGCAATCTGTTGTACCACTCCCATAGGATCAATTTGTAGGAGAGATTGTGAGGACTCTCCTAGGCCTTCAAACAATTTATGCTCATGTATGGCTCTCGGATTCCCTCACGACCTTTATATCGACTTCTCAACTGCGGCAGTGGGATCCTCATCACTTTCGAGAGAACACATCAAGATGTGTATGAGTGTAATCTAGAGAGCTTGTAAATTCGCATATTTTTATTTTTGCAATGCTCGGGCTCGCTCATCGCCTTTATCCTTTTCATCCACCTTTATGATGCGGAGGTGTTGGGAAATTTATTGTTTAGATTTTGATGAATGCCATGTAAAACTTAGACTAGAAAGTTGGCACCCCATTTTCTTGTAATTCTTATTGTAATAGATAGGTCGACTAAGCCGAGTCAAGTCAATATGCCTGGAAAAACAAGAAGTCAATGAAAATGTGAAGAGAAGACTCATTTGAGGAACAACCGAGTATGGCCAAGAAAGAAGACCAAGGACTCGACTAAAGGAGTATCGAATTTGTGACACATTTTGTGAGAAGAGTCGATTAAGTCAACCCAAGAAGCCAAGTCAAGTTGAAGTGACAAATGAGTCTTTCAATCATTGGAGCAGACTCAAGTCACCTGGGGAAAAGGCAACTACAAAGAAGAGTTAATCAAAAGAATCTTTGCACAAAAGTCAAGAACATTACTTAAATAAGTAATACTTCCATGTTGACATGTCTTAAAGTGCTCGATCCAGGCGCGTGCAAAAGGAATAAACCAATGGGAAGCATCGCACCTCGTGTCGAACCAAAAAGCTCAACATTCATTTAATACGAGGAAAGGTCTACATCTCAAGATTGAAGACCAAGAAAAGACAAGCCAACAAACACAAGTGACTTTTGAAAATCAGCCTATCTCTTCAGGCAGATTTTTGAAAAGTTCACTATAAAAGGCCGAGGAATCACTTTGAGAAAAGGTTACCTAAACACTTAACAAACCAAAGCATTATTCATCTTTGTAACCGCAAAATATTCTCAAGTTATTCAAGCAAAATCCTCAAGCCTAAATCTCAAAGGAAATCGATCCAACACTAAGTTGTGAAGGAAAGACAACTTCAAACTATTGAAGAGGAAACTTTTGAAGAATCAAAAGAGGTCTACTTTCCAAGGAGGATTTAGGAAGGTTCAAGGTCGAACCAATATCAAGTTATTAGAGGGATTCGTGATCAAATCCAAGAAGCTTGAGAAAGTAAGTCGAAGTAGCAAGGCGGCCGCCCGTGAAGAAGAAGCCGAGTCGGACGAGAAGCAAGTTTGTGTGATCAAGGCATCTCGGTGATCGAGTCCTAAACGAGCAAGTCGGTTTGTGTGACCAATAATTGTATATGGATCGATAACCACTTTGTAAATTGATCATTACTTAGTGGATTCCTCCAGGAGTTGGAGAAGAGAGGAGTAGAAGAATTACCCCATCTTCGAACCTCTATAGAAGTTATTGTGTCATTTACGTTTCAAAGATTTTATTTCTCGCATATCACTATATATCTCACGATAATTTGCTATGCAACCGATAATTAACAAAGTGTTAAAACCAAGTGTTAAAACAAACTTAAATCAAGTTCAAGGGTGATAAGTCTTCCATTTGAAAATCTCATCACAAACCAAGTTAAGGTTTAGTCTAAACAATTTGAGTTATTCTATCAACAACTCTTTCGAAGTCTGTTGAGTGGCTAACTCACGATTAACTAACTTAGTTGTCCATCAAGGACTTAGGCTGTGGAATTAACTCGTATTATTTTAAAAGGACTAAAATCGAAAAGTTGGTAAGGTTTATTCAATGCCCCTTCTAAAACTTACTCACACCCCTTTGGACCTCCAAGTGGTATCGAGTGGTTGGTTCATTGAGCCTTCCGCAATGGTTATCTTAGATCTCCAATCTTTCAAAGAAATTTTTAACACTTGTTCTTTCAAAAGTTCTTTTTTAAAGTTGTTATCATGGAAGCAAATTTGACACGCATTCCTATGTTTACTATTGAGGAGTTTGATGACTGGAAAATTCGCATGCAGGCTCATCTATCGACTTTATATGATGAAAGTGAAACACACAGACGGAGAGCGCCGCACGGTGAAGGAGAAGACGCCGCTTTGAAGAATGACCAGCCCTGGTTGAGAAACCAAGGATGAATGGACAAACGAGGACGAGAAAAACATACAACTTGGACAATGTGGCTAAGGACATACTTTACAAAACCTTGGACAAAGCAATGTTCAACAACGTCAAATCTTGTCAAACCGCAAAACAAATTTGGGATAAATTAACTTTAATTTGTGAAGGATCCGAGCAAATTAAAGAAAATAAATTATTTATTGATGTACAAAAATTTGAAAATTTTAAAATGCTTGCGGGTGAAACATTTGATCAGTTTGCATGCTCGATTCATGAAATTACTAATGAACTATCATCACTTGGGAAAGAATACACACAGAAGGAAATGTGTATGAAGATTCTAAGAAGCCTCCCAGCTGAATGGGAAATGAAGGTTATGGCCCTGAGACATTCAATGAACCTCACAACAACATCCACTCATGAGGTATTCTCGGACCTCAAAGCCTACGAGTTTGAGGTGAGAAGAAAAGATCAAGAGGAGACAGTTGTACCCAAAATAGCCGCACTTATACTCAAGGATGGGAAGAGAGCTAAGGTCAAGGAAGCCGTTGACCAGGAGGATATTTCCTTGATGGTTAAAAGATTCAACAAGTTCTTCAATAAGAACTATAAAAGAAACAAGAGTGAATCCTCCATGAGACATTCATCTCCTCCAAGTCAAGGGACGATAGGTCACCCAAGAGAGCCGAGCATCAAAAGGTTGAATATCGAGAGCCGATAACCCTAAAACGGAAAGAATCGATCAAAGAGCCGAGAACTGTGTTGGTTGAACAGAAAACGACTAGGACACTTTGCTATTGATTGTCCATATCCTGCGATCAATAAATACGAGGAATGAAGAAGAAAGAAGAGTCTTTAGAGAAAGAACACGGGGAAAGGAAAAAGGCTATGTTGATCGCAGAGATCATTGAGGCGGCTAAGTCTAAAGAAGAAGAAGAGACTCGAGAGAGTAGTGAAGCTAACTACTCAAGTGATTCGAAGAAGAAGCAATAATTTGTCTAATGGCTAACGAACAAGATCAACTCGACCAAGAAAATGAGGTACATCGTAACTCATCTCAATCGATTCTAGTGATAGTGATTGTGACATACACACTTCATCACCCACTCGATCTTTATGATTCATTAGGCAAAATGATGAAAGACTTTGAGCACATTAAATCCTCACACACACTACAAAACGAGGAAAACATCCATTTCAAAAGCCAAAACTCACAACTAACTAAGGAGCTAAGTACTCTAAGTCACATAGCCGATGAGAACAAAGAGCTTAAGGCCGAGAATGCTAAATTAATAGCGAGAGATAGTTGCTATAGAAAATAGGGAAAATGATCTCAAAAATGTGATTGCATCATTTACAAAGGCATCTAAATCATTGGATGACCTTATTATGAGCCAAAAAGAGTGTGGAGATAAGACGGACATATGATTCAATTCCTTTGTGCATAGTCAAACTCCCGAGTGATTTTGGAAAAAAGGATCTTCAAGTAATGAAGCATCTCAAAATTCCAAGACACCAAATGTTGCACCACATTCACTCCAAAGCACAATCACAAACAAATTGGCCTTGGATATAAAGGAAAAGGAAAACACCGATTGAGTATGCTCGAGAGGACGGTGAGAAGAAATCCAGCAGAGTTCTCAAAGAAACTCCAAATAGGAAGTACTCTGTGAAGAATAAACAGAGCTACCAAAAACCCAGAAGTTTTATCAAAGAAACACATATGATGGGAATGGTAGAAACTACCCAAACCAAGCTGATTGGAATAATGTGAAATTTCAACAAAGACCTATGGAATATAAGCCGAAATGGCAAAGGCCTAGAACTCGGCAAGTGGTCATTCCAAAGGCACAAGAGTTATCATCAAAGCACACATATACACCCAGGCACTACACTTAAATATCACAACTACCCAAAGAAGGCAATTTCTAAAACACACACACAAGCATACAGACAAAAGAGACAGAGTTGTATGAACCTAAAGCCCCCAAGCAATTTGCCAAAGTAAGCTATGATTATGGCACGAGATAGATGGCAACCTCGTAGAGTCGATCATTTGGCTATAGGGATGTTTCTTACCTATGTTGCACTCAAAAACTTCATTGTATATCAAATGGATGTGGAAAGTGCATTTTTAAATGGATTGTTGGAAGAAAAAGTCTATGTTGAGCAACCTCCGGGCTTTGAGCAGAAGACCATTGGAGATAAAGTGTACAAGCTCAAGAAAGCTCTATATGGATTGAAACAAGCACCTAGAGCATGGTATGATACATTATCTCAATTTCTAACAGATAATGGATTCACCAAAGGCAAAGTGGATAGAACACTCTTAATTGAAGATGGAGAGAGTATCTTGCTTGTTCAAATATATGTAGATGATATCCTCTTTGGATCCACAAACAAAGAGTCGTGGTGATAAGTTCTCAAACCTCATGCAAGGAAAATTTGAAATGAGCATGATGGGAGAGCGACATTCTTCTTAGGACTTCAAGTTAAACGGTTGAAGGATGGAACCTTCATAAGTCAAACAAAGTACACCGAGAGATTTAATGAAGAAATTTTGTATGGAAGAGAAGTCTTCTCGTGAGAAAAATACCAATGAACACATCGGTCAAGATGGACATGGATGCAGATGGTAAAGTTGTAGACAAACAAGATACGAGCACTTATTGGATCAATGCTCTATTTAACAACAAGCGAGGCGGATATCACCTTTGCATAGGTGTATATGCAAGATTCCAATCTGCTCCAAAAGAAATCTATATGATCGCACTAAGATAATCCAAAGATATTTTAAGGGATGCCAAGAAGTTGGCTTATGGTATCCAAAGGAAGGTGGATTCAAGCTTATTGGTTATTGAGCCTCGACTATGTTGGATGTAGAGTTGACAAGAAGAGTACTTTAGGAACTTGTCAAATGCTTGAAACGGATTGGTTTCTTGGTTTAACAAGAAGCAAAACTCAATAGCCACATCCACAATCAAGCGAGTACATATAGTCAGGCGAGTTATTGTGCCCAAGTCTTATGGATGAGACAACAAGCGAGAGATTATGAAATTGAAGAAAAAGAGATTCCAATTATGTGTGATAAACAAGTGCTATTGCAATCACTCGAGTAATCTGTGTTGCATTCAAGAACAAAGCACATTGATGTCGATATCATTTTATAAGAGATCATGTTGAAAAGATAGACATCACCTTAGAATACATCTCAACCGATAAAAAAGATTATTGACATATTCACCAAACCTTTATGTGAATCAAGATTTGAAGAGCTTAAGCATGAGCTAAGGTTAATTGGTGAGTTGACACTCAAAAGACTCAATGAGAAGAGATGAATCGTGAAAGATGAAAACAGAACAAATCTCATAAATTAGCCAATTGAACAGTAGTATTGGAAAGTCACCAGATCGAGTTAGGTGTGGTGAGTCACTATACGAAAGGAGAGAACTAGAGTTGAGTCATCGTGTAGTGAGCTAAGTCATTTATGACCTAAGTGACAAAAACGCAGATCGTTCGTAATGAGCGAGAATGTTTTTAAGGATGACGTCGGCGTAATAATGACGTGGTCAAAAGCTGCACAAGATAAGCATATGATTGGATATAAATCTTGCCGCATTAAATGCGAGCAATTAAATGCAATGTGACGTGCTAAACTGAGTGTTGATTTCGATCAAAATTCAAAACCAAAAACACGTCCTTTCATAACCCTTATATATCCATTTTCTCCAGTCTTTCTCTCTCACACTTAATAACTGTTCATCTTCAAGCATACGAAAGCTTGAGTTTTCTCTCTCGAAAACCCTACCTATTCTCAAAGCAAGTTCATCAATATTTAATCGGTAGAATCTTCTAGAAATGGCACCAAAGACTGATTTCGTCAAGTTATCAAGCAAATCCACTCGGGTTCCTCAAGTAGATTTCAAAGGCATGGTTAAGCGGGGTTCGGATGCAACCCTTTGAAGAAAATTGCGATATATTGGAAAAATCTGAGCTTTAAGCCTTTTTGACGATAGAATACTCGCACACCTACTTGGAAGAGGTGGCGCAGTTCTATGTGAACGCGTCGAGTGCGGGACGAAAGGATTAAGTCCTCCGTCCATTGCAAGGACATCATGATCATTGCTAAAAACCTTGCGAGCATCGCTTATTATCGCCCAAGCGGTATGCCAAAAATATATAGGCGATGTGGACTTGGGCCGCCGCATGGAAAGAAGTAGCCAAACCCGAGTGTCTTCGCGAAAGTAATCTACACAATCGACAAGAAATTGTCAAGGACGACTATCACAAGCTGATGGATGTCGTCTCAAAATGCGTGGATATGAAGTTTGGCGTTTCCATCAATCGTCAAAGACTACGCCGATCGTCTACGGCCGCCATCATGCAAGGGAAGAAAGTTAATTGGGCTGAGTTTGTACACAACACGGACTCTATCGTAACGCGAACAAGTCTTTCAAGGAAGATGGATCCTTTGGAGGATCACTCGGTTATGGCCTAGTTATTGGCCACTTGATGGAAGTGAAGGGCATTCCCTTCAAAGATGGAAAGCCTTTCCATGTAAACAAGAAGATGTTTAGGGCTACCCTTCCAGGAGCCCAGAAGAGAGCCCATGCGAAGAGGGCGGACACGGTGAGTGAGGGGAATCGGTGACCGAGGAAACGATTGTTGCCTCCCCTCCAAAGATGAAAGTTGCCCCTACTGTTTGCAAAGAAGAAAGCCGCACTTTGCCCGCAGGCCGAGTCACCGCCCGAGCATTTGTGTCTCCCGCCCACATAGCCAAGCCGAGAAGGAAGCCCAAATACCTTCTCCGACCATCAAAAACAAGAGGATCTGCCAAGCCAAGAAAGGCAGCTCCTCGCCAATGAAAGATGCACCGTCCCGCCGAGGAATCGAGGAAGAAGTATCAAACCGTAACTTCCTCTCGGTAAGGACAAAAAAAAAGAAGAAGAATCACCAAGCTCTCGAGTTTGAGAAAGACATTTGAATGTGCCACTCGGTGGAGAAAATCTCTTAGACTTCGAAGAAGTGGAGTCTCTCGGTGAAGTGCCAACACTTTGCGGTGAGGACATCTGCTGATGCAATCGAGGCACATGATGGAAATGCCCCGGAGTTAACATTCAGGCACCGAAAGTGCAATCAAGCGGTTGAGACTCCTTCGGATGCCAATGTCCAAGACCCTAAAGACGATTGTGTCTGTCGAAGGGAATGTAGAAGGCATTTCTACTGATTGAGTCCGCTAAAGGTATTGAAGGCCCGAGGGAGGTTGAGACTTCCTCGGGTAAAGAGAAAGAAACAGAACATCCCTCCTATTCAGATTGAAGAATCCGAGAAGGATATTAGTGCACTTCATGTTTCCTAAGACAACCCCGATATATCATTTCGGGATCTCAAGATGAAGGTGAGTCCACCCCTATTGCACATCACAAGGACCCGACTAAGGATGTTCTTCACAGAGAGTCAGTGGTCAAGTTTCAAAGTTGCTCGTCAAACATTCAACTTTGATGATGAACCAAGCCCCCAGGTTCCATCATCATCCGATACGCATTATAATGAGAGACGATCTACTCAAATGGAAAAACCTCTCGAGACCGAAGAAGTTAAGACAAATGAGGCAGTGAGGCCACCGGGCAAAAATAATCAATCGCACCACCGCAACAACTTCAATCACAAGTAGCAACCGTGAGTCGTAGAATGACCACCTCGCACACAACATCTCACGTGCGAGATGATGCATTTGAGGATGTATTTCCTTTTCTCTCGATCTCCCGTCTAGAAGAAGAGATGCGAGAGAGAAGCACTACACTACACTGCCCAAGAAGAACCCATAATTCTTCGACTTAATTGTGCGGTGATTTCAACTTCGATGTAGAGTGGCGGCGGTGACTCAAGTCGGGCGGTGAGATGCGTGAAATCTTCAAGAAGATCCGTGAAGAGATTGAGAAGATTGAACGGCACCAAGCCTCTCTCGACATGCGCCCGGACAACGAGAGATGCCACTCACAAAGCAGACTTGAAAGGAGTGGTGGTTAGGATAAGGGAATGGTCTCAACAAGAGAGGGCCATGCGTCTCAAGCAAGTTCGCTACTTCAAAGCACTATACAACAAAATACGATCCGGGAGTGGCCGCCGACAATGCCGACATGAAGGCGAAGATGTAGACCTATATGGAGAGATTGCATGCCTCCCATACAATCGAGATGGAGTTCTTTGCGTGAATTTCATCGAAAGGAACTGCAGCGTTGAGGAGAATATGAATGCCAAATTCAACCTTCTTATGGCTGAAATGGCGGTGGCGGCCGAGTCCAAAGCCACCCTCTCTCGAATTTCGAACAAAGATACTCCGCAATGGACTCCAGCGAGAATTCGGACTATCACCGATTTGGACTCCATGTTTGCTTAGGGATGTTTCTGGGGTTCTCTCTCTTTTGATGATGCCAAAAAGAGGGAAGAGGAATACCAAAAGATGTTGAAGGAGACGGATGTCGAGAAGGAAAAAGAGACAATCTGTTGTAGAGAAGAAAGAGACGAGTTGTTGAAAAGAGGAAGGAATAGGGAAAAGTGTTTTAGGGGGAAAGGTCAAAAGATGTGACCTTAATGCTTGTTTGAAACCCCTCAAGAATGTCATGTCACATCATCGATAACCAAAGCAAACTTCATATGACTCTGCCGCTCCATCACTCTAATGTGCCTATGTCTCACAATAAAAAGATTGTAGAAACAGAGATGGAAAAGTTCGACAAGAGAACAGATGCCCGTGTTGAAGAAATGTTGAAACAATTCGGAGGCATTCGGCGGGTAAAGATATAGATGCCATTCCGGATGACGGACAAGAGCCAACATCTATTGAAGAATTCAAAACACTCAAGTTCAAGGATATTTCAAAAACATGTCCATAGCCCAAGCCAGGACTTGTCTTTGGGGAAAGGATCAAGTTTGTGCGAAGAATCGATAGGCTAGCCGATCTACTTAGCAATCACTCGGCTAGTAAGAAGAAGACTCCGGTACCATATACACCCGGGAAAGAAGGAAGAAGTTGTGGAGGTGGAGGTTTTAAACCTAGACCTCTACCCAAAAATATTGAATATGTAGATCCAAGCAAGAAATGAAGGATCTATTTTTGGATATGATGTTATAGCCAACGGAAGTGGAGAGGAAAAATGCCGAGTATGTCAAAAGAATCGAAGAAGAAAATAAGAAACAAACTCAGTTGTGGCAAGAGAGAGAGAGGAAAGAAAAAGAAAAGATGAAGCTCACGAAGAGAGCTTACGAAAAGAAGAAAGCGGTGAAGATGAACAGAAAGAAAAGAAGAGAGAGCGACGAAGATAGAGCCGAAAAAGAAAGAAGGAGGCAACGAAGGCGATGAAGTGTTCTTGCTAACCCCTTCATGTATTTTACTTTTCTAAATACATATGTATGTAAGTCTTCTATACATTTGATGAAAAAATTATAATTTGCTTAGATATAAGTATGCTCGATTGCCCCGATACACATTGTAAGCATTTTGTGTAAAAAACAAGAATGTTATGATCAATAAAATGATCTATTCAACACATACATACTTTGTTTTTCGCATTGCTGTATGTATATCGTGATGTTTACATTTTACTTAAACTTGTTAAGTTTTGGCATCATCAAAAAGGGGGAAATTGTTGGGAAATTTATTGTTTAGATTTTGATGAATGCCATGTAAAACTTAGACTAGAAAGTTGGCACCCCATTTTTTCTTGTAATTCTTATTGTAATAGATATGTTGAATAAGTTTGAGTCAAGTCGGCTATGCCTCGGAAAAACAAGAAGTCAATCAAGATGTGAAGAAAAGACTTGAGGAACAACCGAGTATGGCCATGAAAGAAGACCAAGGACTCGATCAAGGAGTATCGGCAGAGAGACAGTGTGAGAAGAGTCGATTAAGTCAACCAAAAATCCAAGTCAAGTTGAAGAGACGGATGAGTCTTTCAATCATTGGAGCAAACTCAAGTCACCTGGGGAAAATGCAGCTACAAAGAGGAGTTAAGCGAAAAGAATCCGTTGCACAAAATTCAAGAACATTACTTAAATAAGTAATACTTCCATCTTTGCCATGTCTTAAAGTGCTCGATCCCCAGGAAGCGTGCAAAAGGAATAAACCAATGGGAAGCACTCGCACTCGTGTTAGAACGTGAAAAGTTGGACATTCATTTAATACGAGAAAAGGTCTACATCTCAAGATTGAAGACCAAGAAACAAGCAGCGAACACAAGTGACTTTTGAAAATCAGCCTATCTCTTCACGGGCAGATTTTTGAAAAGTTCACTATAAAAAGTCGAGGAATCACTTTGAGAAAAGGTTACCCGAACCACGAATAAACAAGCATTATTCATATTGTAACTGCAAAATATTCTCAAGTTATTCAAGCAAAATCCTCAAGCATAAATCTCAAAGGAAATCGATCCAACACTAAGTGTGAAGGAAAGACAACTTCAAACTATAGAAGAGGAAACTTTTGAAGAATCAAAAGGGGTCTACTTTCCAAGGAGGATTGTAGGAAGGTTCAAGTTCGAACCAATCTCAAGTTATTGGAGGGCTTCGTGATCAAATCCAAGAAGCTTGAGAAAGTAAGTCAAGAGTAGCAAGCGCACCACCCTGTGAAGAAGCCGAGTCGGACGAGAAGCCATTTGTGTGATCAAGGCATCTCGGATCGAGTCCCAAAGGAGCAAGTCAAGCGTGTGACCAAGACTTGTATACGGGTGATAACCACTTTGTAAATTGATCATTACTTAGTGGATTCCTCCGGGGAGTTGGAGAAGAGAGGAGTAGAAGAATTACCCCATCTTGAACCTCTGTAAAAATTATTGTGTCATTTACGTTTTACCATTTTATTTCTCCATATCACTTTATATCTGCAGATAATTTGCTATCCAACCGATAATTAACAAAGTGCTAAAACTAAGAGTTAAAACAAACTTAAATCAAATTCAAGGGTGATAAGTCTTCTCAATGAAAATCTCATCATGACCCAAGTTAAGGTTTAGTCTAAAAATGCTAAGTTATTCTATCAATAGCTCTTTCGATCTGTTAAGTGGCTAACTCTCTTGATTAACTAACTTAGTTTTCCATCAAGGACTTAGCTGTGGAATTAACTCGTATTATTTTAAAAGGACTAAACCTTACTCACACCCCTTGCGGCCTACAAAGTAGGATATCCATACGTTTTTCTTCGTCGAGGGCCTTCGAACAGTTGCAACACCAAGAAATCGTAGCAATTCTTCTTCTTCTTCTATGAACTCAGGGTGAGCGAACAACACCCTTGAGTTATCCAGCTTCCATGCTCTCCACTCTCTCAGTCGTCTTTGGATGTTAGGGTAGACTGGAGAGTACATGATTACATCGTCATCATCATCTTCATCTTCTCCTCCAGTTTCTGGAATTGGAGGCAAGAGACCTTGCTCTTCCTCAGGAGCAGCAACATCAGATGTTGGTCGGGAGACAACTTTTTCAACAACAGGTTCAATTGTCTCAGCTGCTTCATCCTCCTCAGCTGTCTCTCGCACATCTGGGTCTTCAACAGGTCTCTGCTGATCTTCTTCAGCAGACTTTGCGGATTCATCCATTACTTCATGAGACTGCTCTTCCGAATATCAACAGTCTCAACTTCTTTTTCTGGCTGGGTAGAAGATTCAGCTTTCTTCTTCTCAAGTTCAGATCGCCTGAACAGTACTTTCTTCCTCAGAAGAACTTCTGGTTCAACATCGTCTGGTTCTTCAATATTAAACGCTTTTGTGTTTTTCTTAGAGGCAGCTGCCTTTCTCGTCTTGGTAGTCCTCTTATTTCTTACGACTGGAGAAGGGAGAGAGGATTCCTTCTCAGTCTCTGCTGCAGGGGCAGGAGTCTCGGCTGCTCGGGCAGGTGACTCGGCTGCAGGGGCAGGTGCTATCTTTTTCTTAGCTGCAGGGGCATCTTTCTTCTTCGGGGGAGGGGTAGCTTGTGTGTCTTGGTCAAGTGATTCCCCCTCACTGGTATCAGCTTTCTTCGCGTGAGCTCGCTCTCCGGGCACCAGGAAGGTTTGCCCAGAACATCTTCGTATTCACGTGAAAGGGCTTGCCATGGCAAAGAGCAACACCTTTTACTTCCAACAAATGGCCAATCACAAGGCCATATCCTAGAGAGAATCCAGGAAGACCCATCTTCATTTCGACATCAGCCTCGTATATTTCTTCATGCCTTTCGAAGGCAAGACAAGAAGTGCTCAACAAGGTTTTTGCACTAATTTTTATGTCCTTGATGTGGACGAGAAGACTTGATTTCTTCGTCCCGCACCTCTGCGTTGACATAGAATATAGCTACCTCCTCAATGTAGGTATAAGAATACTCCATAGTCAAAAAGCTTTGAGACCGGACTCTCCAACATCTCCGCTATTTTTAGAACCATGGTCTCATCATTCCATCGAAATCCACTCAAGAATCGGAGTGGATTTGCTGTTAGAGATTCACATAATCAAACTTTTGAGCCATTTTCGAGAGTTTCACTGAACGAAAAGCTAGAAACTTGCTTGAGAGAACTTAGGGTTTCGAGAGAAAACTTTGCTATGCTTGAAGATGAACAATTTGCGTAAGGTGAGAGAAATGCAAACTTCCGTATATGAGGGATGTGAAAGGACACATTTCGGATTTTTAAATTTTTGATCAAAATTCGTACATAATTCCTCGCATTTAATGCAAAGAAACATTTATATCCAATCATATGGCTTACTATGCGGCTTTTTATTGTGACCGTTATTATTATGCCGACATCATCCTTAAAAACATTCCGCCCATATAAAACGATTGCGTTTTTGTCACTTAGCTCATAAATGATTCAACTTATATCAAAGTGACTTAACTCTACTTCTCTCTTCACATGATGTAACTCATTTGTCAACTAACTTGATCTGGTGACTTCCCGATAAGTCTGTTTCACTTGGTGAAGTGTGAAACCCGCTTCTGCTCTTATTTTCTCATCTTCTTTCTCTCTTGATTGATTCTTATGAGTTTCAACTCACTCAATCAACCCTAACTCATTCTTGAGCTCTTCAAATCGATTCACATAGAGGCTTTGTGAATATATCGCCTAACCGCTTATCGTTGAGATGTATTCCAAGGTGATGTCTTTCTTTTCAACATGATCTCTTATGAAATGATATCGACATCAATGTGCTTTGTTCTTAAATGCAACACAGATTTTGAGTGATTGAAATAGCACTAGTCCGAGTAAGCCAAGCATTTGACATGTACACGAAGTACTCTTCCGTGAACTCTACATCCAAAGATACCGAGTCCGAGTAACCAATTAGCTTGAATCCACCTTCCTTTGGATACCATAAGCCAACTTCGTAGCATCCCTTCAAATATCTTAGGATTCTCTTAGCTACAAATCATGTGGATCTCCTTTGGCAGATTGAAATCTTGCACATACACCTTGCAAAGATGATGTCGGCCCTTCTTTGTTAGATAGAGCAATGATCCAATAAGTGTTGTATATCCGGTTTGATCTCTGACTTTGCCATCCGCATCCATGTCCATCTTGGTGATGTGTTCATTGGAATTTTTAGAAGACTTCTCTTCCATACCAAATTTCTTCATCAAATCTACGGTATATTTTGTTTGACTTATGAAGGTTCCATCCTTCAATTGCTTGACTTGAAATCCTAGGAATAAAGTCGCTCTCCCATCATGCTCATCTCAAATTTGCCTTGCATGAGGTTTGAGAACTTGTCACACGATTCTTTGTTTGTGGATCCAAAGATGATGTCATCCACATATATTTGAACAAGCAGTATACTCTCTCCATCTTGAATTCTAAAGACTGTTCTATCAACTTTGCCTTTGGTGAATCCATTGTCGGTTAGAAATTGAGACAATGTATCATACCACGCTCTTGGTGCTTGTTTCAATCCATATAATGCTTTCTTGAGCTTATAGAATTTATCTCCAATAGTTTTTCGCTTAAAACACGGAGGTTGTTCCACATAGACGTTTTCCTCTAACAATCCATTCGAAATGCACTCTTCACATTCATTTGATACACAAAGTGAAGTTTTTGTAAAAAGATAAGCAAGAAACATCCTTATTGCTTCCAATCTTGCAACAGAGCAAAGGTTTCATCAAAATCTATACCCTCTTCTTGGCAATAACCTTTGGCTACCAATCTTGCTTTGTTTCTTACAACGAGATCCTTCGTAAGTCCAAGTATCTACAATAATCTAGAGGATGGGTGAATAGATTATGCCCATTTTCTCAAATATGCCCTCTTTTTTGGATAAAATAAGCCAAGACAAGAATGAAAGTGCGGGAAGTAAACAACACACGCCGATTTATAGAGGTTCAACCCACCTAGGGCCTAATCCTCTACCACCCTTGTATCTCCGGGATGGATTTCAAAAAGAAAAAGATATTATTAATTAACACAATTAATACAACATCACCTTACAATACCTCTTTGGAGATTACCACAATCTCCTCTTGAAGATTACCACAATCTTCAATGGCACCTTGTGAATATTACCACAATCTTCAACCTTGAAGAACACCAAATTCTTCAACACCTCAAAGAGCACCAAACTCTTCAATAAGAATATTACCACAATCTTCTTGCACCTAACACCTAGATCACCCAAGTGTGTTCTTACCACAAGAACACTCACAAATATATCTTGTGTTGAATGATAAACCCAAAAATTCAAGATTACAACTCGATAATGAATAATACAATTTTGAGTGCAAGTGTAATCAAGAAATAAAGCCTAGACCTCAAGATGTGAAAGTGTAAGACCTTAGGCTATTACAACAAGAATATTGAAATTGAAGAACAAAAGTGTTTGCTTGAATGTATCTTGTTGTGTTGTATTGTTCTGTCTTGTTGTGTTGATTCAATTCTTCATCTATTTATAGAGGATGTATTGAACTTGATAGGATCCTCTTAGGAGATTGAAATCTATAAAAATTGCAAGACAAATGAAGAATATAGTTGTTAGATATCAACACCATAAATTGAGGAAACGTTTGTCTCGCCGCACAACGGTTAGAATTTCTTGTCAAAAGGATAGGGCGATCGGTCGCGCATAGATACATAAATGAATTTGAAATAGCAAAAATACACATAGGGACCGGTCCGGAGGACTCGATCAAGGAGTATCGGCGGTGAGACATTTGTGTGAGAAGAGTCGAGTTAAGTCAACCCAAAATCCAAGTCAAGTTGAAGTGACATGATGAGTCTTTCAATCATTGGAGCAAACTCAAGTCACCTGGGAAAATGCAGCTACAAAGAGGAGTTAATGAAAAAATCATTTGCACAAAAGTCAAGAACATTACTTAAATAAGTAATACTTCCATCTTTGCCATGTCTTAATGTGCTCGATCCCTTAAGCGTGCAAAAGGAATAAACCAATGGGAAGCACTGCACCTCGTGTTAGAACGTGAAAAGATGGACATTCATTTAATACGAGAAAAGGTCTACATCTCAAGATTGAAGACCAAGAAACAAGCCAATCGAACACAAGTGACTTTTGAAAATCAGCCTATCTCTTCAACGGGCAGATTTTTGAAAAGTTCACTATAAAAAGCCGAGGAATCACTTTGAGAAAAGGTTACCCGAACACGAATAAACAAGCATTATTCACATTGTAACCTCGCAAAATATTCTCAAGTTATTCAAGCAAAATCCTCAAGCATAAATCTCGAAGGAAATCGATCCAACACTAAGTCGTGAAGGAAAGACAACTTCAACCTATAGAAGAGGAAACTTTTGAAGAATCAAAAGGGGTCTACTTTCCAAGGAGGATTGTAGGAAGGTTCAAGGTCGAACCAATCTCAAGTTATTGGAGGGCTTCGTGATCAAATCCAAGAAGCTTGAGAAAGTAAGGTCAAGTAGCAAGGCAACCGCCTGTGAAGAAGCCGAGTCGGACGAGAAGCATTTGTGTGATCAAGGCATCTCGATCGAGTCCCAAAGGAGCAAGTCACCATTTGTGCGACCAAGACTTGTATTCGGGTGATAACCACTTTGTAAATTGATCATTACTTAGTGGATTCCTCCGGGAGTTGGAGAAGAGAGAGTAGAAGAATTACCCCATCTTCTAACCTCTGTAAAAATTATTGTGTCATTTACGTTTTACCATTTTATTTCTCCATATCACTTTATATCTCTGAGATAATTTGCTATCCGGTGATAATTAACAAAGTGCTAAAACTAAGTGTTAAAACAAACTTAAATCAAATTCAAGGGTGATAAGTCTTCCAATTTGAAAATCTCATCACGGACCTAAGTTAAGGTTTAGTCTAAAAACTAAGTTATTCTATCAATAGCTCTTTCGAGTCTGTTAAGTGGCTAACTCGCTAGTTAACTAAGTTTTCCATCAAGGACTTAGTGTGGAATTAACTCGTATTATTTTAAAAAGGACTAAAATCAAAAAGTTGGTAAGGTTTATTCAACCCCTCCTTCTAAACCTTACTCACACCCCTTGGGGCCTACGGGAGGATATCCATAGTTTTTCTTCCTCAAGGGCTTTTGAACAGTTGCAACACCAAGAAATCGTAGCAATTCTTATTCTTCTTCTATGAACTCGGGGTGAGCGAACAAAGACCTTGAGTGATCCGGCTTCCATGCTCTCCACTCTCTCGGTCATCTTTGGGTGTTAGGGTAGATCGAGAGTACATTATTACATCGTCATCATCATCTTCATCTTCTCCTCCGGGGCCGGAATTGGAGGCAAGAGACCTTGCTCTTCCTCGGGAGCAAGCAAAGATCGATGTTGGCGGGGAGACAACTTTTTCAACAACAAAGTTCAATTGTCTCACCGCTTCATCCTCCTCATTTGTCTCTCGCACATCCGGGTCGTCAACTGTGGTCTCGCTCGATCTTCTTAAAGAGACTTTGCGATTCATCCATTACTTCATGAGACCGCTCTTCCGAATATCAACAATCTCAACTTCTTTTTCTCGGGTGGGTAGAAGATTGACTTTCTTTCTTCTCAAGTTCGGATCGCTCAACAGTATTTTCTTCCTCGGAGGAACTTCTGGTTCAACATCGCCTGGTTCTTCAATATTAAACGCTTTTTTGTTTTTCTTAGAGGTAACGCCTTTCTCGTCTTGGAAGTCCTCTTATTTCTTACGACCGAGAAGGGAGAGAGGATTCCTTCTCGATCTCTCGTTGCGGGGCAGAGTCTCGGCTGCTCGGGCGGGTGACCCTACTGCAGGGGGCAGTCTATCTTTTTTAGTGCGGGGGCATCTTTCTTCTTTGGGGAGGGGGGTAGCGGTTTGTGTCTTGGGTCGGGTGATTCCCCCCCTCAGTATCGCCTTTCTTCGCGTGAGCTCGCTCCGGGCACGGAGGAAGGTTTGCCAGAACATCTTCTTATTCACGTGAAAAGGCTTGCCATGGCAAAGAGCAACACCTTTGACTTCCAACAAATGGCCAATCACAAGGCCATATCCTAGAGAGAATCCGAAAGACCAATCTTCCTTTCGACATCGCCTCGTATATTTCCTTCATGCCTTTCGAAGGCAACAAGAAGTGCTCAACAAGGTCTTTTGCACTAATTTTTATGTCCTTGATGTGGACGAGAAGACTTGATTTCTTCGTCCCGCACCTCTGCGTTGACATAGAATATAACTACCTCCTCAATGTAGGTATGAGAATACTCCATAGTCAAAAAGCTTTGAGACTAGACTTTCCAACATCTCCGCTATTTTTAGAACCATGGTCTCATCATTCCATCGAAATCCACCAAGAATCGGAGTGGATTTGCTTTTAGAGATTCACATAATCAAACTTTTGAGATATTTTCAGAGAGTTTCACCGAACGAAAAGCTAGAAACTTGCTTGAGAGAACTTAGGGTTCGAGAGAAAAACTTTGCTATGCTTGAAGATGCAAACTTCCGTATATGAGGGACGTGAAAGGACATATTTCGGATTTTTAAATTTTTGATCAAAATTCCATACATAATTCCTCGCATTTAATGCGGCAGCGTTTATATCCAATCATATGGCTTACTATGCAGCTTTTATCGTGGACCGTTATTATTATCCGACATCATCCTTAAAAACATTCCCGCCCATATAAAACGATTGCGTTTTTGTCACTTAGCTCATAAATGATTCAACTTATATGAAAGTGACTTAACTCTACTTCTCTCTTCACATGATGTAACTCATTTTGTCGCCTAACTTGATACTGGTGACTTCCCGATAAGTCTGTTTCACTTGGTCAAGTGTGAAACTTGCTCGCTCTTATTTTCTCATCTTCTTTCTCTCTCGATTGAGTCTTATGAGTTTCAACTCGGCTCAATCAACCCTAACTCATTCTTGAGCTCTTCAAATCCCGATTCACATAGAGGCTTTGTGAATATATCGCCTAACTCGCTTATCGGTTGAGATGCATTCCAAGGTGATGTCTTTCTTTTCAACATGATCTCTTATGAAATGATATCCGACATCAATGTGCTTTGTTCTTGAATGCAACACAAGATTTTGAGTGATTGCAATAGCACTAGTCCGAGTAAGCCAAGCATTTGACATGTACCAAGTACTCTTCCGTGAACTCTACATCCAAAGATACCGAGTCGAGTAACCAATTAGCTTGAATCCACCTTCCTTTGGATACCATAAGCCAACTTCGTAGCATCCCTTCAAATATCTTAGGATTCTCTTAGCTGCAGTCATGTGGATCTCCTTTGGGCAGATTGAAATCTTGCACATACACCTACCGCAAAGATGATGTATGGCTTGCTTTGTTAGATAGAGCAATGATCCAATAAGTGTTGTATATCCGGTTTGATCTGACTTTGCCATGCATCCATGTCCATCTTGGTCGATGTGTTCATTGGAATTTTACGAGAAGACTTCTCTTCCATACCAAATTTCTTCATCAAATCTCTGGTATATTTTGTTTGACTTATGAAGGTTCCATCCTTCAATTGCTTGACTTGAAGTCCTAGGAATAAAGTCGCTCTCCCATCATGCTCATCTCAAATTTGCCTTGCATGAGGTTTGAGAACTTGTCACACGATTCTTTGTTTGTGGATCCAAAGATGATGTCATCCACATATATTTGAACAAGCAAAGATACTCTCTCCATCTTGAATTCTAAAGACTGTTCTATCAACTTTGCCTTTGGTGAATCCATTGTAAGTTAGAAAATGAGACAATGTATCATACCATGCTCTTGGTGCTTGTTTCAATCCATATAATGCTTTCTTGAGCTTAGAATTTATCTCCAATAGTTTTCTCGCTTAAAACCTGGAGATTGTTCAACATAGACTTTTTCCTCTAACAATCCATTCGTAAATGCACTCTTCACATTCATTTGATACACAGTGAAGTTTTTGTGTGCAAAGATAAGCAAGAAACATCCTTTTTGCTTCCAATCTTGCAACAGAGCAAAGGTTTCATCAAAATCTATACCCTCTTCTTGTCAATAACCTTTGGCTACCAATCTTGTTTTGTTTCTTACAAATGATCCTTCGTAAGTCCAAGTAGCTACGATAATCTAGAGGATGGGTGAATAGATTATGCCCATTTTCTCAAATATGCCCTCTTTTTCGGATAAAATAAGCCAAGACAAGAATGAAAGTGCGGGGAAGTAAACAACACACGTCGATTTATAGAGGTTCAACCCACCTAGGGCCTAATCCTCTACCACCCTTGTATCTCGGGATGGATTTCAAAAAGAAAAAAGATATTATTAATTAACACAATTAATACAACATCACCTTACAACACCTCTTTGGAGATTACCACAATCTCCTTGAAGATTACCACAATCTTCAATGGCACCTGTGAATATTACCACAATCTTCAACCTTGAAGAACACCAAATTCTTCAACACTTCAAAGAGCACCAAACTCTTCAATAAGAATATTACCACAATCTTCTTGCACCTAACACCTAGATCACCCAAGTGTGTTCTTACCACAAGAACACTCACAAATATATCTTGTGTTGAATGATAAACCCAAAATTCAAGATTACAACTCGATAATGAATAATACAATTTTGAGTGCAAGTGTAATCAAGAAATAAAGTCTAGACCCCAAGATGTGAAAGTATAAGACCTTAGGCTATTACAAGAATATTGAAATTGAAGAACAAAAGTGTTTGCTTGAATGTATCTTGTTGTGTTGTATTGTTCTCTCTTGTTGTGTTGATTCGATTCTTCATCTATTTATAGAGGATGTATTGAACTTGATAGGATCCTCTTAGGAGATTGAAATCTATAAAAAAATTGCAAGAAAAAAATGAAGAATATAGTGTTAGAGATCAACACCATAAATTGAGGAAAAGTTGTCTGCTGCACTTGATTAGAATTTCTTTGTCAAAAGGATAGGGCGATCGGTCGCGCATAGATACATAAATGAATTTGAAATAGCAAAAAAATACACATAGGGGCCGGTCCAGAGGGTTTGGACCGGTCGACCTAGGGTCCAACCAGGTCTCCCACCATACGGACCGGTCCCTCTCGGGAGGTTTTTAAGAAGGACATCATCTTCGTTCTTTAATTTCTTCTTCCAGTACCGGATGATGTATTGTGCGACCGGTCGACCTCTAGGAAAAATTCAAATGTCTTGTTTCGTTTTGGAAATCAATTTTCGGACACGAGGTTGCCCTATAGGACAATAGGTTGAACACGAGACAGAGTGTTGTCCAATTTTTATCAAAAATAAACTTCAAGAAATACTCAGAAAAATTAGTAAAAATATTTTAAATCATTTAGGAGTATTTGGACAACATTTAGAAACATTGTTTTGGTGTAGAAAAACATTAACACAAAATTATCAAAAGTGTTGTCCAATTTTGGTTGAAAATAAACTTTAAGAAATACTCCAAAAATTTGTAAAAATATTTTAAATCGTTTAGGAGTATTTGGAAAACATTAAAAACATTGTTTTGGTGTAAAAACAAAATCATCAAAATCATGATAAAAACTTTTATCTAACAAACTTCTCATTTTTTATGATTAAAGGTCGATTTTGAAAACAAAACAATTTTATTGGTTAAAAATAAACTATCTGTTAAGAGCGACAACATCCCACGCATAATAATCACAAGGATGGGAGTAGAGATATTCAAAAACATTTTACAAAACCTCCCCTATCAACATGCACAACAAGAGTAGTATACAAATATCAACCAAAAGCTAAAAGCTCGGCTTTTACATATTGAGCTAAGTATCAAGAGAATATAAGCTCCTCCGTCAACAAAACATCATTAGACATGTAAATAAGTCCATAATACAACAAATGGACTAAGTATGATCCACAACTTTTGGTTTTTAATAGCCACACTTATAGCTTCTTTCGCGAGCTTATTTTAGCTTTTTTGAGCTAATGAGCTTATTTCATGTTTCTCCTCCTTGGAATCATCAAAAGAATGTTAGCATGATAAAAACATCATTTATCCATATCAAAGTGCTTAATTTAACCGATTTATTGAGCTATTGATCATTAAGCTTAAAATTCCAAAAGCTAAGGAAGAGTTGATCATATGACTTGTAAAAGCTCGTAAAAGCTCATTTGATTTGCAAAACATGATTTCTACAAATATATAAGACATCTAAAAACGAGAGAATTATGTAGGTGATGGATTTTTCTTTGAAGCATTTTAACGAACACTTGGTGGGCGTCAAATAATAAGGAAGATGTATATAGCCCTTGTAAAAATAACCAACAGCCAAATCTTTCATCACCGAAAGCCATTATACAATTATCATCCAACAACAATCATCAACCCAACAAAATTATATAAAAATTCCAACAAAATATTAAAGATGAAGCACATTCTCAATGGTTCAACCCAATTGAGATAAAGAAGAAGAATTCTTACCAAGTAATTGGAGATGTCGGGTATAATGGATAATATACCAATAGTATAAAAACAAAAATATATAATTTACAAGAAAACAATCATTTTGAGTGAATTGTGTGTGAAATTCGCAAAGGGGTTCGTGTTTGAAGAAGAAGAGCACAAATATGCTAAGTATTGGACATAACAATTTTAACTCGAAAATTGCCAGGGTGACCGGTCCAAGGGGGTCGACCGGTCAGTGTAGTTTGACCGGTCCCCTCCTCAAACTGGTCCATTGGAGCTCTTTTTGTGGTTCTATCCGAATTTTGATCCAAAAATCCAATTTTTCACCTCTAAGTTTTAAAGCGAACAGAAATGCACACATAGACCTCACTTAATATATATTATGTCTAATCAAGCTCGAAATGAGGTAAAAGACTCGGCGGTTAATGATTAAAAACAAATGTCCGCGAGTTATCCTTAAGAGGAATTAAACACATCTCAATTTTTCGTTTAAAAATGCAATCCCTTATAAAAAGATATCGAATCTCAATGTTTAGTTCGAATACGAATAACCGTATTTAGAGAAATAATATATACCGGACTTGTTATCCCGAAAAATAAGAACGTTTTAAAACTTTGGATAAAACAAGCCATAAGAAAAAGTGTTTTTCAAATATTCGAAAATTTCTTTTAACGGCACCTTAATGAGATTCGTTGGGATTGTTTTGAAGTCGAGCAAATAGACATAAGGCATAAAAATATCGAGTCTATGGGAATAATGAAAGTAGATAAACATACCTCGAATTTGTTTGTCAATTAATATGCCTTTAGCATCTTTATCTAACTTGATGTTGGTTGTCATAGGAGTAGTGATGGTCATTCCTTCTTCAATCCCGAACTTATTCAAAAGTTCTTTTGTATACTTTAATTGTGATATGTAAGTACCTTCTTGGTCTTGCTTAATTTGAAGTCCAAGGTAGAAGTTGAGCTCCCCATCATGCTCATCTCAAATTCACCTTCTTCTTGACAATAATATTGCGCTACTAACCTTGCCTTGCTTGAACATATATTGCCTTGGTCATCAAGCTTGTTCGTTCAAATACCAAAAAACATTCTGCAAAATCTTAACAAGATATCTTGCGCAAGAGCATAGTTATATCGAAAAATATAGACACTATAACAAGTAACACATACTATGCCTTGAAAAAATCATAAAGACTTTAATGAAACATGTAAGTTGAAATATGCTTATAGGAAGCTATATAAAGTCTCTTTTGAAATTTGAAAATCCTAGAGCATATAGTTGAGACCTCATTTAAGAAGTATTTTGAAGAAGAGCTTTGACAAAGCAACCAAGAATAAAGACATGAATATGTGCAATAAAATGCATAATTTAGAGGAGGATAAAAATCAAATATTTTATCAAAACAACATATAATCCTTTACAAGTCTCGGATAAAAGAGAGCTTTATCGAATAGTGCCTTTCAAAAATCGGAAAATCTTCTTAATGGCACTTGTATGAGATACTTTGAAATATCTTGAAAAGCAAGCACATAGGCATATGGCAAAAATATATTGAGTCATGAGATGAATACTAATGGTGGGCGTACCTTGATAATTTATGTCACTCTTGACATATTATAACGTAGATGGTCATTTATGAAGGTATATATCCTACACAATTCTTAAACAATTCTTGCACAAAACATAATGGTAAAAGTGTAGGCTAAAGCAATAAGAGATGTCACAAATATATTATGCTATAAAAAATCATAATGAGATGATAAAACACACAAGTCATTGTAAATACACAAGCATCATACAAGGTCTCCTTTTCAAAAGATTTAAAAACAATATATTAAAGACCTTATTTAAAAATATTTTGGAAAATCATTTTGGCAATTAAAACAAAAATACGAGCATACGTTATAATAAACATTATGCGTATTTAAATAAGGAGATACGATTTACCAATTTCGCCATTTCCACGGGTTATGTTTTTCGTTTGTTGGTAGTATCTTCCTCTTAGGAAATCATCTTGTTGATGATGTGTTCTCCACTTTTGTCAATTCCAAGGATTGTGTCCTTCCCATTGTTGATCATGTCTTTCTCTTGAAAACTTATTTTGTTGATGATGACTTCTCCAATTGCTCCATTTCCAAGATTTGTTACTTTCCCATTGTTGATATTATTTCCCTCTTGGAAATTCATTGTGGTGATATATTTTCCTTTGATCAAATGGTATGGGCATTTGATGTCTTCTTGACGGTATGACTTTTCTTCGATTATTATTCCACCGAGTACCTAATATGACATTGTCTTATGGTACCCTCAAGTGTTTGGGTCCTTTGGGATTAGCTTTGAGACTTTTAGGTCTCCAAAAATGATTAGAGCTATTTCTAGCCCGACAAGAATTAGCCATGTGACCCTTTTTACCACAATAGAAATAAGTAATAATTTTAGGAGCATAATGACCAACATGCTTAAAGACTAGATTCCTTTTCATATGATTAACGACATTAGTCTTATGATCAAGTCCTAGTTTCAAATTATCACAACTATGAACATCAACAATTTTGGTCATTTTATCGGTACTCAAGTTGAATTTTAATAAATCCTTTTTCATGCAATTAATATCCTCAACAAGAGTACTAGTTTCCTTTTCAATGTTTCTAACCTTATCAAGTGTGGTAGTGTGAGCACATGAAAGTGATTCAAAGGAAGTAAATAAGCTATCCTTATCATTTTTTAAAACATTGAATTCTTTTTCAAATTTTTATATTTAACAAGCAAGCTTTGGAATTCATTTTGAAGTTCATCGAAATCATTTTGCAAATCATCATAATCATCATGCATTTCATTACTAAAAGAAATAGAAGAGTTTGAGCGTACATCATTGTCTTCGCCGATGCCCATTAAACATTGCTCGCTTCTTCATTATCGGAAGTTGTAAGAAGCTCATCTCATGTTGTTGGATTTGATGTTGTATCCATTTGAGAGGTAGATGCTTTTGAGTTGCTCCGTTCATTTGCATATACTTCATAGATATCTTCTAATTTTTCCCATGCTTCATGTGTCGATCGTATTCTCGAATATGACCGTATTCCGAAAATATAAGTGAACAATGAAGAATATTTAGAGCTTTACTATTTAAGGAGAGAATTTCTTTTTCTCATCATTGAGCTCCTTGAGGACTTTGGAGGTGAGTGGTCCGTCTTTCATCGGGATAGATTCTCCATTTATGATTGTGTTCCAAATATCAAACCCGCAACTTTGTAAATGGCATTCCATTCTTTCTTTCCAAAATGCATAATTTTTGGAATCGAATAGTGGTGGCTTGTTGGTGGAGGTGCCGGTAAGGTAGACTTCATTCGTAACCATTGATCGTTCCTCTTTACTCGCGATGTGGAATGAGCTTTCCAAAGAGTTTAGCTTTGATACCACTTGTAAGTCCAAGTGGCTATGATAATCTAGAGGGGGTGAATAGATTATGCCCATTTTCTCAAATGTGCCCTCTTTTCTCGATGAAATAAGCCAAGACAAGAATGGAAGTGCGGGAAGTAAACAACACACATCGATTTATAGAGGTTCAACCCACCTACGGCAATCCTCTACCACCCCAAGATATCCGGGATGGATTTCAAAAACAAAAAATATTTTATTAATTACCACAATTAATACAACGTCACCTTACAACACCTCTTTGGAGATTACCACAATCTCCCTTGAAGATGTGAAAGTGTAAGACCTTAGGCTATTACAACAAGAATATTGAAATTGAAGAACAAAAGTGTTTGATTGAATGTATCGTGTTGCGTTGTATTGTTCTCTCTTGTTGTGTTGATTCAATTCTTCATATATTTATAGATGATGTCTTGAACTTGATAGGCTCCTCCTAGGAGATTGAAATATGTAAAAATTGCAAGACAAATGAAGAATATAGTTGTTAGAGATCAACACCATAAATTTAGGAAAAGTTGTTTGCTGCACAATGGTTAGAATTTGTCAAAAGGATAGGGTGACGGTTGCGCACGGATACCGAAATGAATTTGAAATAGCACAAATACACATAGGGACCGGTCCGGGGGTTGGACCGGTCGACCTAGGGTCCGATCGGTCTCTCCCCATGGGATCGGTCCCCTTAGAGGTTTTTAAGAAGAACAACTTCTCTGTTCTTTGATTTCTTCTTTTTTAGGTACTAGGATGATGTATTGTGCGACCGGTCGACCTCTAGGAAAAATTCAAACGTCTTGTTTCTATTTTGGAAATAAACTTTCAGACACAGGTTGCCCTATAGGACGGCCGGTTGAACACGAGACAGGAGTGTTGTCCAATTTTTATCGAAAATAAACTTCAAGAAATACTCCGAAAAATTAGTAAAAACATTTTAAATCATTTAGGAGTATTTGGGAAACATTTAAAAATATTGTTTTGGTGTAGAAACACATTAACACAAAATCATCAAAAGTGGTGTCCAATTTTTGTCGAAAATAAACTTTAAAAAATACTCCGAAAAATTAGTAAAAATATTTTAAATCATTTAGGAATATTTGGACAACATTTAAAAACATTGTTTTGGTGTAATAACAAATCATCAAAATCATGATAAAAACATTTATCGAACACCTTCTTCATTCATCTTGTTCTTGAAAACCCATTTTGTGCCAATTACATTTTGATGGGTTGGCCTCGCACCAATTCCCATACTTTGTTTCTTTCAAACTGGTTCGCTCTTCTTGCATGACTTGAATCCAATGTGTGTCACCAATGCTTGAGATACATCTTTAGGCTCTATTTGAGAAATAAAACAAGTGAACATTGCTTCATGTTGTGCTCTGGATCCTGGTTCTTATGCCATCTCTAACATCTCCAATAACTAACTCTGGTGGATGGTCTCTCAGCTATCTTACATCAAGTTGGAGTAATTCGATGGATTCGGTAGTCTCGCATGACTAAGTTGTCTTGAGCGGCTATTTCATCTTCATTCAATCTGCAGACTTTCGGTTTGTCTTTTTGAGATTGCCTATCTCATCTTCATCCGGGTTGCTTGCTCTTACTTCAACTTCAACATAAGAACTCTTCGTATAGTTGGCTTATTAACTTTGTCGCCTAACTCTTCAATGTCTTCTCCATTTACATTAGGTTCATCAAAAACCACATGGATAGACTCTTCTCGTGATCATAGTCCTCTTATTCAAGACTCTATAGGCATTGCTCTCAAATTTGAGTATCCCAAAGAGATACCTTCATCAACTTTAGCATCAAAAGCTTTCAAATTATCTTTGGCATTGTTATGGATGAAACATTTACATTCAAATATCTTGAAATATCCAACACTTGGCTTTCTCCCTATCAAAATCTCATAGGAGTCTTGGCGATTTGCCTATTGATCATGCATCTATTTTGAGTATAACATGATTTGTTAATGGCTTAGGCAAACTTCAAAATCTCTTCCTTGGGAGTAATCCAACTTCGCCTAACATGGTCCTTGTGATAACTTGAGCAATTCCATTTTGAGAGTTTTGTTCCTTCTTTCGGTTACTCCACCTTATCATAATGGTTTGGAGTTCTTGAACTTTTTTCATCACCGAGATAACTCATGAGCAATTCCATTTTCAACATATTCTTCTGTCTTGATCCTTGCAAAGACTATTTCATTTGATTCAAAGATCTTTGATCTGGCACACTCCCATATCAATCCAACATTGTAGCCTTTATCACAGAGTTGGTTGATGCTTAAATAAAGTTGAAGTTGAGGCCTTCAACATAAGCAACATCTGTGATTTCCAATCCATTCTTCTTGATAGATCACGTGCCTTTGATTTCCCCTGGAGCTTCATTTTCTCCAAATATGACTTTTGCACCTCTAATCTCCTTGAATCTTGACAGTTTTTCTTGTTTCTGTCATATGTTCTGGAACAGCCACTATCCATGTACCAGGTTCCTTGGCACTCAGTTGTTCCTTGAAACGCAATCAAGGAAATCGGTTTTAGGTACCCATACTTGCCTGGGTCTCCGAGGGGTTAGTGCTATAAGATGATCCAACCAACCTATAGCCAAAGGACTTGACTCTAATAGGTTTCCATCTATCAATGCCATAATCATGGTGCACATTTGCAAATTGCTTGGGGTTTTAGGTTCATACAGCTGTCTCTTTTGTCTGTATAACTGTGTGTGTGTTTTTGCAATTGCTTTCTTGGGATAGTTGTGAAAATTCTGAGTGTAGTGCTTAGGTACATATGTGTGTTGATAGTAACTCTTTTTGCCTTTGGAATTACCTTTGTTGAGTTTTAGGTATTTGCCATCTAAAGCCTTGTATTCCATAGTTCTTTGCCGATGATTCACATTATTTCAATCAAAGATAGTTTGGATAGTTTCTACCATTCCCGTCATGTGTGTTTTTCTAATGAAACTTCCGGGGTTTTTGGTAGCTTCGATTGCTTTTCACATAATGTTTTTTGTTTGGAGTTTGCTTTGAGGAACTCGGCCGGATTTCTTCAGTGCCCTCTCAAAGATACTCAACTCAGTTGTTTTCCTTTTCCTTTGCATCCAATGCTAGTTTGTTTGTGATTGTGCTTGGGAGTGAATGTGGGTGTTGTAAGTCCAGCGGCTCACGATAATCTAAGGGGTGGTGAATAGATTATCTCCATCTTTTTGATTTTGCCTCTTTTTTGAATCAATTACGCCAAGACAATAATAAAGGTGCGAGGAATGGAACCAACACGTCGATTTATAGAAGTTCAACCCACCAGGCCTAATCATCTACCACCTCGGTATCTCAGGGATGGATTTCAAAAAAAAAAAAGATTTTATTAATGTCCAAAATTAATACAACACTTACACATCACCTTGAAGAGCACCACACTCTTCTACAACACCACCTTGAGATTACCACAATCTCTCTTGAAGATTACCACAATCTCCAACGGCACCTTGTGAAGATTACCACAATCTTCAACCTTGAAGAACACCAAATTCTTCAATACCTCAAGAGCACCACACTCTTGAAACACCTATCACCTAGATCACTCAAGTGTATTCTTTCCACAAGAATACTCACAAGGATGTCTTGTGTTGAATGATGACAAAAATCAAGATTACAACTCAATAATGAATATTACAATTTGAGTGCAAGTGTAATCAAGAAATAAAGCCTAGACCTCAAGATGTGAAAGTGAAATACTTAGGCTATAAATACAACAAGAGTGTTGAATATGAAGGCTTGGAAATTTGCAGATTTCTTGTTGTTTTATTGCTTGTGTTGTTCTCTCGATGTGTCTTCAATTCATCCTCTATTTATAGGAGAGTCTTCACCAACATAGGCTCCCCAACATAGGCTCCTTCTTCTTCACTTTTGTCTACAAAAAGAGGATCACAAGATGTAGAAATATTGTACAAAATGGAAAAGCAAATCTTCTTTGTCAAGGAGTTCAACGGTACAAATTTTCTTTGTCAAAAAGATTACACAGTAGCGACCGATCGCTCTGTATTAAGATTTCGAACGTTTGAATGAAAATAGTGCGATCCAGGTAGGGGCTCAGAGGGGTGCGACCGTCGCCAGGAGTCGCAGCGGTCGGCCCTCACCTTTGACCGTCACCCTCCCCTTTTTCACGGGTAATTGGTTTTTTGTTTCATTTTGTGCGTTCTTCGGTGTCGTTCGACCTTTTGTTCGACCTGATTCGACCTCCAATTGAAATGTTGTCCGATTTTTATCAAAAATAAACTTCAAGAAATATTCCAAAAAATAAGTAAAAATATTTTAAATCACTTGGGAGTATTTGGACGAAATTTATAAACATAGTAAACGCATTTAAACAAAACCATCAAAAGTGTTGTCCATTTTTATCGAATAATAAACTCTAAGAAATACTCCATGAAATTAGTAAAAACATTTCAAATCTTTTAGGAGTATTTGGACAACATTATTTTGGTGTAAAAAAACAATTAACACAAAATCATCAAAAGTGTTGTCCAATTTTATCGAGTAATAAACTCTAAGAAATACTCCAAAAAATTAGTAAAAGCATTTTAAATCATTTAGGAGTATTTGGACAACATTTATAAACATTGTTTTGGTATAAAAACTCATTTAAACATAATCATCAAAATCTTGATAAAAACATTTATCTAACAAACTCCCCTTTTGATGATTACAAACCAAAACAATTTTAGGAAGTTGATTTTAAAACAAAACAAATTTTCGATCTAAAACATCAATCTATTATAAGCAAGATTCATCATAAGTACAAACACACAAGGATAGGAGCAAAGATTTTTCAAAATCATTTTTGCACAAGCTCCCCTATCAATATACATATCAAGAACAAGTACAAAAGCAACCAACTAAAAACTAAAAGCTTAGCTTTACAACTTAAGCTTGAATTATCATGAGCTTATAAGCTCCCACTGTCACAAAACATCATTAGTCAACATAAAAGTCCATAATACATCACATGGACTAAGTATTGTTCTGACTTTTGGCTTTTAAGAGCCCTAGCTTATAGCTTTTCTTACGAGCTTATTTTCGCTTCTTTAAGCATATGAGCGTTTTTTCTTTCTCCCCTTTGGAATCATAAAAAAATAATGTTAGCACGATAAAAACATCATACAATTATATCAAAGTGTGCAATTTAATCGATTTATCGAGCGTTTTGAAAAAAGTTAAGCTTAAATACCAAATAAAAGGAAAATTGATCATTTGACTTGCAAAAGCTCATTTGATTGATAAAACATGATTTCTATAAACTTAGAAGACTTTTCAAATCGAGAGAATCATGTAGGTGATGAATTTTTCATTGAAACGTTTTGTCGAACACTTGGGAACGTTAAATAAAACAAGAGAAATATAAAGCCTTTGTGATTCGTTTAAGCCAAAAAATTCATCACCAATTGCAATACAACAATATTCATTCGTCATCAATCATCATATACAACATACTAATACAAGAATTTCATCAAAATAGCAAGATATAAGCACATTCTCAAGGGTTCAACCCAATTGAGATTAAAAAGAGAAATTCTTACCATTTAATCGGTAAAGATGAGCAATGATGATGATAATCGAGCCTCATGAGGTCCAAAATATAACATGTATGCAATAAAATAAATTTGAAGTGAAATTTGTGTGCAAAGTGCGAAGGGGACGAAAAATGAACCCAAACGACCAAAATGGCAAATCTTTGAGAATATAAACATTTTTAACCAAATTTTTACTATGGTCTCGGTTGGGGGCATGGGCGACCGGTCGACTTCATGGCGACCGGTCGACCTTGCCCCGATCGGACCAGTTTTTCATTACGTTTTCCAAAATCGAGGTTTGAACCAAAAATCCGATTTTTCGCCCCTAAGTTTTAAAAACGTGCAAAATGCAATCATTCAATATACATTATGTCAAAGTCAAGCTCGAAATGAGGTAAAATACTCGGCGATTAACAAATATCCGCGAGTTATCTTTGAGACGGAATTAAACACATCTCAAGCTTTCGTTTTAGAAACGCAATCCCTTAGAAAAATATATCGAATCTCAATATGTTTAGTTTGAATATGACGAACCATATTTTGAGAAATTGTAATCACCGGACTTGTTATCCCGAAAAGTAATAACGTTTTAAAACTTTGAATGAACAAGTCATAAGAAGAAATGCCTTACAAATATTTGAAAATTTCTTTTAACTAGTTTAAAGAGATTCGTTGGGATTGTTTTAAGTCGAGCATATAGACATAAGCTATATAGAATATCTAGTCTAAGGAGTAATAAACGAATGAACATACCTCGAATTCGTTTGTCAATGCCTACTTCAACCTTTTGTCAATTTTCGCATTTCTAGCCATATAGGTTGAAATAGTTCTTTCTTCTTCAATGTCTCACTTCTTCTTTTGAGTGTGGAATATAATCACCTTCTTGGCATTCCAATGATCAAATTTGAGCTTCCTCATCATGATCATCTTAGGTTCACCTTGCATTGACTTGGAAAAATATCTTGCACAAATATTCATTAGTAGCACCAAAAATATAATCAACATAAATTTGCACAAGTAAACAACCTTGCCCCTTTTTTTTTTAAAAAAACAAGAAGTGTAGTATCAACTTTACCTTTTGTAAAATTATTTTGCAAAAATAGCTAAGTCTATCAAACCATATACGGGTACTTGTATCAACCGTACAAGGCCTTTTATAAAAATCATTTGGCCTAGAATTTTAAACTCCGATAGACTTCTATTTGAAGAAAACCATTTAGAAAATTGGATTTAACATCCATTTGGTAAAGCTTGAAATTTTCTCAAAACAAGAATGGACAAGTAAAGTGCAAATAACTTCTAAATGTGCTATGAGTGCAAATATTACATCAAAATCATTACCTTCTTCTTGACAATATCATTGAGCTACTAACCTTGTCTTGTTCATCAAACTTGTTATGAAATATCACAAATTCTGCAAAATCTTAACAAGATATTTTGCACACGAGCATAGTAATATCGAATAATAGATACACTATCTTAAGCACCACATACTATGCATCATCAAGAGTCTAATAAATCATTCAAGTTCAAATAAGCTTAAGAAAGCTACATAAGGTCTCTTTTGAAATTTGACAATAAGAGAGCACATAGTTGAGACCTCATTTACAAGAATCATATGAACAAAGAGGTTAGACATAAGTATCCAAGAATAATGGCATTTATAAGTGCAATAAAATGCATAACTTAGTAGATCAATTGTTTTATCAAAACAAAATATAATCCTTTACAAATCTTGGATAAAACAAGCTATATTAAATAATGCCTTCTCGAAAATCAAAAACATCCTCTTAATAGCACTTGTATAAAATAAGCACATAGGCATATGGCACAACATGTATCGAGTCTATGCGATGAATAACAATAATGAGCGTGCCTCGATAGTTCATGTTTCTCTTGATATATATTATGAGTAGATAACCATATGTAAATCCTACACAATTCTTCAACCACATTTTGCACAAACACAATAATACATGTGTAGGCTAAGCAATAAGAGATATCTTAAGCATGCTTGTGCTATATAACTACATATGAGATATTAAACCACATAAGTCTAATTAAATGCACAAGAGTTTTAGAAACATCATGCAAGGTCTTCTTTTCAAAAATATTTTGAAACTCACAAATATATTGAAGACCTAAATTTTAAAAATATGAAAACTCATATTGCAATAAAGACACAAATAAAAACATGCAAAGAAGATAAAATGCATATTTAAATAGGGAGATACGGTTTACCAATTTCGCCATTTCCATGGGTTGTGCCGTTCCCATTGTTGATGGTATCTTCCTTTTGAAAATCTTATTGTTGATGATGATTTCTCCAATTGCTCCATTTCCAAGCATTGTGGCTTTCCCATTTTTGAAAGTGTCTTTCTCTTGGACATTTATTTTGATGTTGTCTTCTCCTTTGATCAAATGAAATGGTCATTTGATGTCTTCTGGCGGTATGTATTTTCCTCGATTATTATTCCTTCGGGTACCTAATATGACATTATTTTGTGGTACCCTCAAGTGTTTGGGTCCTTTGGAATTAGCTTTGAGACTTTTAGGTCTCCAATAATAATTAGAGCTATTTCTAGCCCGACAAGTATTAACCGTGTGACCCGTTTTACCACAATAAAAACACGTAGTAATTTTGGGAGCATAATGACCAACATGCATAGGGACTTGATTTGTTTTCACATAATTAACAACACTAGGCTTATGATCAAGTCCTTGTTTCAATTTATCGCAACTATGAACATCAATAATATCGGTCATTTTATCGGTACTCAAGTTGGATTTTGATAAATTATTTTTCATGCAATTAATATCCTCAACAAGAGTACTATTTTCTTTTTCAAGGTTTCTAACCATGTCAAGTGTGGTGGCGTGATCACATGAAAGTGATTCATAAGAGGAAAATAAATTATCCTTATCAATTTTCAAAATATTGAATTCATTTTTCAAATTTTTGTATTTAACAATTAAGCTTTGGAATTCATTTTGAAGTTCATGAAAATCATTTTGCAAATCACTATAATCATTTTGTAATTCATTATCATAAGAAGTGGAGGGTTTTGAACTTACCTCGTTTTTTTCTTGAAGCCCAAAAGACATCGTTCGTTTTCATCGACGTCGGAAGTTGTAGGAAGCTCATCCCATGTTGGGTTTGTATCCATTTGAGAAGTAAATGCTTTTGAGTGGCTCCTTTCATTTGCATATACTTCTTCTAATTTTCTCCATACTTTATGTGCCGATTTAATTCCTACAATATGATTATATTCCAAAATGGTAAGTGAACAATAAATAACATTAAGAGCTTTACCATTTAAAGATACAATTTTCTTCTCTTCATCATTAAGCTCTTTGAGGCCTTTGTGTGGTATGTCCATCATTGGAATGGATTCTTCATTTACGACCGTGTTCCAAATATCAAACCCGCAACCTTGTAGATAGCATTCCATTATTTCTTTCCAAAATGTAAAATTTTTGGAATTGAATAGTGGTGGCTTAGTGGTGGAGGCGCCAGTAAGGTAGACTTCGTTCCTAGCCGATGATCGTTCCACTTTACTCGCGATGTGGAACGAGCTTGCCAATGAGTTTGGCTCGATACCACTTGTAAGTCCAGCGGCTACGATAATCTAGAGGGGGTGAATAGATTATCTCCATCTTTTCGATCTCGCCCTCTTTTTTGAATCAATTACGCCAAGACAATAATAAAGGTGCGGAATGTAAACAACACGCGCCGATTTATAGAGGTTCAACCCACCTAGGGCCTAATCCTCTACTACCTCAGTATCTCAGGGATGGATTTCAAAAAGAAAAAGATTTTATTAATTTCCAAAATTAATACATCACCTTACAACATCACCTTGAAGAGCACCACACTCTTCTACAACACCACCTTGAGATTACCACAATCTCTCTTGAAGATTACCACAATCTCCAACGGCACCTTGTGAAGATTACCACAATCTTCAACATTGAAGAACACCAAATTCTTCAATACCTCAAGAGCACCACACTTGGAACACCTATCACCTAGATCACCCAAGTGTATTCTTTCCACAAGAATACTCACAAGGATGTCTTGTATTGAATGATGACAAAAATCAAGATTACAACTCAATAATGAATATTACAATTTGAGTGCAAGTGTAATCAAGAAATAAAGCCTAGACCTCAAGATGTGAAAGTGAAATACTTAGGCTATAAATATAGTATTTGGACAACATTTATAAACATAGTAAACTCATTTAAACAAAACCATCAAAAGTGTTGTCCATTTTTATCGAATAATAAACTCTAAGAAATACTCCATGAAATTAGTAAAAACATTTCAAATCTTTTAGGAGTATTTGGACAACATTGTTTTGGTGTAAAAAACAATTAACACAAAATCATCAAAAGTGTTGTCCAATTTTATCGAGTAATAAACTCTAAGAAATACTCCAAAAATTAGTAAAAGCATTTTAAATCATTTAGGAGTATTTGGACAACATTTATAAACATTGTTTTGGTATGAAAACCCATTTAAACATAATCATCAAAATCTTGATAAAAACATTTATCTAACAGGTGCAACATTTGGTGTTTTGGATTTTTGAGATGCTTTATTGCTTGAAGATCCTTTTCCCAAAATCACTCTTGGAGTTTGTTGTGCACAAAGGAGTTAAACCCTATGCATGTCTTATCTCCACATTCTTTTTGGCTCATGATAAGATCATCCAATGATTTGGATGCCTTTGTAAATGAGGCAATCACATATTTGAGATCTTTTTCCCTCTTCTATAGCGGTAACTAACTCGCTATGATCTTGGCATTCTCAAGATTCGCCTTAGTGTTCTCATCGGCCTATGTGACTCAGTACTCGGCTCTTTAGTCATTTTGTGAGTTTTGGCTTTTAAGCTAGCTGTTTTCCTCATTTAGAATTGTGTGTGAAGATTTTATATGTTCAAAATCTTTCATCATTTTGCCTAATGAATCATAAAGATCGAGTGGGTGATGAAGTGTGTGTATCACACGATCACTATCACTTGAATCGAATAAGATGAGTTAGAGTGTACCTCATCTTCTTGATCCGGTTGATCTTGTTCTTTAGCCACAAGGCGGATCATAGCCTCTTCCTCAGAGTCACTTGAGTAGTCAGCTTCACTAGTCTCTCGAATCTCATTGCTTCTTTAGACTTGGTCAATTTCGGTGATCTCGGCGACCAACATGGCTTTCTTCTTTTCCGACTTCTTTCTCTCAAGACTTTTCTTTCTTCTTCATTTCTATATTTGTTGATTTGGTGGATAGGAACAATCAAGCGCAAAATGTCCTGGTTGTCTGCGGTTCAACACAGTTCTCGCTCTTTGACCGACTCTTTGTTCTTGGATTGTCGGCTCTCTAATATTCAACCCTTTGATGCTCGGCTCTCTTGGGTGGCCTATCTTCCCTTGACTTGGAGGGAGTGAATGTCTCTTGGAGGCTTCACCCTTGTTTCTTTTATAGTTCTTATTGAAGAACTTGTTGAATCTTTTAACCATTAAGGCTTCCTTAAGTTCAACTTTCTTTCCATCATTGGCCATCGGTCTTGTCTCCTCTTGCTCTTTTCTTCTGGCTCAAACTCATAGGCTTTGAGGTCGAGAGAATAACTCATGGTTAGATGTTCTTAAGATGTCCATTGAGTGTCTCGGGGCCATAGTCTTCATTTCCCATTCATTTGGGAGGCTCTTAAGATCTTCACACACATTTCTTTTTGTGTATATTCTTTCCCAAGAGTGGAAGCCCATTTGTGATTTCAGTGAACGGCATCCGGTGATCCATGGTTTCACCGCAAGCATTTTGAAATTTTCAAATTTTTGAACAAAGAATGAGACAATTTATTTTCTTTAATTTGTTCCGATCCTTCACAAATTAAAGTAAATTTATTTCATTTCTTTTTTGCAGATTTTCAAGATTTGACTTTATTGAACATTGCTTTGTCCAATGTCTTGTAGAGTATGTCCTTAGCCACATTGTCCAAGTTGTATCTCCTCATGTCCTCATTAGTCCACTCATCCTTGATTTTTCAATCATGGCTGGTCTTTCTTCAACAGTAGCTTCTTCTCCTTCAGCTGCAGCTGCTCTTATTGCAGTCGTGTTCACTTTCGTCATGTAAAGCAGATAGATGAGCCTACATACGAATTTTCCAATCATCAAATTCTTCAATAGTGAACATGGGAATGCGTGTCGATTTGCTTCCATCGTAATAACTTTGCTTAAAATGAAAGATTTTGAAAATGCAAGTGTTTAAAAACGTTTTGAAAAGATAGAGATCTAGTTCAGTAACCAGTGCAGAAGGCTCAATGAACCAACCGCTCTGATACCACTTGTAGGTCCCAAAGGGTGTGAGTAAGGTTTAAAAGGGGGGGTTGAATAAACCTTACCAAATTTTCGTTTTTAGTCCTTTTTAAATTACAACAGAGTTGACTCAAACAGCTGTGTCCTTGAGGGACAGCTAAGTTGGTTATTCAGTTAAGTTAGCCACTCAACAGACTCGATAGAGCTGTTGATAGAATAACTCGGTTGTTTAACCTAAACTTAACTTGGCTGGTTTGGTTTTATCAGCGGAAGACTTAACACCCTTGACAAGATTTAAGTTTGTTTTAACACATGATTTTTTAGCACTTGGTTATTAATCAGTTGGATAGCAAATATGATTCTAATAGCAGATATGATGTAAATATGCAAGAAAGTAAATGTGCTAAAAGTAAATGACACAAATATTTTTATAGAGGTTCGAAGATGGGGTAATTCTTCTAATCACCTCTTCTCCAACTCTGGAGGAATCCACCGAGTAACAGATCGTTTACAAAGTGGTCATCTGGGAGACACGTTGATCACACGGTGGCTTCTCTTGCGACTCAACTTCTTCACAGGGCAGCTGCCTTGCTACTTCAGCTCACTTCTCAAGTTCTTGGATTTGATCATGTAGCCCTCCAATAAACTTGATATTGGTTCGACCTTGAACCTTTCTACAGTTCTCCTTGGAAAGTAGACCCCTTTTGATTCTTCAAAAGTTTCCTCTTGAACATATTTGAAATTGTCTTTCCTTCACAACTTGTGTTGGATCGATTTCCTTCGAGTTTCAGGCTTGAGGATTTGCTTGAATGTACTTAATATTATTTCAGGTTAATTGCTTGAATATTGCTTGCCCTGCTCGTGGTTCAAGTAACATCTTCTCAATAATTTCTTGACCTTTTATCGTGAACTTTTGAAATTTTGCCCGTTGAAGAGATAGGTTAATTTCAAAAGTCACTTGTGTTCGTTGGCTTGTCTTGTCTGCGATCCTTGATGTTGATATTTTCTCGTATTAAATGTCTTGCAAAGATCGCTGCAGATTTTTCGACACACGGTGCACGAGTAAAGTCTTCCCATTGGTTTATTCCTTTTGCACAAACGGGATTAACACTTTACACCTGATAGCTTTGACATTCTTGACTTTTAATCAACGGATCTAAGTCGCTTGTCTTGACTAGATCGCTTCTTTACCCCAGGTGACTTGAGTCGCCTTCTAGTCATTGGATGACTCAACTGTCACTTCAACTTTGAGACTTGGCTTCTTGAGATAACTTGAGTGACACTTCTTACAGCTTGTTCACTCGACACTTTTTCACCGAGTCCTCGACTTCCTTCTTGGTCATACTCATTTGATACACAATAGAGTCTTCAATCCAAATCCATGATTGACTTCTTGTATTCCTTGGTATAGTGACTTGACTACCTTTTCCAAATTCTATCTATTACAATACAAATTACAAGGAAAATGGGGTGTCAACTTCCTAGTTTAAGTTTTACATGGTATCATCAAAATCTACTTAATAAATTTCCTAACAAAACCTAAGTCAAAAATCACATAAGTCCGACTTTCCCCGCACAGCCGCACGGGCAAGCACTACGACAAGACGACACTGCCTGCGTAACAAAGCCGTAAGAAAGCTCTCTTCTTGAATTGACGCATGGGCCGTGCATCCAGGCACGACCAGCATGTGCGCCCCCTGCGAAGGTTGAATCTTGCTACCCTACACACGCACGGGTCATGCCTATGAGCACGGCCTGCCCGTGCGTGGCCTTATTTCGCCGGAATGTCCGATCTCTTCTCGGTTTAACTCCAACTTCACGTATTCGCTCGATTCTCTGTGGTCCTTTACCGTAATGATCCGATTTTCCACCAAAGTGGTATAAATACCGTTAAATTTCTACAAAACGAGCAAAGCGTAATATCTTTTCCACTTTATAAGAACATGGCCCATTTTACTAAGTTAATGCATGCATATGAACTTATTTTATCCACAATTATGCCCAAATTACATGCAAAACTCACACTAATCGAGATATCTAGAAGTATAAGAGAATAAAGTAATATTAATTAAATATACAAGGATCGTAAAACGAAATAGTTAAAAATATACTTTGTGATAAATTGATGCTCAATGAGAATACGATGATAAAATGAGATTTCCCATTCATTTTTATATTCTTTTTCCTCAATATTAGTAAGATGAGCCCCGCCCGCTCTTCATTTTTAGAGGCCCGAAATGATCCGAAATTATTTAGTCCGGTCCATTAGACCCTAATCACCTGGCCGATCCGATCGAGTACCCAATATTTTGTATGTATTTCGATCACTATTTGGCCCGACACGGCCCGATTTTTTTGATTTGGCCCGTCTAGCTGGAATGGACCCGTTTGATAGCTCTAATATTAGTACGTAATTATATATCCAGGTCTCTTGTGAGACCGTGATACTTTTAGTGTAACAAGTGAAGTGCATTTACACAAAATATCACTTTTTACACTAAAAATATCACTTGTTACATTATTTAAGACACCCCTAATTTCCTGATGTTCATAAGTATATAAAAACTACGTGCAACAAGGTATGCAGGCCAACTTTGCAAATAGCTATATAATTTACCTTCATTCAGACATCAACATTTAGACCCCAATATTAAATTAAATCAACACAAAAAGACAAAAAGTTGAGGCCAAATTTACATTCAATTACGACCAAACCGCGTTTCATCAATCCATGTTAACAGTTGTACAGTTCAAGACAAAATATCTTCATTGATTATTACAACAAAATTTCCTGCAATATTTTGTAAGAACCTTCCTTCACACACACACACACGGTGCGTTTTCTTGTTTATTTTTATATACACACATACATACACCATTTTTCCCCAAGTCCTAATAGCTCCCTTTCTCTGTGAGACACAAACACACACACAACACTCACAATGGAGGTGTCCATGCAAATTAATCACAATTTACCAAAAAGGGTTCCTCTTTTCCATGCAAGCAGCCATAGATATAATAATTATAAGCCCATGATGATCTCGTGTCAAATATTAGCCATGCAAAGTGAAAAAGATCCAATTTTTATCAAATCCTTTCTCTCAATTCTCAAAATGTAGGGTTTGATGAGATAAAAAAGCTTACAAAACTATGGCTCTTCAATTCCACCTGATGTATGCACTAATAATAGTACACCTCTAACAAAGGAGGAATCTACGCAACGATTTATCGAGCTGAGAAAGGCGTACGAAACCCTTTCGGACCCAAATTCGCGAAGAATTTACGACTGTGAGTTGGGTTTGGACGACCCGTTTGGGTCCCGTTTTGGAGAAGAGGAGAGAGAATGGTTTCTCTAGAGAGGTGTGGGAGAGGCAGCTCCATGGGTTGAGAAAAAGGTCTGGTGAAAGAATGAAGAAAAGGGGATTTGAGTATTAATATTCATGTCATATTATTGGGAGTTTAATTACAAATAAATGTGTAGTGATTATGAAATTCAATTTTAATTTATTCATTTTATGAGTTGTAACATCGGAATGTATTATGGATTGTCTATTTTGAATTTATGTTATTGTATTTCAAGGTTACGTACCCATTAAGCATGTGTTATTCATAACTAAACGTACTCTATTTTTAAAAGTATTTTATACATGACTTGATATATGTTTGAAATAAAAGATTTGAGTTAATTTAATGAAATGAAATATCCATATATATTAATTTTAGCTTTCATTAATTAAATATATATTGTAATGATACCTTATTTGTTGCTTGAACTTGCGTTCATTAATTATTTACTATGTGATTTGTGAAGTTAAAAGGAAAAAGGGTGTAATTTGTTGGCACGTAGTAGATTTACAAGGAAGAAGAATGTTTTTTCATATTATTCAAGCTAAAACTTTACGGATTATACAGGGTGGCAATTCTAGTCGTGTTCGGGTTCACGGGTCATGTTGAGACACAATAATAACACAAATTTAGTCAACTCAAATACGGCCCGTTTAATTATTCGGTCGATGGGTCAACTCAAACACGACTTGTTTAATACAAGATGGGTAATCCAAACACGACTGCTTAATACAAAGATATGGGTAATCCAAACACGACCCAAAATAACATGTATATTTTTAACCTTGAATAAACTATCTATTTATTACAATAAAATGGGGATTTTGGGTTAATTATATATACAATATTAAAAACATTACGAATTACAATCAAAATATGCAAATTATAATTTGGCTTGATATAAGGATTATTAGATTAGGCCTCCAATCGACATGGACAAACTCTTAAGAAGTTGCACTCATACAAAGTATGTTAATATTTAAATAAAAAACGCAATTAATGTTCAAGAGAAAACACTAACTTATTATACAAATATCAATGAAAAGACAATTAATTAACTCACCAAATAACAAAGTAGAAATGATTAGAATTTTCTTCTTCAAACAAGTTAAGGTTTAGTGGGTCATTTCAATTCAACCCTAAATTGACCCATCTATTATTCGGGTTAATTTGGTCTAACATGATCGTGACCCAAATAATGAAAGGATTGACCCTAGCCCGCTTTATTGTATTAGGTTCGGTCGTATTTTCGTGTCGTGTCGAGATTGTCGCCCTAGGATTATATAGTTGTTGTACCCCATCCGACGTGGAAAGTGTTGGAATTTTATTTTGATAAAATGGGTGTTGACCGATTTTGACCAAATAATTAAGTGGTTTCCATTAGTGAAAATGGAACTAAATTATTTGTAAAAATTCTACTAAGAGAGTAGATGAGAATAACATTTGATATTTCTCAAAACAATTTCCGGGTGAATGAGAAATTAATTCTAGAAGTTAGCCACTTAATACAATAAAATGGTATGGAAAATGGGAAATGTGGGGAAGGAGAAATATTCCATCCCACATAGGAAAATGAGGCAAAATTTTGCTCATTTGATATATCCGATTGGACTTATGGGTTTTGGGCCCTTTGGGGGCACCCGGTTTTTAAAGGGTGAGGATCTACATGCTTGTGGGTTTGGTTCAAAGCACACGCGCGCACCCCACCGGTCGGCTTGGTTTGGCCTAGTCCGAGTCCGGTCGAGGTCGAGGTTGCGGCCTGGGCTCGGGTCCGGGCTTCAAGGCCCTTATTCTTTTTGGACCAAAAACCTTTAAGAAATAAATAATTAATTAATTTTAATTAATTAATTAATGGATTCCAACTAGGAAGTGTTCGCATCCGACACGGCCCGCGCGTCGCGTCGGCGTCAAGGCCAAGAGAACTTCGTTCGCGTCGAGCATGGACGGATGCACGGCCCGTCGCCGAGTCGAAACTTTGTCAACTGTTTGCATTCGAAAGCACGGGCGACGCACGCGCCGCGCGCTGGTCGTGCGTCGATGCGAAAAGGTGAACAAACCGTCTGCTCGGTGTAAACATGTCTTTTTCGAGCCAAAAGAAATGATTTTTCATACGGCAATCGTAAGTCCAAGTGGCTACGATAATCTAGAGGGGGTGAATAGATTATTCCGGTTTTCAGATTTAGCCCTCTTTTTTCATAAAACTCAAGCAAAGATGAAATGCTAAGTGCGGAAAGTAAATAGCACACGTCGATTTATAGTAGTTCAACCAACCTAGGGCCTAATCTACTACCACCCCAAAGATATCCAGGGATGGATTTCAAAAAGAAAAAAAAATTTATTAATTTACCAAAAATTAATACAACACCTTGAGGATTACCACAACCCTCTTACACCACCTCGAGGATTCCCACAATCCTCTTACAACACCTTTGAAGATTACCACAACCTTCAAACACCTATCACCTGGATCACCCAAGTGTATTCTTACCACAAGAATACTCACAAGGATGTCTTGTGTTGAATGATGACCAAAATCAAGATTACAACTCAATAATGATTGATACAATATGAGTACAAGTGTAATCAAGAATTGAAAGCCTAGACCTCAAATGTGTGCAAGTGAAAGTGCTAAGGCTAATACAACAAGATATATGAAAGTGTTTGCTTGATTGCTCTTTGCTTGTGTAGAGTGTTGTATCTTGTTGCTTGAATGAAGCCTCTATTTATAGGAGAGGACTTGGCTTTCATTTCCGGACATTGGCTCCTCCTTTGGGAGTGATTTTCTGCAAAATAAACCATTTAAAATGATCAATATAGCTGTTAGAAATCAATCCCGCAAAATAGGGAAAAGTCATTCGAAAATGCAACGGATAGTTTGCTGATAAACATGGGGTTCGACCGGTCGCGCAGAGATAAGATTGAAATTGAATTCTGCGAATTTTTACACAGGGGGACCGGTCGGAGGGGGGTGCGACCGGTCGCCCTTAGCTGTGACCGGTTGGACTTGAAGAATTTACGAAACAGAGAAGTCTGAACCAAGAGGGCTGCTCCCAGGTACCGGTCGCCCAGGGGTCGACCGGTCGCCCTCACCGGTCGCCCACCTGGTCGACCGGTCGCCCTCCTCTTTTTTTCTTACGTCCCATTTTCTGTTTCAAAACTCAACTCAGGTACGGGTTGCCCTATAGGCGACGGTCGAGCTCGATACAAATGTGTTGTCCAATTTTTTATCGAAAATAAACTTCAAAAAATACTCCGAAAAATAGTAAAAACATTTTAAGACGGTCGGAAGTATTTAGACAACATTTAGGGACATTGTTTTGGTTTAAAAACTCATTTGAACAAACTCGAACAAAATCATCAAAATCATGATAAAAACATTTATCTAACAAACTCCCCCTTTTTGATGATTATAAACCAAGAATTGAAAACAAATAAATTTTCCGGTTTTACAAGTAAACTATCCGTTAAAGACATTCCATACAAAGCTCCCCTATCTATGAGCATTTCAACAAAAGATTAATATAAGTTAGAAGCACAAGCTTATATAAGATGCATATAGATATCATGAGCTAAGAAGCTCCCCTGTCACAATACATATAGTCTTTTGCAATTTAGTCCATAATACAAGCCATGGACTAGGTATTCTTGGCTTAATGAAGCCATAGCTTATAACTTTTATTGCGAGCTTTTATTAACTTCTTTTGGCTAACGAGCCAATTTCTGCTTTCTCCCCTTTGGAATCATCGAAAGAATGTTAGGATGATAAAAACATCATACAAATATATCAAAGTGCGCCAAAGGGACGGTTTACAACCGTTGAGCTTAAAAATCCAAGGAAAATGGGAGAAATGTATCATGAAGAGTTCATACGCTCGTTTTATTTGCCAAAACAAGATCTCAATAAATATTGGAGACTTTTGGAAGCAAGAGAATCATGTAGAAGTTGAAATTTTCATTGCAACATTTCATCGAACACTTAGTGGGCGTGAAAATTAAAAGAAGTTGTATATAACCCTTGTAAAGGATTCAAACCAAAAATTTTCAACACCAATTCAAGTCAACCATCATATATTACAACATAACAACTAAGCTCATCATGATCATACAACAATTACATCAAAAATTTACAAGGAAGCAAAAACTCAAGTGGTTCAACCCAAAAGAGTAGAGGAAGTAGAATTCTTACCATTTGATCGGTAAAGATGGGCGATGATGATGATAAATGAGCTATGTAATGTCCAGGTTGTGAATGGAATGTATGAAAATCAATTTAGAATGAAATATGTGTGAATATGGCAAAGGGGACGAAAAATGGCCAAAATATGTTAAAATGGCGAATCTTCAAGATCGGACCATTTTAATCCAAAATATGCTTAGGGCGACGGTCGAGGTTGAGGGCGACCGGTTGCCCTCAACCTGTTTTAGCCCACTGTCTTGACTTTTTGAGGAAATCCGAATTTTCAACCACAAAACCGATTTTTCACTAAGTTTTAAAAACATGCAAAATGCAAATGTAAGCCTCATTCAATATGCATTATGCCTAACCGAGCTCGTATGGAAGCAAAAGTCTCGGAAGATAGCGGTTTTGTAAAAATGTCCGCTAATTGATCTTGAGATGGTACAAACGATATCTCAATTTTTCGTTTTGAAACACAATCCCTTAGAAAATGATGTCGAATCTCAATATGTTTAGTACGGTTATGATGAACCGGGTTTTGAGCAATATTTATAGCGGATATATTATCACAAAAGATAGGATGCGTTTTCAAAAGAGCATTTGTAATCCGCTAAGGTTTGTTTCATCCAAAGAAGTTGAGTACAACAAAATGCGGTGGAAATATATTCGGCTTTGGCCGTTGAAAGAGAAACACAGTTTTGCTTTTTTGAAAACCAAGAAACTAGGCAATCGCTAAAAATTGACATGATCGGAAGTACTTTTCCGATCATCAATATTTCCCGCATAATCCGAATCACTATAACCTTTAAGAGAAAAATTTTCATTCTTTGGATAAAATAAACCATATTGAATAGTGCCTTTCAAATATCGAAAAATCCTTTTAACGGCACTCATATGAGATTCTTTGGGATTGCTTTGAAAACGAGCGCATAGGCATACGGCATGAAGAATGTCTGGTCTATTAGCGGTTAAATAGAGTAAACTACCAATCATACCTCGATACTTGGATTCATCCACGGACTTACCTTTTCATCTTTGTCAATTTTGACATTTGTTGCCATAGAGTAGAAACGGTTCTTCCTTCTTCAATGCCGAAGTTTTTCAAAAGTTCTTTTGTATACTTTGATTGCGAAATGTAAATCCCTTCTTGACATTGCTTAATTTGGATTCCAAGAAAGAAGTTGAGCTCCCCATCATGCTCATTTCAAATTCTCCTTGCATCAACTTAGAGAATTTCTTGCCCAAAGAATCATTAGTAGCACCAAAGATAATATCATCAACATAAATTTGCACAAGTAAGCAATCTTGCCCTTTTTCAAAAACAAAGAGAGTTGTATCAACTTTACCTCTTATAAAGCCATTTTGCAAAAGAAAAGAGCTAAGTCTATCGTACCATGCACGGGGTGCTTGTTTTAAACCATACAAAGCCTTTTAAGTTTATAAACATCATTAGGCCTAGAAAAATTCTCAAACCCCGGAGGTTGTTTTACATAGACTTCTTCTTGAATTATACCATTTAAGAAAGCGGATTTAACATCCATTTGGTAAAGTTTGAAATTTTTAAAACAAGAATAGGCAAGTAAAATACGAATAGCTTCTAAACGTGCTTTACGGGTGCAAAAGTTTCATCATAGTCAATACCTTCTTCTTGACAATACCCTTGAGCTACTAACCTTGCCTTATTTCGAACAATGTTTCCTTGATCATCAAGTTTGTTCAGGAATACCCATTTTGTACCAATAATAGTTTGAGATGGAGGACAAGGTACTAATTCCCATACATCATTTCTTTCAAATTGATTTAACTCCTCTTGCATCTCTAAAAACCAATCCTCATCATCAATGTCCTCCTTAGCATTTTTAGGCTCTTTTTGAGAAATAAGAGCTTCCTCGGCAAATTTTCTCCGGTCATCACTTTGTCAAGGGGATCACCAATAATAAGATCTTTTGGGTGATCTCCTTTAAATTTCAATGCAACGGGAAGATCCGAGATATCACCTTTATCTTCTCGAGGACCATTTGAAGTGGACGGTTTATCATTTGATGTAGACGGTTGATCATCAACTTGAACAATTTGTTCAAAAATATCCTCTTCATCACTTTCATCATTAGGTATTCTTTCAACACCAAGCTTCATTAAATTTGACATGGATGGATTCTTCAACAACTTCACTAGTCTTATTGTAAACCCCATATGCTTTGCTTTTTGTTGAATATCCCATAAATATCCCTTCATCGGCCTTAGGATCAAGTTTGTCCAATTGATCCTTGGTATTCAAGATAAAGCATTTACAACCAAATATCTTGAAATAAGTAATATTTGGAGTTCTACCTTTCCAAAGCTCATATGGAGTTTTATTCATTTTAGACGAATATAAACTCGATTAATGACATAGCAAGCGGTACTTACGCTTTCGCCCAAAAATATTTTGGAAGTGAAAATTCATTGAGAATGGACCGACTCATCTCTTGTATTGTCCGATTTTTCCTTTCGGCTACTCCGTTTTGTTAAGGTGTCCTTGGAGCCGAGAAATTATGAGCATATCCTTTGGTTTCACAAAAGACTCTAAATTCACCATCAAATTCTCCACCTCGATCGTCGAATAGACTTAATAGTGTCTTCCTTTTCATTTTCAATGAGTCTACACAACTTAACAAACTCATTAACGGCATCGCTTTTATTGGTAAGAAAAAGAGCCCAAGTATATCTAGAAAAATCATCGACGATAACGAAGTGAAATGTTTTCCACTTAGACTAGTCGTACCAATATCCCCATACAAATCAAGGTGAAGCATTTGTAGGGGTTTGGTTGTGGAAATTTTATTTTTGGGCTTAAAACTACTTTTAACTAATTTGTTCTTTTGACAAGTGTCACATAAGCCAAGATTTTCAAAATTCAATTTGGGTAGTACTTTCACATGTTGGTTTTTGTAAATATTTTTCAAATTCTTATATCCAACATGTCCAAGTCGCCTATGTCATAAACTAGTTAAATTATTATTGGCGACTAAACAAGAAACATTTTGACTAACCAAATCACTTGTACAAATTTTGTTAAGATTGTCTTTTCTATTTGCTTCACAAATAATTTCACCATTTTTAAGTATAAGGCATTTTTCTTTATTAAAGGAAACATCATAATTTGAATCACAAAGTTGACTAACACTTATCAAATTAAACTTAAGCCCTTCAACTAAAAGAACATTACTAAGAGAGAAAGAAGATTTTACCAATTTCTCCATTTCCAAGAATTTTTCCTTTCCCATTGCCGAACATGACCATACCCTCTTCTTGGAGCTTGATGTTGGTAAAAATTCTCTCCTCCCGGTCATATGGCGTGAACATCCGCTGTCCATGAGCCATTTTGAATCTTCCATTGTTGTTATAGCCCCTATCACCTACAAAAGAATTTCTTTTAGGTACCTTATAATTTTGGGGTCCATGGGGTTAGTCTTGAGACCTTCGGTCTCCAAACATGTCTTGAGCTATTTCTTAATTTGCAATTATTAGCATAATGTCCAACTTTGCCACAATAAAAATAAGTAGGAGTATTATAATTATGAGCACGCAAAAAAGTCGGACCTTGGTTATTTTTCTTAAAAACACATTGAAATGTCTTATAACCAAGTCCCAATTTGGAATGCTCACCTCTTTGTGCATCTAAAATTTTTGTGACTTTATCCGTGCTTATGTTGAAACGATGCACATCATTTTCCAAACATTCAATATCTTTTGTGAGCAATTCCTTTTGGTTTCAAGAGAGTGAACTCTAGTAAGAGTAAGAGCATGAGCTTTGTCTAGAGATTCATAAGAGGTAAATAATTTTTATTTTTCAACCTTAAGCTCCTTATGCTCCTTTTTCAAATTTTTGTATTTAACAATTAAATTTTGAAACTCAATTTGCAATTCATCAAAATCACATTGCAGTCATCAACTATGGAGGAAGTAGAAGAATTAGAGCGCACCTCATTGTTTTCATCTTCTATGGCCATGAGACCGTGTTCGGTTTCTCCTTCCTCATCGGTTGTTTCGAGTAGTTTATCCCACGTTTTGACCTCCGCATTTAGAGCCTTCTTTTTCGTGAAAGGCTTCCTTTTCTTTTGCTCCTCTTCATCGAGCTTTGGGCAATCGGCAATGAAGTGCCCGGTTTTCCGCATTTAAAGCAAGCATTATCTATCTCTTGGTTTTCTTGCTTTATTTTTATTCACAAATTTTGCAAATTTTCGAACAAGTGCGCCGTCTCCTCATCCTCATCATCATTATTATGATATGCATTATTAGAAGAAGAAGCAAGACCTTTAGGAATAATTTGCATACCCGATTGATTTATGGATGGTTTGGAATTTTTCCTCTCCTTGAGATAGACTTCATAGATGAGGAGGTTTCCATTAAGCTCACAAATTTGAGTGTCTCAAGGTTTTGTGCCTCCGTGATTGCCGTTACTTTTTTCGGACCATGAGCCGGGAAGAGCATTCAATACCTTAGTCACCTTGTCTTCTTCGGAGATGACTTTACCGAGGGCCACAAGAGGATTGACAATATTATCAAGCCTTTCCACCATCTTGGAGATGTTTTCACCATCATGCATGTTAAAGTTTTCAAAGTCTTTAACAAGCATGGTCTTTTTCTTGCTTGCTTGACCTTCTTAGTTCCTTCATAAATTGTCTCCAATTTTTCCCAAACCTCATGTGCCGACCTTATGCCTCTTATGCGATTATACTCGGCAGCCGTAAGAGAACAATGCAAAATATTTAAGGCCTTACCGTTTAGAGAGAAAGCTTTTTGTCGTTTTCGTCGAACTCCTTGAAAGGTTTAGGAGTCGAGGTGCCATCCTCTCGATTTCTTGGTGGGTTGATCAACTCCTTCAATGACCACATTCCAAATGTCGAACCCGCGCCCTTGTAGAAAACACTCCATACGGTCTTTCCAAAATGCGTAGTTGTTGGCGCCGAATAGTGGTGGCTTGTTGGTGGAGGCGTCGGTGGTGAGATGAGCATCATGTGTAGCCATGGATCTTTCTTTCTTTACTCTGGAACGAGCTAGCCAAAGAGTTTGGCTTTGATACCACTTGTAAGTCCAAGTGGCTACGATAATCTAGAGGGGGTGAATAGATTATCCCGCTTTTTTTTAGATTTAGCCCTCTTTTTCGTAAAACTCAAGCAAAGATGAAATGCTAAGTGCGGAAAGTAAATAGCACACGCCGATTTATAGTAGTTCAACCCACCTAGGGCCTAATCTACTACCACCCCAAGATATCGGGATGGATTTCAAAAAGAAAAAAAAAGATTTTATTAATTTACCAAAAATTAATACAACACCTTGAGGATTACCACAACCCTCTTACACCACCTTGAGGATTCCCACAATCCTCTTACAACACATTTGAAGATTACCACAACCTTCAAACACCTATCACCTAGATCACCCAAGTGTATTCTTACCACAAGAATACTCACAAGGATGTCTTGTGTTGAATGATGACCAAAATCAAGATTACAACTCAATAATGATTGATACAATATGAGTACAAGTGTAACTAAGAATTGAAAGCCTAGACCTCAAATGTGTGCAAGTGAAAGTGCTAAGGCTAATACAACAAGATATATGAAAGTGTTTGCTTGATTGATCTTTTGCTTGTGTAGAGTGTTGTATCTTGTTGCTTGAATGAAGCCTCTATTTATAGGAGAGGACTTGGCTTTCATTTCCGGACATTGGCTCCTCCTTGGGGAGTGATTTGCTACAAAAGAAACCATTTAAAATGATCAATATAGTCGTTAAAAATCAAACCCACAAAATAGGGAAAAGTCATTCGAAAAAACACAACAGATAGTTTTCGATAAACATGGGATTCGACCGGTCGCAGAGATAAGATTGAAATTGAATTCTACGAATTTTTACACAGGGGGACCGGGTCGGAGGGGGGTGCGACGGTCGCCCTTACTGTGACCTGGTTGACTTGAAGAATTTACTAAACAGAGAAGTCTCGAACCAAGAGGGTCGCTCCGTGTACCGATCACCCAGGGTCGACCGGCCGACCACCTGGTCGACCTGGCCGCTTCTTCTTTTTTTTCTTACGCCCCATTTTCTGTTTCAAAACTCAACTCAGTACGGGTTGCCCTATAGGGCGACCGGTCGAGCCTGATGTGTTGTCCAATTTTTATCGAAAATAAACTTCAAAATATACTCAGAAAAAATAGTAAAAACATTTTGAGACGGTCGGAAGTATTTAGACAACATTTAGGGACATTGTTTTGGTTTAAAACTCATTTGAACAAACTCGAACAAAATCATCAAAATCATGATAAAAACATTTATCTAACAGCACCTAGTTGCCTATTTTAGACAAAAAAATATAAGATTAAAACCGGTCATTTGCATTCGAGCATATTGTATTCCCTTCTTTTCAAAAGCTTGAAAGTCTAAATACTTTTAGTTTGTTGTAGTTTCGATTTTTGCAAGTGCCGCTAAACCGAATAGAAATAGTCGTTGTATCTTGGGACGCACGTTAGAACCGTTAGCACTTTGTATACGGGCATTTTCATCTTATGAGATCAATCCACTTCGCCTCGACTAGCCATATCAATCCAAACAATACCATTAAGACGGTGGCTTCAGCTGCTTCACTCCGATGGCTACTACTCCCCGCTCATGACGAAACCGGCGAAGTTCTCCGGTGTTGACTTCAAGAGATGGCAATGTAAGATGATGTTCTACGTGACAACCCCTGGGTCTATCTCATTTCTCAAGGGGATCCCCTACCATTGGCGATGAAGAATCCGACAACCAACGGAGAATCGTTGTGGATGCTTGGCATAACAAATGATTTCCTATGTTAGAATTACGTTTTGAATGGGCTAGACGACACCTTCTACAACGTCTATAATTCATTCAAAACATCCAAAGAGTTGTGGATTCTTTGGAGAAGAAATATAAAAGAAGATGTCGGCACAAGGAAATTTGTTGTCGGTAAATTTTTGGATTATAAAATGGTTGACACCAAGACGGTGATTAGCCAAGTGCAAGAATTTCAGATCATACTTCACGACTTTGTATCTGAAGGGATGATTCTGAGTGAGTCGTTTCAAGTGGCCGCGATTATCGAGAAATTGCCGCCATCATGGAAAGATTTTAAGAACTACCTCAAGCCAAGCGAAAGGAAATAGGGCTTGAGGATTTGATAGTTTGACTTCGGATTGAGGAGGGCAACCGGATTTCGAATGGAAATAGACAATTGTGGGGGTATGACCACACCTTTACGAACACTGAGTGGAGTTTTGCATTTGCATTTTTAAATGTAAGAACCGTTGCCAAAAAGTGTTGTGGGACCAAAACCCACATTGCATGAAGTGTTGCCCAAAGTGTTGTAACACTAGAGGTAGACACACAAACAAGTTAAATCCAAGTGTTACTAAAGATATGATAACATCAAAGGTGTTCATGGAGTTGTTGGAACTAAAGTTTGAAATTGGTTAGAACAAGATTCTAACTATATGATTGGGACAATGTTCTAACAAACAAAACAAAGTTGCCGAGAGCCATAAAAGTTCTGGATATCTTGCATTAAAACAAGGATACCAGAAGTTGGAATGGGAGCTTTACTTTAAGCAAACCACATAAAGGAGAATACCTTGAAGTGTGGGGGTGCTTTGGCTAAAAGTAAAAGCATCCAAGAAAATAAATTCAAAGATTCTTGATATAAATTATGGTACGAGTTTGTAGCTCACGTGGTATTGCTTACTTCTTTGTAAGGGTATTGACCAGGGTTCGAACCCTCGTATCTTTGCATTTCTTGAAATTGATCCTCCCCATTAACCACTACTTCCAACTTATTAAAAAAATTAAAAAAATATAATTGATGGTACGATCATTAAATCTAGAAATATTGTATTTATTAAAGGTGTCTTTTTTGGAAAGGAAAGAGGTAAGTCTAGACATTCTTTTTCGTAGACATGATACCAATAAACAATTGATTTCAAAATGGGGTGATTTCGGTTGACTACGTGAAGTCAAAGAAAAACTATGCGGATCCACTTACAAAGGGCATAGATCGAGATCAGTTGTATAAACTGTTAAGGGGAATGGGTTTAAAATCCACTAACTAAAGAATGTACATAGCGGTAACCCAACCTTGTGAATTGGAGATCACAAGACCTTGGTTCAATGGGACAACTAAGTTATGAATGTTCACCAACACTTGGAAAATATGTTAGATCATTCTCAAAACATCCAAGTGAATCAAACCATTGAATGTGGTGAAGTTAAGTTTAAGACTTTTAATGATTCTTATACCGAAAGGTGGAGTATGGCATGATACTCTTCAATAGGAGATCACCTATACAAGCGAGAAGTAATGGCCGCTTCAAAGAAACACTTATGAATTTAAGATATGGTCCAGGGCCGAAATGGACACAACGTGGGAATAAAAGTGTTAGAATTGTTATTGTGTAAGCATCGTTGTCTCGATTTACACAAACGATCGAGTAGCTAGTAAATCCGATAGTATTTTACTAATGAAGGTTCAAAGCCACAAGCTACCTATCTTGATGCAATAATAGTTCGCCGAGACTTTCAAGCGAATCCGCATACACACATGCATTAATTTCATTCATGTGGGGATTGTTGGAATTTTATTTTGGTAAAATGAGTATTGACCCAATTTTGACCAAATAATTAAGTGGTTTCCATTAGTGAAAATGGAATTAAATTATTTGAAATAATTCTACTTAGAGAGTAAATGAGAATATCATTTGGAATTTCTCAAAACTAATTCCGGTGAATGAGAAATTAATACTAGAGGTTAGCCGCTTAATACAAGAAAATGGTATAGAAAATGGGAAATGTGGGGAAGGATAAATGCTCCATTCCACATTGGAAAAGGAGGCAAAGTTTACTCACTTGATATATCCCAAGTTGAACATGGGTTTGTACTTGGTGGCACCCAAGTTTTTAAAGGGTGAGGACTCATACGCTTGTGGGCTTGGGCCCTTGGTGGCACACCGCCACCGCCCGCCGACCCAATCCAGGTCCGAGTCACGGGTCGTGGGCTTGGGCCATTATTATTTTTGGACCAAAAACCTTTAAAAATAAATAAATAATTAATTTTAATTATTTAATTAATGGATTCCAATCGAAAGTGTTTGCATCCAAGACATGGGATGCACGCCCGCCGATCGGGTCGTGCATCAAGATTTAACTCGCTCGTTCGGCCCGAAAGAGCATGGCGAATGCACGCCCGTGCATCGGTCGTGCATCAAGTCGAAACTTTGTCAACCTATTCGCATTTGAGTACGGGCACACGCAAAGCATGCGCCCGGTCGTGCTTCGATGCGAAATGTCAACAGATGCGCTGTTTAGTGTAAACATGTCTTTTCGAGCCAAAAGACATGATTTTCCATGGGCACCAGGTTTCCTATATAATAAGCCCCCCGCAGATGATTTTAGACACAAAAACATAAGATTAAAACCGTCATTTGCATTCGAGCATATTGTATTCCCTTCGTCCAAAAGCTTGAAAGTTTAAACACTTTTAGTTCATTGTAGTTTCGGTTTTGCAAGTGCCGCTAAACCGAATAGAAATTGTCGTTGTATCTTAGGGATGTACGCAGAACCGTAAAGACTTTGTATATGGGACATTTTCGCTTGTGGAGATTGAATCCAATTCAGGCCTCGACTAGCCATATCAATCCAAACACTTAGCCTTTTCCAAACAAACCTTCTAAATTTACCCAACATAAAAACGATTAGGTTTCACGCCAAACAAAGGGTCTACCAAAGGAAAAGACCAGGGAAATTGACCTGAAGCTTGTCAACTCCACCATGGCCAGCTCGGATAAAGAAAACCGACAAGGCGACAACCATAACCATATTTAGACTCGATGCCCGACCTATCTGGCATCGTACAAGAGAAAGCCATGATTGCCTACCTGCTGAATGGGCTAATCAGAATTAGATTGCAGGTTCGCTAAACCACCTATAAAACTTGATGAACAAGATTCACGCGGTCCAATAAAATCCAAGCAAAAGACATCATGAGTCACATCCCCATGCCCCAATCCTATCGTTGCCTAAAACTAGACACCTTGAAACCGATGTTATCAGATAGTTTATGGATGATGTATCATCACTCCTAAAGATATTAAAGTCAATTATGCATGAAAGAGATGATGCATCTTTCCGTTTAAATACCAGCATTTATGATTGAGAAAGGGTTCCCAATAACTTTGTATTCTATAGCATTAATTATATTCAGCTTCCAAGTTGGATAAAAAGAACAATAAGTCGGACTTGCCCTAGGTCAGCAAAATCTACGTATTTTAATATTCTTACACGATCGTTTCTACTTGTGACACATATATCTTTGATTTGGCATGTCGAAAATCCAAATCCGCACGTTGGCGCTAAAGGAAGGGCCATATTGTTTAACAGCTATATCATACGGATGGACAAACTGAAAGAACACTGTAAAGTCTATATATAGGACATGTTGAGGGAGTGTATTTTGGACTTCAGGAGTAGTTTGGACTGCATATTTATCTTTGATTAAGTTTGTTTATAACAACAGTTACTAAGCAACAATGGGAATGACCGCAAACGAGATATATGGGCGCAAGGGTAGGTTGCCTGTCTATTGGGATGAAGTAGGAGGAAAGAAAGTTTTGGGACCCAGAAAAGATTAGAGAGAGAATTGCAATTTCGTGTAGGGAAAAAGGTGTTTCAGAATGTGGCTCAAAAGGCATTATCAGATTTGACATTAGTTTAACTATTCCACCTTCCATTATTAAAACTGTTAGAATGATTAAAATATTAAATGGCACACTTAAACTTATGAGTCCGTCATGCAGTGAGGTAATAAAAAATGGAGAAGACTTGTTAAGCTATTAAATATTAAATAGCTCTCTTCTCTAATATCATTCAATAAAAACATCCTTAAATTAATTTGACTCCAAAATTAGGGTCCAATTGGCTTGATGACAGAGTCTTACATACCAGCTTTACCCAAATTAAATAAATTATATGAGATATTTATTCGTACGCTAGTGTTTTAATAAAAAAACCCATCCTAGATATCATCACCAATAAACTAGTAAAAATAACTAATAAATAAGGGATAATTACAAAAATACCCATGAGATATGGCGATTACAAAAAAACCCAGCTAATTTTAACTTACAAAAAGTACACATGAGGTTTGATTTAGTGTTAAAATTAAGGGATAAACTGTAACATTTTTATAAATATGAGGGGGCATTTTGAAATATTTTTGGTTATGAAGGGGGTAAATGTTAGACAAAATAAAACCTCAAGGGTATATTTTTTAATTTTGAAAATTAATTGGGTTTTTTTGTAATTAGGTTAAACTTCAAGGGTACTTTTTGTAATTAACCCAATAAATAAGTTATCCACTATTGTTTCGTTAATAATGACAGTATATATATAATAGTCATACGTCGTAATGTATGCTGGCCGTGACAAGAAGGATGTACTTTAATTTGCGGTACACACTCAAGAAGGGAAAGTTCATAATAGTTAGGAAAGGGGATGAAGAAAGAGAAGGAATATATAGGATTACTAGTTAAAGGAGATTGAAATATGGAACAAGATTAGAGAAACAAAGGTTGCTATGTAGGGAGAGATTAACCCCTCTCTCTCTCTACTTTTCTCTCCTCTTTCTCTCTACCCCCAAAAGAAAAAAAAACCATAACCTACTTCTCCTCCCCTCCCTCCCCTTCCCTCCGCCCCTCTCTCTCCTCCCCTTCCTCTCCATGTCTTTTATTGGAGGGCCAACAATGGCGGTCCTTTGGGTGTCCGAAGGTAGCCGAAATTTTTGGTCCAGGGTGAAAACGGGTCGGAGCTTCACGGAGGTGTCTCGGAGCTGAGAAGACGATGGGCTGCGGCAGTAGATTTGGGAGAGGGAGAGCTTCTTTCTTTTTTTTTCTGTTTTTTCTCATTTTTTAGCTATAGACGTTTGTAGTTTTCTTATTTTGTTTGTATTTTCTTTTCCGGTTGATTTGCGAAACTCGTAAGGCGGATCAGTTTTTTTTTCAGTTCTGATATGAAGTGGTTGCTCGTGCCCGATTTGAGTCTTTTTTTTTTTTGGTGTGTTTCTGATCCCTTTAAGGAGTCTTCAAGTCCCCCAGGCGTGGAGTGGTTTAGTTTGGGGTGGGTAGTTTTTTAGTCCTTGTGAATCCGAATTGGTCTTACCAATTTCCCGCTTAGCTCTTAGTTAGTCTTGTCGGCTCTAGCCCGTTGGCTACAATTGTAGTTGTAATTTTAGTTTTTGAGTTGTTATAATAAAATACTATCGTTCGCCAAAAAAAAAAAAAAGGTTGCTATGTAGGAGATATGATGGCCTTAGTGATGCATTAATTTCCACAACCTCCAAGCACAAGTATTGCTAATGTTGTTGTTATTATTATTATTATTATTATTATTATTATTATTATTATTATTATTATTATTATTATTATTATTATTATTATTATTATTATATTATCTCGGTTCTCGGCTTCAATGGACTAATCTTGGGCTTCTAAAAGATGTAAATTGGGGATATACATCAACTAGCGCCATATTCCCAATACAATTTGAATACTTCTACGCATAATGGGCACGTAATGTCATACCGCCCGACTAACCTCCCTTCGAGAAGTTGTTAGTTTCCAGTGGGATTCGAACCCACATCCTACTGTTGGAAGCAAAACAATTTTATTGACTGGTCAATCAATTAAGATATATATATATATATATATATATATATATTAAGGCACTTGAACCCAAGACCACAAAAATCCTATGGTCAATATTTCTTAATTTCTTTTTTTTTTTTTGAGGAAAATGAAATATATTAACATTAGCAGATAAGCTCCGAGGAAACAACGTCTACCAGTTGATCAGGAACGGGCCCAATCATTGGTGCATTACAACTAAAACGGAAAGAAAAACGAGCAAGCGAATGCGCTAAGCAGTTTCCAGTTCGTCTAACAAAACTAGGAATAACTGAATCGAAAAAAGGAAAAAGCGAGTAGATGTCGTCCACAATGTCGCCCATATATGAGAGGTCGTCGGTCTTTCTCCCGGAGTTTATGGTAAAGTGTGATGTTGTCCGTCTCCAAATAAACTTTATGCAAGTTCATCTCCTTTGCCAGTTAGAGCCCCTCACGGCAAGCCATAGCCTCTGCAACTTCAGTATCCCCATTTATGCTTACTCTTTTCATGATCGATGACAGGACCCGTCCCCAATGCGTCACGGACATGCCCCAGCATCGCTCCCTCGTTATCCGGCAAGTATGCGTCGTTGTTTATCTTTACAAAGCCATTCTCCGGTGGGTGCCATTTATCATCCATTCATTGATTTATCGAGCACCTCCCTCCTTCGACTGCCTTCTTATATTCTTCCAGACGACTGGCTGCCATTTGGTGTCCAATGACCTGGGAAATAGATTGACCCCGAAAATAGAGCTTATTTCGAATATCCCACAAAGTGTACAACAACATGGCAAACATGGGGGGTGATCACAAGATCTCCTTTGTCCATTAGATCCACCAACCAATCCACCATCAATCCATTTGCTCTTGTGCTCGGCGTGCTTATGCGAAGTGGTGATGTTGCCCAATAAAGTTGAGCCCAGTCACAATCTTTAAGTACATGAGTAATTGATTCGAATGCATCCCACACCTCTTACACATTGGGTCGATCCTAACTCATTTTCTCTCAAGCATTTGACTAGTGGAAGAATTTCTTGGGCACACTTACATAGAAACACCGTACCTTAGGAGGTATAGGTAATTTCCATATCCACTTCCAAATTTTATTTCCACGCCGGACTCATAGACACACTCGATAGATCATCCCGGATTCTTTGTTGCTACTTTATACCCCGTCTTGATTGTATAGTTTCCATCCTTCGAGTGATGCCACACCCTCCGATCCTCCGTTTGGTGATGTTTGATTGGAATACCGAGAATAGCCTTCACATCGCCATGCAACATATTATTCAATTTCTCGGACATCCCATTCTCTTTGATCAGGATGCATTAGATCGACCACTAGCATATCATCATTTTGGCCGCTATTAATTGATATCGACGAAAAACCTGGATTGTCCAAAATCCATGGGTCTTGCCATACCTTCACCGAACACCATCGCCCACATTCCACTGATACCCCTACTTAGCACTTTTCGCCCGCCCGCCACAATGCTTCTCCATATGAATGATGGATTATGGCCAATTGTGGCTTCTAAAAAAGAGCTTCGTGGGAAGTATCGAGCTTTTAATGTTTTGGAAAGAAAGGAGCTCGTCTTAAGGATTCGCCAACCCTGTTTAGCCAACATTAACTCATTGAAGCTTTGAAAATCCCTAAATCCTAAACCCCCATCCTCCTTTGATTTGCAAATCGACACCCATGCTCTCCAATGTATTCTTCTTTCGTCCCTTTTTTGCCCCCACCAAAAATTGTCGATAATAGAATTGAGTTGTGTAATGATGTTGTCGGAGAAAGCAAAACAACTCATGATATAAGTCGGAATCGCTGCGCCACAGCATTTTATAAAAACCATTTTTCCATCCGGCGATAAATTACGACTCTTCCGATTCTTGACTTTTTCCGTACCTGTCCACTATGAATCGAACACCTTCTTCTTTGATCGTCCATAACGGCCGGGATGCCCAAATACTTCACATGCTTCGGACCATCGTCACCCCAAGTTTGTTAGCTAAAAGTACTCGTCTCTCTTGAGGCGGGCCGTAACTAAATGAAATTTCGACTTTTCGGGCGGATTCGTAGTTATTATTTGCGGGTTGTTTCAGTTTAAGTGCAGTTGCCCTCCCAAAAATGATGTTGTCATCTCGCAAAAAATAGGTGAGAAATTTCAGAGCACTTCGCTAATTTTGATGCCATGTATCCTTCATCCTAGTTCGCTTTTCTAATCAAGGAAAAGAAAGCACCGACATTGAGAACAAAAATAGGTAAGGAAAGGGGATCCTCGCGAAGCCCCCTGGATGGTGTGAAACACGGGCCTGGTCTGTCCATTTAAAAGCACAGAGAAACTCACTGAAATTCACGCATCTCATGATGAGCTCAACAAAACGATCATCAATACCCAATTTAGTCATAACTCTAGGTAAAAAGGCCACTCCACACGGTCATAGGCTTTTGACTTGTCCAACTTGAAAGCTTAACGAACCCCTCTTGAGGCTTTGTTGCTTTTCATATGATGGAACAAGTTCAAAAGCCATGAGAGCGTTATCGATAATCAAACGGCCAGGGACAAACGCTATTGGGTGTGGTGAATAAGGTGAGGAAGTACTAATTTTAGCCTATTAGCAATCGTTTTTGTAATAATTTTGAAAATGACATTGCACAAGCTAATAGGTCTAAAATCAGTCACATTTTCCGCCTTTTTTCTTTTTCGGGATGAGCACAATGAACGTATCATTAAAAATTTTCGGGCTGACACCATTATTCAAAATATTAAGGGCGACCGACACAATATCGCATTTAATAATAGGCCAAAATTTCTGGAAAAAAAAGGCAGGTATACCGTCCGGACCGGAGATTTGGTAGGATGCATCGGGGCGAGAGCGCCCACCACCTCCTCTTCCTCGAGCAGTTTGGCTAATAGTTCGTTCATCTCTTGCGTCATTTTCATGTCGTCTAGTGCCGTTTACATTTCGGTGAGCATCGGCTTTGAACAAGCCTTCGAAATAATCCGTGAATCTATTTTCAATATCCTTGTGTTCTTCTAACCACCGCCATCATCCTTCCTTATTCTCTCGATGTTATTTGGGCTTTTCTACCATTCGCCAGTTGGTGAAAAAAACTCGTGTTTTTATCCCCATCTTTTATCCAATTTGCCTCGAGATCTCTCGGTGCCACATTTTTCCTCGCTTGGTAAGTAAATCTTGTAGGCGTGCCTCCAAAGTTTCCTTAGCTCTAATTCTGTAGTGGTTGGTCCTTGTGTGACGACGCGCTAATTTTTTTTTTCTCACATTCGATGATTTGTGTATTGATGCTCCCAAAGTGATTTTTCTCCCATGCGATCGGACTAGCACCACAATCGCTCAAAGATATTTCGGACTCGGTTGGTATCGGCAGATCGGGTCCCCGATCCCATGTTTCTCTCGATGACTCGTTGAAATGATTCGTCTACAAGCCACATTGATTCGTGTTGGGAAATTAATTTTTAGATTTTGATGAATGCCATGTAAAACTTAGAATAGAAAGTTGGCACCCCATTTTTGTTGTAAATTGCATTGTAATAGATAAATGGGTCGAAATTTGAGTTAAGTCGGCTATGCGAATATGCAAGAAGTCAATGGAGACTAAAGGAAGACTCTGTGTGAGGCGGTGAGTGTGGCGAAGAAGAGAAGACATGAACTCGATCAAGGTGCGGAAAGTGAAGTGTCACCAAGTCAACTCAAGATAGCCAAGTCTCAAGTTGAAGTGACAGATGAGTCATCCATGATTGAAAGTGACTCAAGTCACCTGGGAAGTCAAGGAAATGCGATCAAGTCAAGATAATCGAAAGAGATCCGTTACGTAAGTCAAGAAAATTACTTAAACAAGTAATACTTCCATCTTGTCTTTCTTAAAGTGCTCGACCCCAAAAGCGTGCAAAAGGAATAAACCAATGGGAAACTCGCACTGTGTCATAACTCGAAAAGTCAAGACTCATTCATACGAGGAAATGTCAATTCCAAGAACGCAACAAGACTAGCCAACGACCACAAGTGTCTTTTGAAAATTAACCTATCTCTTCAACGGGCAAATTTTCAAAAGAACACTATAAAAGGCCGAGGAATCTATTTGAGAAGGTGTGAACTTTGTGACTGGAACTTTCAAGCTATTATTCAAACTATAACTTACTCAAGTCATACAAGTTCAATCATCAAGCCTACATTACGAAGGAAATCAATCCAACACTCACCTGTGAAGGAAAGACGACTTCAATCGGTTGAAGAGGAAACATTTGAAGAATCAAGCGGGTCTACATTCCACGAAGGATTGTAGAAAGGTTCAAGGTCGAACAAGTCTCAAGTTTTTGGAGGGCTTCGTGATCAAATCCAAGAAGCTTGAGCAAGTGGGTGTAGTAGCAAGGCAAATTTGCCTGTGAAGAAGCCGAGTCGCACGAGAAGCCGGTTTGTGTGACAAGGCATCTCGATCGAGTCCCAAAGGATCAAGTCATTTGTGTGATCAAGACTTGCATCCGGGACCGATAACCACTTTGTACATTGATCAATACTTAATGGATTCCTCCGGGGAGTTGGAGAAGAGAGGAGTAGAAGAATTACCCCATCTTCGAACCTCTATAAAAATTTATTGTGTCATTTACATTTCAAAGACTTTAATTTCTCGCATATTATTTCAATATTTGCTGATAAATTTGCTATACAATTGATAATCAACAAAGTGCTAAAACCAAGTATTAAAACAAACTTAAACCAAATTCAAGGGTGTTAAGTCTTCCAATGAAAACATATCACAGTCAAGTTCGGTTTTAGTCAAAACAAAGTGAGTTATTCTATCAACATCGACTCGCCGAGTCTCAGTGCATTGAGTGGCTAACTCTATTTGATTAACTAACTTAGCTATCCATCAAGGACTCATCTCGTGAAGTATTAACTCGAATGTTTTAAAAGGACTAAATCGAAAAGTTGGTAAGGTTTATTCAACCCCCCTTCTAAACCTTACACTCACACCTCTTAGGACCTACATTCGAACCTAAAGAGCTTGTCTTTTGTGTCCTTGTTCACCGCTCTGCTGATCCGAGTCGGTCTCCATTGAATGAAAATTGGACAATGATCGGATGATATCCAGGGAGGTGTTATGTCGAGTAGCCCGAGTAAGAGCTAATCCAATCCGTTGTCCCTAGAAATCTCTAATCGTTCTTGAATATTTGCATCATCTTTTCGCCCATTCGTCCATGTATATGCGAAACCCTCATAACCAAGATCTTCCAAGCAAGTGGTATCGGAGCGGTTGGTTCATTGAGCCTTCCGTGAGTTCTTGAACTAGATCTCCAATCTCTCAAAGCTTGTTTTAGCACTTGATCCTTCAAAACTCTTTTATTCAAAGTTATTATCATGGAAGCAAATTTGACACGCATCCCTATGTTCACAATTGAAGAATTTGATGATTGGAAAATTCGTATGCGTGCTCATCTATCAAAGATTACACGATGAAATGTGGATTGTAATAGAAGATGGGCCCCCGCAAATCTTGAAAGTGAACACAGCGCAAGGAGAATTGCTGCGGTGAAGGAGAAGAGGATGTTGCCCCGGACCAGCTATGGTTGAAAAACCAAGAGTGAATGGACAAATGATGATGAAAAAAGATACAACTTGAACAACATGGCCAAGGACATTCTTTACAAAACTCGGACAAAGCCATGTTCAACAAAGTCAAATCTTGCAAGATCGCAAAAGAAATATGGGATAAGCTAACCCCGATTTGTGAAGGCTCGACCAAATCAAGGAAAATAAACTATCTAGTCTTTGAGAAATTTGAAAATTTTAAGATGCTTGCAGGAGAAACCTTGGATCAACTGGATGCTCGGTTCACGTAAATTACCAATGAGCTATCTCGCACTTGAAAAGAATACACACATAAGGAAATGTGTATGAAGATTCTAAGAAGTCTCGGTGAGTGGGAAATGAAAGTCATGGCCCCGAGACACTCCATGGACTTATCAAAAACATCCAACCATGAGTTATTCTCGGATCTAAAAGCCTAAATTTGAGTGAAGAAGAAAAGACCAAGAGAGGAGCAGTTGTGCCCAAAACAATTTGCTCTAATAGTTAAGGATGGTAAAAGAGTTGAGGTCAAGGAAGTCATTGACCAAGAGGAGATTGCCCTGATGGTTAAAAAGGTTTAACAAATTCTTCAACAAGAATTACAAAAGAGGCAAAGGTGAATCCTCCGAGGAAGACACTCGGCTCCTCCAAGTCAAGGGAAGATAGGCCACCCAAAAGAATAGAGCATCAAAAGGTTGAGTATCAAAGAGCCGACAATCAAGGATGGAAAGAATCGATCAAAAGGTTGAAAATCTATCTTTGGAAGGCGCAGCAACCTGGTCACTATGCTATTGATTGCCCATATCCTGTAGTCAACAAATACAGGAATGAAGAGGAAAGAAAAGTCTTGAGAGAAAGAAGACAAGAGAAGAAAAAAGCAATGTTATTTTGCAAAAGGCTGGCGATAGAGTCAAGTCAAAAGACATAGTAGACTCGAGAGAGTAGTGAAGCCGACTACTCAAGTGACTCGAAGAAGAAGCCTTGATGTCTAATAGCCAAAGAACAAACCAACTCCGACCAAGAAGATGAGGTACACTCTAACTCATCACACTCGATTCTAGTGATAGTGATTGTGGCACACACACTTCATCACCCACTAATCTTTATGATTCATTAGGCAAAATGATGAAAGATTTTGAACACATTAAATCCTCACACACACTACTAAATGAGGAAAACAACCTACAAAAGTCAAAACTCACGGTGACTAAGGAGCCGAGTACTCTAAGTCACATAGGATGAGAATAAAAGTTTAAAAATTTGAAAATGCTAAGCTAATAGCGAGAGATAGTTGCTACGAGAAAAGAGGGAAAATGACCTCAAAAATGTGATTGCCTCATTCACTAAGGCATCGAAATCTTTGGATGATCTTATTATGAGTCAAAGAGAATGTGGAGATAAGACAGCTTAGGATTTAATTCCTCTATGCCAAGTCAAGCTCCAAAAGTAATTTTGGAAAAAGGATCTTCAAGTAATGAAGCATCTCAAAAATCCAAAACTCCAAATGGTGCACACACATTCATTCCAAAGCACAACCACAAGCAAACTGGCCTCGGTTATAAAGGAAAAGGAAAACTGACCGGTGAGTATCTTTGAAAGGGCAGTGAGAAGAAATCCACCGAGTTCCTCAGCAAACTCCAAATAGGAAGTACTCTGTAGAGAAGAAACAGAGCTACCAAAATCCCCAAAAGTTCTATGAAAAGAACACATATGATGGGAATGGTAGAAATTACCCAAGCAAAGCCGATTGGAATAATGTGAACTATCAAAAAGATCTATGGAATATAAGCCTAAATGGCAAAGGCCTAGAACTCAAGGGCCATTCCAAAGGCAAAAGAGCTATAATAAACACACATATGCACCCAAGCACTATCCTCAAAGATATCACAACTACCCAAACAAAGCAATTGCTAAAACACATACACATGCATACAGACAAAATAGACAGTTGTATGAACCTAAAACCCCCAAGCAATTTACCAAAGTTAATTATGATTATGGCAGCGATAGATGGCAACCTCTTAGAGTCAAATCATTTGGCTATAGGTTGGTTGGATCATCTTACAATACTAACCCCTCGGGACCCGGCACAAATATGGGTACCTAAAACCTAATTTCCTTGATTGCGAGGTTCAAGGAGCGGTGAGTGCCAAGGAACCTGGTACATGGATAGTGGTACATTCTAGACACATGACGGGGAAACAAGAAAAATCTGTCAAAATTTAAGGAAGTTAGAGGTGCAAAAGTCATATTTGGAGGGAATGAAGCTCCGGGGAGAAATAAGAGGCATTAGATCTATCAAGAAAAATGGATTAGAAATTACGGATGTTGCATATGTTGAAGGCCTCAATTTCAACTTACTTAGCATAAATCAACTCTCGTGACAAGGGCTATAATGTTGGATTCAATATGGGAGTGTGCCAAATCAAGAACACTAAATCTAATGAAGTAGTGTTGCAAGGATGCGGACAAAAGAACAAGTATGTGGTGAATTGGTCAACCGCAACACCAAGCACTATATAAGAAGCTTGCGGAATCAAGTTGGTTGTGGCACAGAAGCCGAGTCACCTAAACTTCCAAACAATTAACAAGCTTGCAAGGAGCAATCTTGTGGAAGGACTTTGAGACTCGGTATATAAGAAGGAAAGTGTATGTGATGCATGCGGATGGGAAAGCGGATCAAATCATCATTCAAAGAAAAGACATGTCCATCTTCAACAAGAATATTGCACTGCTACATATGGATCTATTTGGTCCAGTTGAAACAAAGATAAGCGGAAAGAAATACACCTTGGTGGTAGTGGATGATTACTCAAGATACACATGGACAATTTTCATGTGTAAGAAGAATGAAACCCCGCAAAAACTACCAGTTGATGAAGAGAATCCAAAATGAGAAGAGTCAAACCATTATCAAAATTAGATCTAAGAGGAACCGAGTTTGTCAATGGAATAATAACTCGATATTGTATTGAAAATGGTATTTTGATGAACTATCTGCAGCAAGGACTCCCTGTGAGAATGGTGTTGCGAAATAAGGAGCAGAACTCTCAAAAGAAGCGCCAAGGACCATGTTAGGCATTTGAAGCAGGTGCTAAAAGATTTTGGATCAAGCAATAAACACAACATGCTATACTCAAAATAGATGCATGATAAACAGACGGTGACAAAAACTCCCTATGAGATTTGGACAGGGAGAAAGTCAAATGTTGCATATTTTAGAATATTTGGATGCAAATGCTTCATCCACAACAATGGCAAAGATAATTTAAAGGCTTTTGATGCTAAAGCGATGAAGGCATCTTCTTAGGATACTCGGTGAAAGCAAAGCCTCTGAGTGCTCAACAAGAGGACAATGGTTACGTGAAGAATCCATTCATGTGGTGTTTGATGAACCCAACGTAAATGGAGACGACATTGAAGAGTCGGTGATAATTTGAATCGCCCAACCATGCGAGAAGAGTCCCTATGTTGAAGTCAAGCCGGGAATTATAAACCCGGATGAAGATGAGATAGCCGAGTCTCAAAGACACCGGGAATATATGCAAAGCTAAGTGATGATGAGAGAGAGTGATCAAAATAACATACCGCAAGACGATGAATCCAACTAACTTAGTCCAACTGATGTAAGGTGGCCGAGAGACCATCCACGAGAACTAATCATTGGAGATGTAAGAGAAGGTGTGAAAGCTAGATCCGAACCCAACAAGAAGCTATGTTCACTTGTTTCATCTCACAAATAGAGCAAAAGATGTGTCTCAAGATTTGGATGACACACATTGGATTCAAGCCATGCAAGAAGAGTGAATCGGTTTGAAAGAAACAAAGTGTGGGTATTGGTTCAAAGACCTACCCATCAAAATGTTATTGGCACTAAATGGGTGTTGAAACAAGATGAATGAGGAAGGGTCTGTGGTAAGAAACAAAGCAAGATTGGCAGTCAAAGGGTATTGCCAAGAAGAATGAATAGATTTTGATGAAACTTTTGCTCTGTGGCAAGATTGGAAGCCATAAGGATGTTTCTTGCCTATCTTGCTCACAAGAACTTCTTGTATATCAAATGGATGTAAAGAGTGCATTCCTTAATGGGTTATTGGAGGAAGAAGTGTATGTTGAACAACCTCCAGGATTTGAGAGAAGACTCTTGGAGATAAAGTATACAAACTCAAGAAAGCTTTATATGGATTGAAACAGGCACCAAGAGCATGGTATGATACATTATCACAATTCCGATCGAGAACGGATTTACAAAAGGCAAAGTGGATAGAACACTCTTGAGAATTCAAGATGGGAAGAGTATCTTGTTCAAATATATGTGGATGACATCATCTTTGGATCCACAAACAAAGAGTCGTGTGATAAATTCTCAAACCTTATTCAAAGCAAATTTGAAATGAGCATGATGGGAGAGCTGAAATTCTTCCTTGGACTCCAGGTAAAGCAATTTGAAGGATGGAACCTTCCTAAGTCAGGACAAAATACACAGAGATTTAATGAAGAAATTTGGTATGGAAGAGAAGTCTTCGTGAAAATACCAATGAATACATCGATCAAAATGGATATGGATACGGATGGCAAGCCACGTGGATCAAACAAGATCTGTAACACTTATTGGATCATTGCTCTATCTCACAGCCAGCGGGCCGGACATCACATTTGTTGTAGGTGTATGTGCAAGATTTCAATCGCTCCAAAGAAAGCCACACATGCGCAGCTAAAGAGAATCTTGAGGTATCGAAAGCAAGCCAAGAAGTTGGCTTATGGTATCCTAAGGAAGGTGGATTCAAGCTAATTGGTTACTCGGACTCGACTATGTTGGATGCGAGTTTGAGAAAAAGTACCTCAGTACATGTCAAATGCTTGAAATAGATTAATTTCTGGTTTAGCAAGAAGCAAAATTCAATAGCAACCTCCCAGTGACGAGAATACATAGTTGCGGGCGGTTGTTGTGCCCAAGTCTTATGGATGAGACAACGGTGAGAGACTATGAAGTTGAAGAAAAGGATCATCTAGGAAAAAGAGTCCTGCTATCGCCGCATCTTCCATTGTCCTTCCCACCATAACTCTAAAGACACTGCACACGCCTTCTCCGCCCGGAGGTGAATGTTCATATAAATAAATAAGAGATGCCTAAAGTCCAGTAGCATGTAATTGGTCCATTCCGATTCTCGATAGGTGCGCCGACAATTGTCTGGAGCTTCTTTTCCCATTGAGGCGAACCTAAACCGTGCTCGAGAGATAGCCTCCCAAGTAAGGAAGTCTCCTTCCTGGTTCTTATCATTCCAATTATGTGTGATAACACAAGTGCAATTGCAATCACACAAAATCTCGTGTTGCACTCAAGAACAAAACACATTGATGTCGATATCACTTCATAAGAGATCATGTTGAAAAGAAGGGCGTAACCTTGAATATATCTCAACCGATAAATGCATGATTGGTGATATATTCACAAAACCACAATGTGAATCAAGATTTGAAGAACTCAAGCATGAATTAGGGTTAATTGAGTGAGTTGACACTCGGAAGAGTCAAAGAAAAGAGATGGAACATGAAAAGATGAAAAAGAGTGAACTCTTGAATCGCCTAAGTGAATCGGCCAGTATTAGAGAATCGGCTACATCGAGTTAGTCGACGGTGAGTGCTTATGAGCAAAGAGAGAAGAGTTAAATCGGCTAAGGAATAAATCGAGTCATTTATGAGCAAAGTGACAAAAATGCGATCGTTTTTACTAAGCGGGAAAGTTTTTAAGAATGACGTCAAAGATAATTATGACGTGTACAAAGTCAAAAGCCGCATACCAAGCTTATGATTGGATATAAATCTTTGCCGCATTAAATGCGAGAAATTAAATGTTAATCGGCGTGCAAAATCGGAAATGTTGATCTTGATCGAATTTCAAAAACCAGACGCACGCCCTTTCATAACCCATACATATACCACTTCGCCCAATTTTCTCTCACTTTACCAAAACCGATCATCTCTCTCAAGAGCAAAGAAAGCATTTTTACCCTCAAAACCCTACAAATCTTCAAAGCTTATCTTCAAAGTTTCATCCAGGTGAATCTTCGAGAAATGGCATCTACTTACGACTTCGTCAAGTTGGGAAAGCAAATCTACACGGGATCTGTGGACTTTGAGGGCATGATCAAACAAGGGTCGACGAAACCCTTGTGAAGAAAATTGCAGAAGTTGGAAAAATCAGATCGAAACCCTTTTTGTCGATGGAGTTTCGGATGACCTCGCGTGGAGGAGGTCGCAGTTCTACGTGAACGCCGAAGTTCATGATGAGGGCATCAAGTCATCTCATTCACGGGAAGGAGTTCACCATCCTCGCCAAGGATCCGCGAACATCGTTCGTTCCGGCGGAAGGAGTGCTTAGGAGATTTACGGCCGATGTTAACCTGGTTGTTGCATGGAAGGAAGTGGCCAAAACTGGACGACTATGCTGCGAAGATTGTCTACACAAAGTGAGAAGAAGGCATTGAAGGAAGATTACCACAAGTTCTTGGACATTTTTGCAAAGTGTGTGGACATCAAATTTGGAAGCTTTAATCGCCCTATCAAAACCAAGCCGATCGTGATGGTGCGATCATGGAGGAGAAGAAAGTAAACCTGGGCGAGTTTGTATACGCAGACTCGCCAAAATATGGGAATAAATCCTTCAAGGAGGATGGTTCGTTTGGAGGTTCCCTGGGGGTACAGATGGTGATTGGCGGTTGATGGAGGTCAAAGGTGTTCCTCTCCGAGCATGGAAAGGCGTTCCATGTTAACAAAAAGATATTCCGATCAAATCTCTCTGAGTACAGAGGAGAGCTTATGCCAAGAGAACGGACACAAGTGAGGGGAATCGGTGACCCTGAAGAAACAACTATCTCCTCCCCTCTAAAGAAGAAGGCCGCCCTGCACTGTTAGCAAAAGATGTTTTGCCCCGCAGGCAAACAAGATGAAAAACCGCTTTTGCCGCTCGTAGCGAGTCACACCGCCCCGCAGCTCGTGTCTCCGCCCGCAGCCGCAATGGAGAAGGAACCGTTAATCCCTTCTCGGTGATTAAAAAAGAAGAGGATCACAACAAGGAAGGCGATTGCCTCTAAGACAATCGCGAAGGCATTTACCTTCGATGAACGGAGGAAGTGGAACCAAATATTCCCTTTGGTGAAAACCAAAAAAGAAGAAGACTTTTCAAGCGATCGAGCATGAGAAAACGGCGGTGAAATCGCCACTCACCGAGCAGATCACGGAGACAACTGGAGAAGTAGAGTCTTACGAAATTATTGATGAAACAACCAAGTCATTGAAGCCAATCAGCAGAGGCAAATTGAAGACACGGTTGTAGTCGTAAGCAGTGAGACACAAGAAGTAGTGAAAAGCAAACTCTCCTGTTGACGAGGTTGTATCCCCTCCCGCATGACGGCCGAGGTGTGAACCACCAAAGTTTGCTACCTTCAATCCCCGAGAACGAGGGACAGCGGGGGAGAAGATGATAAAGATGATGATGATGTGATGATCCTATCCCCACCATATCCGGACATCCAAAATCGTCTGCGTGAATGGAGAAAGTGGAAGATGAGTCGATCCAGGAAACAGATTCCAAAGACCGGAGTTTATTGAAGAAGAAGAAGACGAATCGTTGAACTTTCTCGGATTGACCACTCGTGGTCAAGTCAATCTTTGGATGAAGAAAAAGCGCAGATATCTTGCAGATCTTCAAAGACAAGGAGAAGCAGAGATCGCGCAGAGGAAAGTCAAGCTCGTGAAAAGGCCGATGATTTGTCCCTTTCTTTGGAACTATTGATCATACAAATCCTCATCTTGACATTCTCTCCGGGAGTGATGAGGATCGGACCTCTTTGCCACTAAGAAGAATTGGAGATACTGACAAGCCATGCGGGAATCTAGGGTCCTACATGAGCCACGGTTATTGGAAGGACAGGGGAGTCTTCCACATCACACCGGTGGAGATTGATCCAATGGGAGTGGTGCAAAGATATTGCCCAGCGATTGTTGCTACCACCACTTCCCACTCACTCGAAAGAAGGTGTTAAGGAACTGGCGATGAAACGGGATTGTGGAGACCCCAGGTCGAGCAAACCCTAATGAAGGTGTCTTACCACCGCCCTAACGGCTAATACTCAAAGGAAAAGGAGTCCGAGACGAGTTACCCCATTCCAAGTCACTCGGTGGTATGCCACCGAGAGGGAAACTCCCTCCACTACAAAGAAGGTCTGAGGATGATCTTGCGGTGACTCCACAACGAATCTTGGAGGCGAAGTGGAGAAGGAACAACAAATGGATACAGAGCAAGTTGTCACCGACGAGGCTCGGATAGTTAAGACTGTCTTTGAATTGCCAATCGCTCCGGGAGTTAACACTCTGGGCAATGAAAGTGCAATCCATGGAGTTGAGACTCGGTGGATGCCACCTCGTAAGACCCCAAGACAAAGTGACATTGTCGAAGGAATCGTCCAGTGCCTCGCCGCAGATTGAGACCGCATGAGTTAATGAAGGCCAACGGAGGTTGAGACTTCCCGGGGTAAAGAGACGGAAGCTGAGAACATCCCTCCTACTATCATTGATCCATCCGAAAAGGAGATAAGTGTTCTTCATGATTCCCAAGACAATCCTCGATGTAACCTTTCCGGGATCTCAAAACGGCCGAGTCATCCCCTATTGCCGATCCAAAAGACTCACCGAGTGATGATGTTCTCTAAGCACCGAATAAGACCGACCTTAAGGCTACTCGCCAAACCTTTAATTTTGATGATGAGCCACCCATGCAAATCTCATCATTGTCCGATGACGCCATCGACACGGCCGAGACTAGTCAACTCACATGGAAAAACCAGTGAGACCGATGAAGCTGTTGAGACAACAGTGAGGCTCACCAATCGGGTCAAAACCCCAGCAGGACCACGGTGACACATACGATCAATCTGCGCAGCTACCCAAGCCGCACGAATCGACGAATCGGGCACATCACGAGCATAAGTTACCGATTGAGCAAATTCCGTTGCCGTGATGATCCGTTTGAAGAATCGTTTCCCTTCTCTCTGGAGCTACCTCACCTTCTTGAAGAATCAGCTAAAGTCCAAGAACGTTTCCATAAACCCGATCCGTTATTCCAATCGACACCATCAAGCCGCAGCAGACTTTGACTTTTGACTGGCTTGGCCGCCATCCGAGACAGGAGTGACAATTTGAGGTTCGAGAAGTTTTAAGGCCATATTTGCGAGAGATAGAGAAGATGGAGAGGCACCAAGCCTCACTGGACATTAGGGCCGATAACCGAGACGCAAATCTTACTACCGATCGCATAAAATAATTGTCGGGATCGGGAATGGTGGCAACAACAAAGCAGACAATGCGTGTAGAACAAGTTCGATACTTAACTTTGTTAAATAAATTGCTAGTCCGGCGGGTGAGAATGCCGATATGAAGAAATGAATGCAAGAAAACATCGATCGAATGCATGAATCTCACAACATAGAGATGCTGCGTGAATTTCATAAGAAAGAGCTTCACGGCGTAGAGGAGAACATGGAGAAGAAATTCAGCCTCCTCATGGCCGAAATGAAGCTGGTGGCGGTGAATCCAACGCCACTCGCTCGAATTCCGTGCGGCAAAGATACTCCGCAGCAGATTCGAAGCATAACTCGCCTATCACCGCTTAGACTTCATGATTGCCGGCTTGTTTCAGGGGTTCCTTTCTCCTTTGATGATGCCAAAAAGGGGGAAGAGGAATACCTAAAGGCGTTGAAAGGTTAAGAAGGCTGAGAAGAAGGATCTGGTTTGTGAAGGAGAAGACAACCAAGAAGCGAGAAGAGAGAAGAAAGGAAAATCTGTTGAGGGGGAAGGTTCGAAAGATATGTGTACGATGATTGCTAAAACCCCGACAAAGGTCTTGTCATAGCTAATATCATCAGCAAATTCCGGTGACTCTGCGCTCCAACACCCCAGTACCCATGGTGAAAAAGCGAAAAATAGTAGAAGCGAGGGACGAAGGAGGTGGAAGGAAAGATGGATGCCCGAGTTATAGATATCTTGAAACAACATGGAGGCATTCCAACAAACAGAGACACCTATGCCATTTCGAGACATCTAACCGAGCCAAGATCTGTTGATGAATTCAAGACACTCGCATCTCGAGGTTACTTCGCAAATATGTCCATGGCTCAAGCCTGGGATTTGTATTGGGAAAAAGGCCTCAAGCTATGTGAAGAAGCGACAGGCAGAGACATCTGGTAGTCACTCTACTAGTCACTCTGCTGCACGCCACTCAATTTGGGAAAAAGAAGGCCCCAAGACAATACATGCCCAGAGGCGAGAGGAAGAAGCGATGGAGGAGGAAGAGGTTTCGGACACAGACCCTGCCCAAAGACATTGAATACATAGATCTAGGCAAGAAATGAGGGATCTATTGGGCTGGATTCGACGAAGTAACCAACCTACAAGTGGCAAGAACAATCTTTGAGTATGTGAAGAGAATCGAAGAAGAAAATAGAAGACAAACTCAAATTTGTGCGAAGAAAGACAAGAAAGAAAAAGAAGAGATGAAGCTGCGGAAAAGCATATGAGAAAAATAAAGCGGTGAAGAAGAGAAGAAGAGAAATAGATCGGGAAGAAGACAGAGTGATGAGGAAAGAATGAGGAGCGGTGAAGGAGATGAAGTGTTGTTTGTCCACCCCTTCATGTATCTTACTATGTAAATACATCCTTATGTAAGTCCTCGTGCATCGAATAAAATTGTATAATTTCTATACTTATGTAGATATAGAATAGCATGGTTACATTAAACTCTGTTTAAACTTTGATACACTCGTAAACAATTTTGTGTAAAGAACAGAATGTTATGATCAATAAAAGATTGATTCTACGCATACATTCCGTGATTCTACATTGTACGCACGTATCTTTTTTGTTTAATTATTGTATGAACATTTTAAATTTTGGCATCATCAAAAAGGGGGAAATTGTTGGGAAATTAATTTTTAGATTTTGATGAATGCCAAGTAAAACTTAGAATAGAAAGTTGGCACCCCATTTTTGTTGTAAATTGCATTGTAATAGATAGAAATTGGGTCGAAATTTGAGTTAAGTCACTATGCCGAATATGCAAGAAGTCAACTAGAGACTAAAAAAGAAGACTGTGTGAGGCGGTGAGTGTGGCGAAGAAGAGAACACACGGGAACTCGATGAAGGTGCGGTGAGATGCGATTGAGTGAAGTGTCATCAAGTCAACTCAAGATAGCCAAGTCTCAAGTTGAAGTGCGGATGAGTCATCCAATGATTGAAAGCGACTCAAGTCACCTGGGAAGTCAAGGAAATGCGGTCAAGTCGAGATAATTGAAAGAGATCCGCTGTACGTAAGTCAAGAAAATTACTTAAACAAGTAATACTTCCATCTGTCTTTCTTAAAACGCTCGATCTAGAAGCGTGCAAAAGGAATAAACCAATGGGAAGCTCGCACTGTGTCGAACTCAAAAGTCAAGACTAATTCATACGAGGAAATGTCAATTCCAAGAATCCGCAACAAGACAAGCCAACGACCACAAGTGTCTTTTGAAAATTTACCTATCTCTTCAACGGGCAAATTTTCAAAGAACACTATAAAAGGTGAGGAATCTATTTGAGAAGGTGTGAACTTTGTGACTGGAACTTTCAAGCTATTATTCAAACTATAACCTACTCAAGTCATACAAGTTCAATCCTCAAGCCTACATTATGAAGGAAATCAATCCAACACTCACTGTGAAGGAAAGACGACTTCAATCGAGTTGAAGAGGAAACATTTGAAGAATCAAGGGGTCTACATTCCACAAAGGATTGTAGAAAGGTTCAAGGTCGAACAGTCTCAAGTTTTTGGAGCGCTTCGTGATCAAATCCAAGAAGCTTGAGCAAGTGGGATGTAGTAGCAAGGCACTACCCCGTGAAGAAGCCGAGTCGCACGATTTGTGTGTGGCCAAGGCATCTCTCGATCGAGTCCCAAAAGGATCAAGTCAATTTTGTGTGATCAAGACTTGCATCTGGACTAATAACCACTTTGTACATTGATCAATACTTAGTGGATTCCTCCGGGGAGTTGGAGAAGAGAGAGTAGAAGAATTACCCCATCTTCAAACCTCTATAAAAATTTATTGTGTCATTTACATTTAAGACTTTAATTTTCGCATATTATTTCAATATCTCACGATAAATTTGCTATCCAATTGATAATCAACAAAGTGCTAAAACCAAGTATTAAAACAAACTTAAACCAAATTCAAGGGTGTTAAGTCTTCAATGAAAACATATCACGGTCAAGTTAAGTTTTAGTCAAAACAATTTGAGTTATTCTATCAACGGCTCGATCGAAATCATTAAGTGGCTAACTCTTTGATTAACTAACTTAGCATCCATCAAGGACTCATCGTGTGAAGTATTAACTCTTAACGTTTTAAAAGGACTAAATCGAAAAGTTGGTAAGGTTTATTCAACCCCCTTCTAAACCTTACACTCACACCCCTTGGGACCTACAATTCGAACCTAAAGAGCTTCCATCTTTTGCGTCCTTGTTCACTCATGATGCAGTCGGTCTCCATTGAATGAAAATTGGACAATGATTGGATGATATCCGAGGGTGGTGTTGTATCGAGAAGCCGGTAAGAGCTAATCCGATTCGTTGTCCCTAGAAATCTATCCAATCGTTCTTGAATATTTACATCATCTTTGTGCCCGTCCGTCCATGTATATGCGAAACCCTCATAACCAAGATCTTCCAAGCAAGTAGCATGCGATGAATTCATGAAAATCGTCCATTTTTTATCTTTGTCTCTCATGCGGCCTCCCATTTTTTCATAGTTGTACAAAATCTCATTAAAATCCCCATGCAAAGCCATTTTGATTGTTGTGTTCGAACCAAGTCTTTTATTAGGTTCCACGCACGGTGCTTGTTATCTTCCTCCCGCCACCCGGAGAGATACCCGTAAGTCCCCATTCGGTGTCTCCGTCGATCACTACACCGTCTATATGATGCAAAGAAACCGAGTAGTAGCTCGAATTCGACCATACCACGCCCCATGAGGCACGATCCTCCTCTCAGGCCCCACTGAATGCATATCGCAATCGACAACAATCATATCTTCAAACTCCGAATCACTGAAAATCTTTTCGAACTCTTTTTTACAAAGTTTAGTTTCCATAAGGAAAATAAACTTGGGATCTTTTAATCGAATATAACATTTCAGCGCATTAACTTTCCGTGGGTTCCCAAGCCCACTAGCGATTCAACTTAGGCAACTCATTGTGTTAAGCGGATCTTTTGCGATCTCGCCGATAGAACAAAAAGTACATGGAGCATCAAAGCAGACCAACTTCACGAGATCGCGAGGTATCTATACCCACGTCGATTTTGGCATGCTATCATGTTCAAGGGTTCGTTTGGACGGGAGATAGGGCTGGCCAGTTCTTTATCGCGGGAGTGGGCAATTTTTAGTCGGGATTTGTTGTTTGAGTCGATGCCGACCTCCTTTGGGTTTGGGGTTGGATTTTTGGTGGAAGGTAGTGTATTTGTTGTGTTATCGAGTTTACGGTGTTTGTTGGGGATATATTGTGGGGCGGTTCTTTGGGTAGTTGGGTTTGTTATTTTTGTCGTGGTTTTGGGCGTAGCTTCGGTGGGGTTAAGGGTTAGGAGGAGGGGTGTGGTTTTGGTGGTGATGGTGGGTTACGATCGAAAGGTTTTGATTTGATGAGGTAGTTGGTTTTGGTATGGTTATTTCAAGGGTTGTGTTGTGTATGGTGTGTTCGGAGGGAATATCGGGAGCTTTGCCTTTGTCATGTGTTGGGGAAGAGGTTAAGGATAATGATTCCAAAGAGTGATGTAGGTTAGTTTGGGTACTGTTTATGAGTGGATTAAGGTGTGGTATTCTTTTGTGTCCATATTGTTATTGGGGGGTGCAGTTATGAATATGTGAGTTGGATTTGAGACTTGAAGCTATTGGTGTGGAGTTTGTTGGTGAATGGAAAAGATTACGCCGGGTGGTTTTGGGTGTGGTATGTGGGTTCTCTGCGGGGATAGAGGTTCGTTTTAGTGGGGAGGCTTTAAGCCGGGTCCATCTTGCATGTTGGATAGGTCTTGGCATTCGTTTGGCCGTATTGATCACGAGTTTCGAAAAAGAGTGACCGATAAGACCACAATGAGCGGCGGATGGATGGGGAGGCCTTCGTATTTCGGGGAGGGTGAGAAGCTTGCCTTGGGTTTTTATGGTTAGCATTACGAGAAGGGTTTGGTAATGTCAATTGATATTTTGAAGCGGATGAATTTTCCGAAAAGACCCTTAGTCGTGTTATCGATAGTGATTAGGTCCCCGATTTCTCGTCTTATGATCTTTCTTTTGTGGTGGCGTTCATGCACGCGATCGGCACATCGTATAGGCATATCCAAAACGCTGAGTGTGTTATCCGGTCATCGATGGTTGTTCCTCATCCTGGACTTTCCGTATTGCAAAAAGACCACCGTCATAGTGCCATGGTTGGTTGGCTATCACCCATTCCCTGTCCTCCTCCGTTTCGAATCGGAAGAGAATGAGATCAGCACCCCCATTCCCTAGCAACAATAGGATGCTTAGATTTCCAGGATTTTCTCATAACCCCGATGAGATAAAACGGCTTGCATGCTTTTCGAGAATAATTTCCCAACCAAACAGAAGAATGTGGCCCACGGGATCGGATCTGTGATGTTTAATCCCCCATCGAGATCCACTATATCACCCTCTTTCTCCGTAAAATCCTCCATACCTCCTTCCTGTTCCCAGCCTTAATTCACCTAGATATGGCAGGGCTCCAGTCGGCGGTCCAGACCTGAAAATAGACAAAACCAGAGATCGACGAAGGGATTAGTAACAAACTAGAAACTAGAAAAGAGAGAGGAAAGTGTTTGCTTTCCCGGATGAGAGAAAAACTAGAAGAGAAGGGAACGGAGTAAAAGGGGCGATGAAAAACAGAACCAATAAAAGTGAAAAAGAAAACGGAGAGCAAACCCTAACCCTAAAAACGAAAAAAGACGAGAAAGAAAATAAGAAAATGAAACAGAAAACACGGAAAAACCAAAAGAGAAAACGAGAGAGAAGACTTGAGACAGAGAGGCGAGATCCGAGGTGATTTCGCCGGTGGAAATCCCGCACACCGAGCAAGAGACCAGGAAGGAAAAACTACTTGAAACCCTGGGTGACACCACTCCCGACCTGAGGAGAACATGGGCTCTCAATTAATAATATTTCTCAAAGTATTTCTCAATAGCGAGAAATGTAGAGACGTATTAATAATTATGCATCAACATGATTAATTAAAGCTTAGTTGCAAGATTGGTCCCATAACTATAGGGTGAGCAATTTTAGTCTTTGTAAATATTTTAGTGGCAATTTTGATCCCATAAAATTTTGTCTTTAAGCAAATTTTTTTCTACAAGTTTTAATTTGAGCAATTTTGGTCTAACAAACTACAAGGAAAAAGCTAATAGACATCGGTTAAAAACCGATTTCTAATGATGAAAAAACTGATGTTGAAACCTGTTGTTGTTAAAGGGGTTTTCAACATCGGTTTTTCACCGATGTCAATAAGTGAAACAACGTCGGAAACGATGTTTATTAAGAAACATAAGCGATGTTAAAGCCCCTCTTGTGAAAGTGTGAATTATTTAACAACGTTTTGTAACTGATGTTGTTTCCTATAACAACATCGTTTTGTGACGTCGGTTATTACCCGATGTTGATTCTTCAAACCACAACGGCTTATAAGTGTTGTTTTTGTTTAGTGATTAGGAAATGACATCGGATTCAAAAGCGGTGTCTATAGTAGTATAACCGTTGTCGTATTTAACACATCACTTTATAACCGATGTTTGTTTTTTTTAACTGATTTCATTTCGTGTAACAATATTGCGTTTTTACTCTTAAATTTTAACGACAATAGCACCAATATTCACCAATCAAAATCAACCAACAATTAATTACAATCGAAATTAACAAATATAAACTTGACATTAAGCCATCCATTCAAAATGTGCACAACGAGTATACGTAATTGCCAAAATGTGGCTATACAAACAAGTATTTAAAGGCCTTAATGTTGCAACATCCTCATAGTTCCCAATTTGTCAACTTACATTGCAAATCCTTACTAGTAATGTTTATAAACAAAATCTAACTAGTGCTAGTGAAAATGGAACAAACACGTACTGAAACATCTTCGATCCCTCTGATAAAATAACCTGAAAAGATGAAAGCAATTTTTAGTACAATAAAGCTAATTATAGCTAATAAAATATGAAATCAGAACTTATGATCAGTTCAATTGTAAATATCTGAAATGTATAAAATGTAAAATATGAATTACAACTATAAAATCAGTTCCCATGATATACTTTTCATTAGTCTGAATAAAGATGAACACGCAAAAACAGATTGGTTCACTGAAAGATTGGGATAATGCACTAAATTATTACTTGTTTGGTGATATAATTTGTAATTTGGCACTTCTAATAAAGATAATGCACCTAATAAAGATTGGTTCCCATAACAATTGCTTTACAAACAGATACAACATGACAATTATGAAGTGGGACAAGAGCAATACACTTAGGCAGCACCTACAGCCCTATGCCCAATAGCTCTGTTTCTCACCCATCTCCAATTTCTCATCCCTTATTTGTTACACGACCATTTATACTTTCATGTTCTTTAATTGTTATTTTCTATCAACTCGCCGCTTCCATAGTTTCTCATTGTAAATGGCTCCATGTAATTTTCATCGATTCATTCAAGATGCCCACACATTTGCAATCATGTGAAATATTGTTACTTGTAATCATGCTCTTGATTTCTTTGGAAATGCAAATATTTCACGATTTGCGATTTTCTAGTTGCTTATATCTTAATTTCCGTTTAAAGAAAAAAACATGTTTATCCACAACTTCCTTCTACTAGAGAACGATTATGCAAAGAAGTCTTCTTATTCCATTCTCGTGTGGATAAATTACCCAAATAGCAAGTATTGTCATCGAACTCGTAATCGACTTCACAAAGATAAATATCCAAACAAAAGAGCTAAATAACCATTAAAAGCCAAACAAGTAATACTATTTTAGAAACTATTTCACATGCTAAATTCAAGAGTTCACTACAAAGATTGAGCACAAAACAAAACCAAAACATTTTCAAATCACACTAAACAAGTAGACTACAAATTATTTTAGATCTTGAAAACAAAAGAATACTTAACAAAAATAACCCGAGCGACTTAAAAATCAAAGAATAATAAACCAAACAAATTTAACTATTCACAAACAAAATTCTAGCCAAGTCGAGGGTAACTTGAATACTGCTCTACTCAAACATGTGATCTTGTATGCAATGCGCCCACTCCAAACGCACTTCATCAATTTGTGCTAGAGTGTATTGACCTTTTTGAACTATGAACACAAATTATATTAGTAAAATCCAACTATATTAATCTTGCTAAAAAAACCAACTATTAATCACTTTGCAAAATTATAAATTACACAATTTTAAACTATTTGAAAACTTCAAATATGAAGCGTATATTTTACCATTGATCGCAGGTGGAGCTTTGTTAGTCTTTGAAGCATTCGTGAAGTATCTCTCTCATGTATCGCAAAGAGAAACCACATCTTTTCAAACCACATTTAATATGAAAATTATTAGCCACATCAAAAATATATATCTAAATCAAAACATATAAAAGATTTCTTAATAGAAATTTTAAAATTGATCTCAAATAAAAGTATCTTAATGTTGTTTATATACGGTAACATATGGATCATCTCGTCGAGTTTCTTGAAGTGCAAGAAAGTGAATCATGGTCAATTTGATTGCAAGATATTGCATTTTCTTTAAGTGAAGAAAGCGAGAACAACAAAGAGGAAAAAGCAGTATAGAGTTAGCATTGATTGATTAAGCCCACAACTTTTTTCTTCTTGTTCTTGTTATTCCATCACTTATAGACATAGACATAGACAAACAGACAGACAAGTTCAGAGTTCAGTTCCAGCAAAGTGATTGGTTTTCAAGAATATTTCTGGATTGTAAGAGTTTAAGGGGTGGGGATGTTGAGTTGTTTTGATATATAATAAAGAACCTTTTTTATTTGAAAAATTAAAGAGTGGAGTGGATTATACCAATACATACTTTTGTTTTAAGTTGTGAAGTATTGGGGATCATCATCTTGTCTTGGAGAAACCCTTTTTTTTTTTTAAAAAGCCAAATTTTTTTTTTTTCCAGAATATTTCAGGAGAGTTGCCCTGCAACATGTATAGCGACTTGAGTCAATGATATTTCCAGAAGTAGAAGATCTCCAAGTGAAAAACCATGCAATTGAATTGTCAAAGTTGAAGTTAGACAAAAAATTATAAGTAGAAGTAAGTTTTTTCCTATTCCTATATATTACAGATCAATAAGTGGTTAAAGTTTATTACCACCTTTTCTTCAGGTAACCTATTACTATTACATTCTCATAAAACATGACTGAATATGTAACCTAAGGTGACATTTATTAATGTCGAAATTGGAACGCTAAATGATGAAATTTTAAACAGGGGATGCATCAGATTCCTAAGAAATCAATTAGTGTTAGAAATAGGTACTAAAGAATAAAGGGTCATTACAAAAATTACCCTAAGTTTGTGGTAATTACAAAAATACCCTTAAAATATAAGTAATACAAGGGGATGATCGTAATATTTTTACAAATATATAAAGGGGGTGTTTGAAATATTTTTGCTTATGCAAGGATCAAAGTGTAAAACAGAATCAAACTCATGGGGTTTTATTATAATTACCCGAAATCTATGGGGTACTTTCTGTAATTATCCCAAAAACTAAAGCACCCAAACAAGATTGCACAAGGGGTAAAAACACAAAGAAATCAAGAATGCCTCAATGAAGAAAACTAGACCAAAACACAATTAAATTGGACAACCATTAATGTCAGAAAAAAAAAATCTTACCTTGAGAGAGAAACATACATGGGAGCTGATAAAACAAGAAAACAAAGCCATATCTTAATTCAAGAAAAAACAAACACACAAAAACAGAAAACCCTCCAAGAACAACTGTTAAAAGCACCAAAAAACTACAAGAGAGCAATGTGCAACAGAGTATCTATTCCTCCTAATGAAAATATAGTCCCATAAATTCAAAGACGCATGCCTCACCTTCAACATACACACATCAATTGGATGTTATTATATGGACAACTGGATTTGTAATCTGGTTTTAGATTTCCAGCAGTAGTGAATTACTTCAGTTTTGCCTGATTGACCATTAACTCACTAAAGAACACATACTAGGCCTCCACGAAAACACGAATTCGGAGGGACAAAAATAACATAAAATATACCCAATGAAAATATACACAAGGAAGCAATGATCATCTATGTATTTTCGAACTGAACAAGAATCTGCAAGATCAAACAAACAAAAAAAAAATATGCAAGGAAACATTAATAATTAAAATTTAAATGTTATTAAATTGGGTGTTACTTTTAGCCAAGAAGTAATTTCTCCAACAAGGTACCCCCAATAAAATCAGGCAATATCAAGATCTAACACTAACAAAAGTCTAACAAATGCATGTCGGCAAAAACCACCCCAAATTAGCTAATTCAAAACAGAACCCACAAAAAAGAAGAAAAAAAGGCAATAACATCCAAAACCAAATAGAGGGAAAAGGGAAGAGGCAAGGCAAAACCCAATAAATAAACAGAAACAAAAAAAAAGAACTATCTCTTCACTCTAACCTTATAAATAGGCAACGTAAAATGTTAAACCAAATACAAAAACTCTAGGACCTATGATGAAACAGTCAATAGCCAAATTCAAATGTATAATTAACTAAATTTACCAATTTAATCAGATCTACCCTTCCACATAACAAAACCATCAGCAAGTTTCAAGACATTCACATTCATCAAAATCACAACAATTAAGAAATAGTCTTAGCTCTTATACACATACATGCAAGATAACCGTACTAGCATAAATGTCATGAAATCCCAAATAATATCACAACACAGAAAGAGACATAATAATTGGATTACAGAGCACCCCATCATAGATCAAAAAAAAACCCACAATCATTAATCTCTTCAGCTCAGTTTCTCTCTCCCTCACTCCCTAAATCATACATAATGCCAAGTATAACCACATAAAAATACAGTGGAATACAAAAAATCAGAACAAAACTAATCTAACGTATTAAAAAAATCACAAAAAATCAGTAAGGGGGAAATCCTTAAATTATTTATGACTCGAAATTTTCAATTTAACAGGTGCCATGAAAAATCCAACTTATTAACTTGTAAAATACAAAAAATAAAAGAAAAAAAACGTACAGAGCGGAACTGAAACTCTGGGAACTAGGGTTTTACCTGTGGAGGCACTGTGAAATCTGGGATGAGCAGTGGCGGCCGCCGGTTTCTCTGGAACACCGACAATGGTCTGGGCAGTCGAATTCTCTTCTTGTTCGATATCTTCTTGTTCGAGGGAAAATCGTTCGTTGCTATGAGAAAGAGTGTTAGAGAGGATCGTGTTTTAGAGAGGAACTGGTTGTTAGACATGCCCAACGGTTCCGAACCGCCGATTCTGATTCGAACCGCCGATTCTGATTCGCCCAAAGGTGGAACGAACCTAACCGCCCTATAGACGGTTTGGTTCGATTCGGTTCGAACCGCCGGTTCCGCGATTCGGTTCGGTTTGGCGGTTTTTTCTTTTTTTTTTTTTTTTTTGAATTTTTGAATTTTTAAGTTTTTAATATTAATAAATTAACACCATTGATAAATTAACACAATTGATGAAGGAAATAAAATTGAGTAACACAAAAAATAATTTTATTGATTTAAAAGTAAAATTACAACTTACAATTTACAAAATGAAAAATTCTAATATATTACAATTCCAAAGTACAATTTAAAAATAAAATTACAAGTTAATACAATTTCGTATAAAATTTAAATTACAAAGACAAAGACAAACCACAAAGAAAGGAAAAAAGAAAAAAAGAAATGGGTTTGAGTTTTATTTTAATATTCTAAGTTAAAAATTTGAAATTTAACTTTGAATATTAAAATAAAATTGCCTACGTATCCTCATAGAGGAATCAAAACCCTACGTAGTTCTCTTTACCTTTACTTACCTTAGGGAAGGTGGCAAGTGGCAACGTGATTCTTCAATTATTTTGTGACCCGTTGCTTGAATCGGTATCAAGATTATCGCTTTCTTGGAATCATCAAAATCGACTTGTTGCTCACGTGTTTGGCGTTTGTCAATCGTGGAGCAATACTTGAGCCTCTAGACTTTCTCTTTGTTAATCTAGATCGTCTCAGGATCCAGAATATAACCTCCTCATTGAATGCTTGCTCTACGAGAGACGGTTGAGGCGAGAACGGCTAATATTTCCTCGCAATTAAAGTTACTATAGGAAAAGAGGAAGACCTCTTTGACCACCACTTTAACAAATCGAACTTTGAATTCCCTACTACAAATTCAAAAGTATAATCAAAAGGAGATGTTAAATATGTATCAAGTTCAAGATAAGGGTCGCGCCTCCTCTCGAACGTTTTGGTATCCTCGCGTCATAAAAATTATCTAATGGTGCAAATACCGACGCCTCATTAAACGTACCAATATCACTAGTATGTTCAACATCGGGTGTAGAAATAAGCGAACTAGATGAGCCTCTAAAACTATCACCAAATTTTATTGAATATTCTTTAAAAATATCATATAAACATTGTTTAGCATTCTCTACTACAACACTTGGAATGGGAGTGTCATGTTCTTTAATAGGAAACAAAGCATCATAATATATTCCTAACAATTCTTCTAAACCATCTAATCTTACTCTATGATCTAATATTTTTACAACTAAAAATACATTAGGAATATAAGTGAAATATTTTAACCATTTTAATCCCATTTGGGCAATAGTTGGTCCTATAGTAGCACAGCGCATGAGAGATCTAAAAATTAGTGCAATTTTAACACAACGATCTACAACTAAAATTGATGTAGGATAATAAACACCGGATAATTCTTCGGTAGCATCTTTAAAAACCTTTAAAAGTTGACATAAATTAGAGCATGCATCCCATTGATTGGGGAATAAAACTATGCCACATTGTTGATCGGCAAAAAATGAACATAAAGCTTCTCTATATGCATAACTATCATTTATCATTTTATATGTAGAATTCCAACGAGTTGGCACATCGCCGAGAATTTTCTTGGGTATAAATTATTTTCTTTACAATATCTCGCCCATTTTTTCAAAAACAGGAAGAAAATCTGTTTAAATATAAAAGCGCATCTCTAATAGGTGCAATTTCTTCTTTTAAAGTAGCTAAACCATCTTGAACACATAAATTAATAATATGACATATACAACGAACATGAAAAAATTTGCCACCAATAGAAGGTTCACAAATATTAATAAGTGATGGTAAACTAGCCGTATTAGCACTAGCATTATCAAATGAAATTGAAAAAAAATTTGTAACTAAGCCATATTCTTGTAAAATAGTATGAATTTTATGAGAAATATTAATAGCGGTATGTTCAACATTAAAATCTCTATATGCAATTAAACGTTTTGCAAAGTCCATGAATCATCAACCCAATGACAAGTAATTCCCATATAAAAACTTCTTTGCCAATGATCACTCCATACATCCGAACAAATTGAAACTTTTGTTTGTAAATTAGCAAATGAGTTAATTAATTGAAACTTAAATTCACAAAGCGTGTTTTTAATATCGCGAGTCAATGTAGAACGTGAAATTTTATTAGCAGCGGGGTTAAAAGCACGTCTAGTATACCTTTCAAATTTTTTATTATCGGCAAAGTTAAAAGGGAGTGACATACCACTAACAAATAAAGCTGTCTCTTTTCTAGCATTTATATCGGTATATTTAAATAAAGAAGAAGAAGAAGACTCCATACCTGTTGAAGAACCCGTGAATCCCGCTTCGGTAGTTGTGTTTGAGCACGATCTAGCCCAACTTTATCCAGGATGTTTTTTGTTGAGGTTGTTCGTGAACGCCCCATAACCCCCTCCTCTAAACTTGTAGGAATTAGTGCAATAATTGCAAGTAACTTTGAAACCGCCGGTTGTAGGATCCGAATTTTTTAAAATGAACCGAAAAAATATCGGATCTAAGTGGCGGAGCTCGCGACTTTGAGTTTGAGTTGGCGATTGCGATTAGGTTGATCCTCACCTTCTTGTTGCAAACTAGCAAAACAAGCTTCGATTTCATCTTCGTTCAAATCGAAAGCTTCATCAAAACGTGGTGGTGGTGGTGGTTGTGGCTCGTAGCCGGACGCCAAACCTTTGCCCTTAGATTGATGGGAAGATCCTCCACGTCTCGACATTTTTTAAAATAGCTAATGAAATTAAAAGTATGAAACTACTAAAAATTAAATTGAAACTTGGAATTTAAACTTGAACAAGTTGAATATAGAGAATGTAGAGAATTGGGAGATTAGAAATTTGGTGTGAGGAAAAATGGATGAATTGGAAAGGGTATTTATAGGAAAAAATATGAAATTCAAAAAAATAAAAAATAAAAAACGGAAAACCGCCGGTTTTAACCGAAACCGGCGGTTTACGGTTAAAATCGGCGGTTAACGGTCACAAAAGTGACCGTTTGAAATTTGAATTTCAAATTGAAATTTGAAATTCAAATTTCAATTTGAAATTGTTGAAAAAATAGAAAAATCACGGCCGGTTTAAGGCGGTTTCTGTTTGGAAATTCCTGAATCGTAACCTAACCTTAAAATTAAGGTTTACGGTTGATTCCGTTCGAACCAAACGAATCGAACCGGGTCAACGGTTCGAAAACCGTTGACGGTTCAAACCGCCGATTCGAACCGTTGGGCATGTCTCTTTGGTTGTGTTAATGTTAAGAATGAGAACCGATTAATTAATTGTTAATTAATCCATGACTTAATTTTAATTTGTATAATTAAATCAATGAGAAACGTTTTTAGGTTTTTTTGACTCAAAAGAGTGTTATAAGTCGTGTTTGGAATCAAAAAAGGCAATCACATTTTTTATTTATTTATTTTTTTAAAAAAGAATCTTCCAGCCAATCAACATCGGTTACAAAAAGCGTTGTCTATTATATGACGTTAAAGGAAAAATAGGCATCGTCAAACAAAACCGTCGCTTAAAACGATGTCTATTATGCTGATAGACATCGGTTTACACGTCGGTGCAGCATAACCGATGTCTATTAGCGGAAACATCCGCTCAAACACATCGGTTTTCTGGAAAACCGATGTTAATACACATTAGACAACAGTACAATCAGGAAAACGATGTCTTTTTGGTGATGTCTATTCATATTTTTCTTGTAGTGACTTCTTTCGCTTTTGTGCGAATTTGATCTCAATTGGTAGATTCAATATTTCATTTGCTCTCACAATACGCTTATCCTTTAGCCAAAATACCCAAAATAAATGTATCGTTAAAAGTCATAAGATCGAAATTGCTATTTTAACTAAAGGGTAATATCGTCAGACCGAAAGCGCCACATCAGAAATTATAGGACTAAGATTGCCAACTCCTAAGAATTACAAGATAAAAATTGCAATTAAGTGGAATTACTTACAAAATTCAAAGAATTCTTTTAGTGCCTAATTGGGAAAAAAAAAGAGTAGGGCCTAAGGAAAACCTAACGCCTAGATTGGACTAAATGGGGTTTTAGAACACTGGACTAAAAAGAATGGCAAGCTTGAGTGCTCTCTTAATTCTTTTTCTGCGATCTGCAGAGTGCTTAGGGACTCTGCATAGCGGATGATCCGATGCGATTATCGTTTCCAAAAGCCGCGCCGGATAAAGAGCAATCTATGAACATATAATAATTAGTATCAAGAACAAGATCCCCCAAGTTTCACTTAGTATAACTATCCTTCCTACCAAGTACATACGTTCAAAATCAGACTCATTATTCGAGAAAATCCTATAATTAAATTGATCGACTTATTTATATGTATTTGTTTTGACTCGTTAGACAGTTTTAAATGAGTTGGTAAAACAAAGGATTTAAGCAAGATCATATTTTTTGGGAAATTTGTGGATTATAGAACCAGCAACATTTCTCTTTTGCTTCGCGGAATTAAAATAAGGGAAAATTACAAAAACCAGCCTTCAGTTTTATCTTAATTACAAAAAATCAAGTTATCTTTTAAAATTACAAATACCTCCTCAAGGTATTCCAAACATATAGATATAGCGGAAGTATCTAATGAGAAAAAGTGAAAGACCAACATGAAAGAAAGAGACAATCTTCCATAGTCCGGTGATTTGCTCACGAATACTAGACTATAGACATCTAAAGCTCACGAATACCATACTATAGCCATCCAAAATCTTGTTAATCCTAAGAATACGGAGAGATTGGGAGAAAAAGAAAAACCTCTCTCCTACATTTTTTTTTATATTTTCTTCACCTTCTATAAAGAAGCCCTAAGACATACAATATATAGGAAATGAGAATGTCTAATAAAAGATCATAGTGAAAACATGACGAGATTGAACAATGGATGGATCAACAATGAGACAAGCGCAGACTTTATTAGCTATATATCCAAATTCAACCTTGATATCTTAATGATCATAATTCGAGGAATGATTTGAGTGGTTGAAGAGGATCATGACGAAAATTTGACGATGAGTTTTCTTCACCGTGGAGAGAATGGTGCCTCGTATCAAGGAGTATCAAGAATTATTGTTGACTAGAAATAGGATTGTATCAATTAGATTTATTGTCTTTTATTCCATGATTCCCTTTTATTTAATGTTTTCTTTTATTTTGTTTCCAATTTTCAACATTTCATGCTTCCTATATATTGTACGCCTTATGTCATTTCTCAATTATTGGTTAAGATATTAATAAAAATGTAAAAGAGAGTTTTCACTTGGTTTTCCTAGTCTCTCGATATTCCTAGGAATCAACGAGATTTTGAGTAACCTATATTTTGGTATTCATGAGTAAACCTACACATCATGGAATGTTGTTTCTTTCTCCCGTCTTTGTTTTTCCTCATCGATGCTTCGCTACATTACATCCCCTTGAATTTTGTATTTGCTTAACAAATATTCCCCCATAACAAGTGCAATTGAAAAATATAAACAAATATCAAGGGGCATTTCTAATTTTGGAAGGTAACTTTGTTTTTTTGTAAGTAGACCTGAAACTTATAGGTAGATGGTTTTTGCAATTTAATCTTAAAATAAAATGAATTCTTACGTGAGCCTTGTCAAGCAAATATCGGCACATGGACTCGAACCACTGATTACACCAAAACCATCAACATTTGAGCCATAGTAAGAACTCGAGATCAAGAAAAAGATAGTGAGCTCCCCGCAAGAAGACACCAAAAGTTTGGAAATCGACAATCGAGTGAGAAAAATACCAAAGACCATTCGACTACCAATAATAGATGCATATTCGTTTCTTCTTGACTTCTTAGTAAAAACAAGTTAAGCTATTACCTGGGGCTCATTAACACCCGACAATTCTCCAAAACTCTCGACCACAAAATCTCTCTTCTCTCGAAATGCTTTTACCATAGCGGAGACCACTTCTCCACCAAGCATAGCCCAATCGTAAAGCGGACAAGAGCAACTTTTTGAGATATACTTTGGCACATGAAGTAGATGTAACATAAAGTAGTTAAAACATATTGAACAACAATTGAAATTCCTTTTTAAGGAACAAATATAGGGAGTGTTTGCAAAAACTCCTTTCGAGAGGAAGTGATTTGTTATATTAAAAACGAAAAGTGTTGAGAATCGAAATTTGTAGTGTTTGCAATAGAAGCTAAAAGTCGACTAAGTCAAAAAAGGAGGGAGTGATGAATAAGGTATATAAATGTTTTGTTTGTGTGTAAGAATCAAACCAGGAAGAAGAATCGAAATCTAAAGCACCCTTCCCTACTTTTAGATTCTCGATTAAATTATGCGAGAATCAAAAATAGAAGTTGACATTTGAATTTAAAACTTTTTCAGCCAAAAGATGACAATCACATCTTTTTGTGTTTGCAAAACTCCCATAGTTGGCACTTGGCACCCACACACAAATATATATAACGGATGCGACCACGTTTTTCCCTATACATTAGATGGCCATATGTACCCGAGTTTGCTTCGCATCAAAATAAAGGGGTTCTTTCATTTCAAACACCAATTCAAGTATACAACAAGATTATAACTTAGATACATAGTTAGTTGATTGAAGCAAAGTGCAAGTTGTTGGAAATTACGGACCGGAACAAAGCCATGACAATAGTGATGTGAAAAATTAAAGGGAAAATGACACGAATATTTTTACGTGGAAAACCCCAAATAAATTTGAGGTAAAAACCACAGGCAAGTGTAGGAGCAATTCACTATAAAATAGGGATTGCAATACTTTCTCTCTAAATACAAGAAGAGAACAATATCACACTATTTCTTGAAATAGGAGAAACTAACACTCTCTTAAATGAGGAAATAATTGGAGAATGAAAACTAACACCTATCACTTTGCTTCTAATAATATTTCTTGTTTTTGGTGCCAAGTGCCAACTATTGGGGACCGATTGATCACATAACAGCTGTTTTGACCGCTCCGCCTGCAATGTCTTGGGTAGACTTGCAGTTCTCAACATTGCTCTTGTCCTTTCTAACAAGGTTCGCTTCATTCGCTCCGCCACTCCATTTTGTTGAGGTGTGTACGCCATCGTGAACTGTCTTTTGATGCCTTCTTGTTGGCGTAAAGACTTAAATTCATCACTTGTATATTCTCCTCCATTATCGGTCCTTAGACACTTGATCTTCTTCCCGATTCAAGTTCTATCTCGAGCTTTGTAAACTTTGAAGACCGAAAATACATCGGCCTTCCTTTTGATAGGATACACCCAACACCTCCTGGAGTAATCATCAATGAAAGATACAAAGTATCTTGCCCCTCCTAGGAATGATAGTGGTGCTTGCCAAACATCGAGTGAATCAACTCTAAGATGTCCTTACTCTTAGATGTTGATCTCATTTGAACTTTAATTTGTGTTGCTTACTTGTAACACAATGCTCACAAAATGGTAAAGATACCTTTGTAACACTAGGTAGTAGCTTGTGTTCAGAGAGAATCTTCAACCCTTGTTCTGACATATGGCCAAGTTTGTGGTGCCACATTATCGTTGATTCTTCAACTGAACCTGCAACTGCAACATAAGCTTTTCCTCCTTGCATTGTCTCACCTTTAAGCATATTCAAATTCACAATGCAGTTTCTCCGCCTTCATTACTACAATTGCTCCTTTCACGATCTTCATGATCCTATCCTCAATACGAGGTTTACATCCAACATCATCCAATTGTCCCAAAGACAAAAGATTCTTACGTAGGCCCTTCACATGTCGTACCTCTTGAATGGTGCGAATCGTACCATCAAACATTTTTTTGATAGTACCAATACAATAGCAATATCCAAGGCATGATCATCCCCCATAAATACAGATCCTCCAGAGATTGGTTCGTATTTGTCAAACCATTCTCGCCGGGAGGTCATGTGCCAGGTTGCTCCTGAGTCTAAAAGACGGACATCGAGAATAGTTTTACGCCTTCGGCGTTAGTTGTTGCTTCGCCGTATAAAACTTCTCCATTTTGAGGTACTTGCAACATTCCCTCGAGCATTTGATGACTCAGGGTCGCCACTCTTCTTACTCTAACAATCCTTCTTGAAGTGTCCTCTTTTGCTTTGAGCTTGTAGCACTTGATGTTCTTTTTACTCCTCGGATTTTGATCTACCATGATTTTAACTCCCACTGGAGCTATGTTCGTGGATCTTCCTCTCATCCCCGCCAAAGCTTCCGCTTGTTGCGAACTTGCTTGTTTGTCCTCTTTGCTTTTGCGCCCGCTTCTCCTCTTCTAGTATAGCGGCCGCAATTTCATCGAAGACTAGATAGTTCAAAAGGATGTAGTTCGTCAAGGTTGATGATGAGTTGATCGCATTTAATGCGTAAACTTTGGAGCAAACGTTTCAAGACGTTCAATAACTTCTATTTTGTAACCCATTGAGGTGAGTTGCGAAAATAGAGTGTTCAAGGTGTTGATATGGTCATCACCAAAGTGGTTTCCGCCATACGAAGAGTATACAATTTTCTTTGTAAGAAAATTTTATTGTGAAGTGATTTGGCCTCGTACAATTTTGTCGAGTATCCCATATCTCCTTTTGTCTTTTCTTCTCCGCCACATCGGATAACACACCATCGGCTAGTCTAAGTGCAGATCGCAATTGCATTACCCTCCATCTCGTCCACTTGGCATCGTCGGTGATATCTCGCGGGTTTGTCTCCATTGCCGACAAGCAATTGTCTTTCCTCAAAATTGCATTAATCTTCATTTTCCACAATGAGAAATTATTCCCATTGAACTTTTCTACATCGAACTTTGTCGTCATTTTGGTCACACACGATTTTGATTTTTACTTGAACCGAATTTCACGTGGCTCGATACCAATGGCTCGATACCTTTGTTAGGAAATTACGGACCGAACAAAGCCATGACAATAGTGATGTGAAAAATTAAAGGTAAAATGACACAAATATTTTTACGTGGAAAACCCCAAATAAATTTGAGGTAAAAACCACGGGCAAGTGTAGGAGAAATTCACTATAAAATAAGGATTACAATACTTTCTCTCTAAATACAAGAAGAGAACAATATCACACTCTTTCTTGAAATAGGAGAAACTAACACTCTCTTAAATGAGGAAATAATTGGAGAATGAAAACTAACACCTATCACTTTGCTTCTAATAATATTTCTTGTTTTTCTGTGTTTTTCCTTCTCCCAATTCAACCCATTTTATAGGCAAGTGAATGTAAACCTTCAACACATCTCCATCAATTTTGGTGCCAACTTGCAATTGTTGAAATAATCCACCACAAATTATGGCACCAATTATGTAAATGGGATTTTACTATTTACCCCACCTATGAAAAGTGGCTTTATCATTAACACAAGCACAATTGAGAAAACTCCATATTCCGGTCGAATAGGAAATCTCGTTTTCTTTAACAGCAAAAAGACATTTTGCTTTTTTCATAATGCCGTTTCAGTGAAATCTAAAGATGAAAAAGCATATTAGTTATCTATCGAAAACTAAATTAGAAAAATGTCACTTGATTTGTAGCAAGAGTTGTAAAGCATGTTTAATGAAACGGTATACATGCCTGACTTTGGATTTTGCCACAAGCAGCAACAAAGTGTTTTGGACCAGCAAGATACCCAAGTCTCCAACCAGTCATGGCAAAGGTCTGCACAAGTGTCGATATAATTAAGTAATCTTAAAACTAAATAATCATATGAATGCAAGAACACTCACCTTTGAGAAGCCATTTACAGTCAAAGTTCTATCGCACATGCCTGGCAAAGATGCAAAGCTTGTGTGAGCTGCTGGGGCATAAATGATATGTTCATAAATTTCATCAGACAGCACCTGTGATGAAATACTAAAAGAGTGAGGGCTCCAAAATAAAGCTAGATTAGCCATCCTTTTTTTTTTTTCTTTTTTTGAGAGGATAGATTAGCCATCTTAAATGCAGGTTAATAATATATACCTAACGGGGTAAATTATAATTTTAGTTATGTAACTACATGGTTGTGGATAAATTGGCCCTTTTTAAATTTTGTTCGCAAAATCATCCTATATCATTTTATTTCAAATTGCTTGGAATATCATTTTTTCAGCCAATTACTTGCCAAATATTGGGGCTGTCCCTAACATTTTTACCTAACGAAATTAATAATTTTTAGCTGGAGATTCATAATTCCAAATTTTTTGTGTTCACATGGAACTCACATGAGATTATTCAAAAATTTCCAGTGAATTGAGGACTAACTCCGAGAATTATTTAAACATACAACGTGATTCTGTCAAACGAAATTCAAAAAGGACTAGTTATGCCACACCCCTATAGTTACAGGACTAAAATTGCAATTTACCCATGGAAAGCTTACCAGAAGCCTGGGATGCCTTGCCACAATCTCAAAGAATCTCTTCAAGCAATTTACGGGGTAAACACATCCTGTTGGGTTGGAAGGAGAGCAAAGAATCAACAGCCGCCGACTTCGACTCGGGCGTAAATATATGTATTTCTCATCTAGCTTTTTAGCGAGACCGGAGACCAACAAAACTCCGTACAACACATACATCAGGGCTAGTTTTAGTGTCATGATTCCCTTGCCATTCTCTTTCCTTGTATGCTCTTTCAATGCACTTACTATGTCCGACATAAAAAGACACTCGCCACTTTTACCAAAAATCTTTTTCACTACCTCGGGCTTTGATTGAATTGGTGGTTTAGGGCCAAACTCAAGGCCGCTTATCGTGCAGAAATTCTTCCAGCCCAAAGACGGCCTGCTTGTTGTTTATGTGAAAGACAATTTGGTCTGTGGAAAGACTATTATCTTGACGGAAGAGCAATTGCAGCACAAGCTGGCCCTGGAACTGAATTGTATCGGTTTCCAAAAAAGAACCAAAGCACGATTTCTTGAATTTTTCAACATTATCCCCCTCAACCGCTCTAATGAGATCCATGGAATTGAACCACGACCTACATGACATCTTGCCTTTAAACTGATCTTTTTTCCTTTGGAACGAGAGCCATTCTATCCCTGTAAAACAAAAAAAAACACTTTAGGTCAAAATACTAGTCGAAAGTTGGTCGAGGAAGCAGTCAAAAAACAAGTAACGATCGACAGACTGGTCGTAAGGGTGGTCGTATAACATTCTCGTAAAAAATTGACAAAAGACAGGAAATTTAAGGAAGGGGTCAAAAACGCATACAACTTCCAAAATCAAACCCAACAAACTCGATAAAAATCGAAATAAACTTCAAAACAACACTATTATGCTTTCAAACCGACCCATAACCCATGAAACCGACTTGAATCGCTTGATTATTTTTGAGAAAAAAGAGATCTTTCACCCAAACCCAAAGAAACCAAAAACCATGAAAATCAAAAAATATTTTACCGCTTGAAATTTTCATCTTTTGGTATACTAAAACACATGGTCCGATAAATGTAACAAAAAACCCTAGAATACCCTAGATTTGAAGAATAAGAGAGAAAAATCAAACTTACCAGAAATGCACTTCACAATGGACGCCACAGTGAGAAAAATGAGACCACCCGGTGAATGTCTGGACGACCACTCGGAAGGGGACTACAAGTCGTTCCCAAGAGGAGTGTGACCACCAAACTCACCGCAAATCGCCGAAAAAAAAAAAAATTGGGTGGGCGAGAGACGGAAAGAGAGAGAGAAGGTGGAGAGTAATCGTTGTTGTATTGTTTTTTTCCTCCTCGAAATGTGAGAATGAGAGGAAAGGGATTGATTGGAGACATTTTCTTTATCGAGGGGTATCTTGGACATTTTACGGGGTGAGGGGGTATAATTAAAGGATTTAGGTTGGGTGGCATTTTCCCAAAAAAATTTGTGAAAAGGTGGCAAGATTTCTCGCAAATTTCCCAAATAGAAAGAGCGACTTACGCCATTTTTGTATTTTTTTTTTCCGAAAAAGTTTGGTGGGTGCCACCGCAAATCTTTATAAATTTTGGATTCCAACGTGTAAAACACGAGAGAAATTCCTATAAAGAAAGTATTTACCCTGGTTGGGTTGGTGGAAACGGCCGAGCCACTTACCGATACACGAAAGTGTGGTGGGTAGAATAAAAATCCAAAAAAAATAATATAAATTATAACTAAAAATATTTTTCTTAAAAAAATTCACTAAAAATATATTTTTTTTAAAAAGAGGGTGTCGAGATCCAAGTTGGCCCCCCTGTCTACCGATGGTTGATGGGAAGACAGAGTTTGCATCGTTGAAGATGGCTATGGGTGGTGGGGTCGAGGGAAGGCGGATTTTTGCGTTTGGGTCCAATTTATTAACATTTGTTTTAATATCGAGGTTCCATCTTACATATGATTAGTCCTCGGAGAAACAGTTCCGACCCTTTAGAAACTGCCCCACCTATGTAAAGCGCGAGAAATGTACTCTGACTCCCAGGTCCATAATATCCTCAACTACTATGCACAATGAGTCGTCCCCAAGTGATTGCTCAATGTTGGACCCAGCTTATCAAATCGCAGTTCCCACCGAGATTCAGCCTCCCACACTCAATGTTAATTGTTCCACCATCGTACCTCGGGGGAAATTCACTCTATCTACCTTTGTTGGTGGTTTGAGCGAGTATTTGCCAACAGTTAGAAAAAAGTGATAGTCAGCATTTAGTTAAAAAAAGATTATTTTTAGTATTTTCAAATTTTACTTCTTACAATTCTTCAATATTTTATCAGAATCTTAAAGCATGGGATGAGGGGTGCTTGATTTATGATTCTTTATGTTTAACTTCACATACCAATAAAATAATTTTCTACTTATTCGCATAATACTCACTCCCAATTTTTGATTTTAAATTATTTTTCACTTTTATTGTAATAAACACTTTCTCTAAGTAGAACTGTAGAAGTATTTATGAATACTCCATGCCACAGGAGTAATTTTTGCAAAAACTTTCATTTTTCGTGACAAGAATTTATTGTAACAAAAGTTCAAAGAAGTTGACAATTAAAAGGTTGTGATTACATATAAAACAATTCAAGAATTTCCCCCCTGTAAAAATATTGGTCAACCAAATGTAAATAAATATGAATGAAATTACCTTTTTTTTTGTCTAGATATCATTATTGTGATATTTTGTCAAAGCATGTGCAATTGCTTTGTCAAATTTGTGGACTTGCACAAAGAAAATTGAGGTGCCGTATGTAAATATATTTCAATGATAATGATGTGTACAAAAATTTTAAATATGCACAGTGAATCTCGTGTATATATATGATGCATTTTATGAATGAATGCATCTTAGTTTTTTTAATAAGTTGGGAGTAGTGGTTGAAGGGGATGGGATAAATTTCAAAGAAACCGAAAGATACAAGGGGTTCGAATCCTAGTCAACACCCTTATAAAGGTGAAGAATACCACTTCTGCTACATGCTCGTGGTATATAGTTCATCTTGTTATTCTACCTTATTTCTTTTTGACAAATTTTATCTTTTTTATAAATTATTATCTACAACTTGTTATCAAAGACGAGTTATTGCTTCGAAAAAGGTTTGTGTATTTCAAGTTTGAATTTTTTTGTACTAATTTATTTTTATTTCCTTTGTAGAAAAATGGTCGGTATCGAAAAAAAAATCCAGATCCTCGCTACCACTGGTGATAATTATTTATCATGGTGCCTAAATGTTAAATTGCATCTTCAAGGTCAAGATATGGCCAAAACATTGAAACCTGTTAAAATCGAATAGGCCAATGTAAATGATGAGGCGAATGCAGTGATATTTATACGCCATCATCTATCTGATGATTTGAAATATGAATATATACAAATTGAAAGGCCTTCTGAGCTTCGACAAAAGCTCAAATATAGATTTGATTACACCAGAACAGTGATATCTCACAGGCACAATATGATTGGCAACAACTAAGGTTGTAGGACTTTAAGTCCGTTGCGGACTATAATTCGGCATTATTTAAAATTGAGTCCCGACTGGCCCTTTGCGGGACAAAATTATCTCAATATGATAAATTGAGAAAACATTCTCCACTATGCATAAATCAAATATTGTGCTCCAATAACAATATAGACAACGATAATTCAAGACATATTCTAAAATAATCTCGCTTTCTTCTCACTATTTGAGAAAATAAATGAATTGTCGTTGAGAATTCGCGATTTGCGACCTTCCGGGTCTAATGCGTTCTCAAGCACATGCTAACTCCAAAGAGAGGAGGAGGCCGATTTAGAGGTCGTGAGTATAAACCCGAGTGTGGTGGCGCAAGAGGTGTGGTCATCATGGTCCACATCAAAATACTCATAAAAATGACCGTGGCGGTCGTAATTACTATAATTAAGATAATTAGCATTATTCCTACCAAAATGATTATACGGTCAAATAGGGGCATCCAAAATCGGTCAAATCGTGATAAAAGAAAAATGCCTATGGAAAGAACTGGTGGTGATCTTTGTAACAAATGTGGTATGACGGTACATGGGCCAAAACATGTCAAAATGTCCAACACCTGGTAAATCTATATCAGGATTCAAAGAAAAATAAAGGCAATAGTATTCAAACACATGCCATCGAGGCGGTGGAGCCACTTACTACTAATGAGGCCTACACATCGAAATCATACACGATCAAAATCATGTCTAGATCGAAATCACTCGATATATCTAATTTTCTTGAGGATCATGAGGAACAAGGTCTTCGATTTGGATAAAATAAAATCAAATTTAATGTTTGTATGTTATTTCTCTCGGATGGATATTCCCGAGATTAAGTTTATTGTACACATGTTTGTACTTTCTTCGGATGATAAATTCCTTGGCTTCAAGTTCTTAATGTGAAATAATAAACTGTCTATGTCTAATATTTCGATCATAAAATATTAATTCATTTCTACCAAATCATTCACAAATTTTACATTCAAAATTTTCATATTAATTTCTCTCCTCCAACGGCTATATTAAACGGCTATGAACAACAACTTTTATCTATAAATATACCAACATTTTATTCAACAAATTCACAAATATTTTTCCATCTTCTAAAACTTCACATTTCTTTCATTCTAAAAAATGGTTAACTTAATTGTAGTATTTCTCATTACAATGGTCTTCATGTTGGAGAATATCCTCCAGGACACTTTTGGTTTATGATTGAGCTTCTTATCTTTACAATTCTTCCTCTGTCAGCCGCAACAATTTATTTTAGCATATTTTAATAATTAGACGATTATGTACGTCTATGTAGTCGAATAAAATCTTTTATATTTAAACTTTTGTTTTACATTGATGTTGTTATTTAGTTGTTATATTTCAATGAAAGAATTTTTTTGATAATCATATAATATTAATTCAATAATGATTATATCATGTACACATGGAAAACACTTCGAGAAAAGAGACTATTGTCTACTTAATAGTGCAACAATGCACTCAATATTAATGTGTTGTCCCTCATCATTCCCTAATATAGAAATACTTATAAAATGATTTTTATATAACTTAAAAACAAATACAAGCACAATATATATAAGATAAATATTAAAATATCACATATATACATATTTCTTATTCCAGGCGTGGAACTTTCTATACACGATTAAGATTAATTGTTACTTTCTGAAAATTCCATGACTTTTTAACAATTATATAAAATACATTTTCATGTTTTTTGTACAAATGTCATACCTTTAACGTGCTCAATAATGTTCTATTGGGCTGGAAGCTCAAACAATAGCATTCGTAAACAAAAATAAGCTATATATTATTGGGTTTCTTAGCAAATATGGGTCGACACTTAAATCACATATTTGCACATATAGGGTGGATCAAGTATACCTATTTGCAGCAGAATCGTTGATCCACATAGCCAGGATTAAGCCCGCTACAAGCCTCATGTTGATCCATGATTAAGTCATCTACAAGCCTCATCTTGATTGAATCGTGAGCAACGAACATACCTCGTAGATTGGTTGAACCAAGAATAAGATCACGAACAAAATCACGAACCATCTTTTCTCATTGGTGTAAATAACTACTAGAGTTATTTACTTTGATGTGCACACCTTAAACCCTGGAGAACTTTGATGATGCTTAAAGAAGAAAATCGTGGCGAAAAAGTTTAGGAGAGAATTATTCTTTTTTGGAGGGAACAATAATTTGATTAGATCGATATTGTAGGGAGAGATATCAATATATATCTCAATCCTATATCTCGATTAGAGTCCCGATAGAGAGGTTTCTAGATACACCTTATCTAAATAGGACTCCCTATTATCTCAAATATGGATGCAACTTTGGTGATCTTTGAAAGAAGAAAATCGTGGAGAGAAATTTTAGGAGAGATATTATTCTTTTTCTTGGGAACAATATTTTCGATTGGCTAGATTTCAAATTGTAGGGAGAGATATCAATATATATATCAATCCTATATCTTAGTTAGAGTCCCGATGGGAGAAATTTGTAGATACACCTCATCTAAATAGGACTCCCTATTATCTCAAATATGGATGCAACCTAATTGCACCCAATATCTCCCACTCATACATATTTGATTCAACTCATTCGAATCACATCCTCATAGTTCTCATCTCACGTCTCTTCTTTCATCAGGGAATAAGGTGTGCGACCCAGCGAGAAAGTAAAGGTAAGGAGAGTTATATTAAGTCATCACCAAACTAACATAACTCTACAACTCAATAACTCGTTGGTACCCCAAACCAAGTGGTCGCACCAGTTAAGCATCTCTAGATCCCTCAATGAAATAAATAGAGCATGCTCGACTCACTCAAATATGTTTCTATATTTCATGATTAGTCAAACACATTTTGACATAATCGCTCAGGCTATGAATCATAGAACATAAATGCGTTACCAACTTAATTCTTCCTCGGTCCCACATGCCAATTAGCTTGGTGTTAAGTTGGTTTAATACCAATGTATTAAGTATTCTAAACTAGGATTTTGCGTTGGTTTTGGGTGTTTTAGAGTTTAGAGTCTATTTTATTTCATTAGTTGTCACTAGGGAGTCGATATAGATTTTAGCTGAAATTGGTCAAAAATGATGAAACACAACGTGGTTATAACTTAGAAGGAAAAAGGCGAGTTTGAAAAAGAGAAAACGGAGAAACGAACGCTTAATCCATAGCGCCGCATTACTACCACCCCCGCGCCGCACCGCATGGGGTCCAAAATGGTACAGGCTCAATTATGCCCCAGCACTGCAGTGCTCATTTTTGGGCGCCGCAGCGCGCGACCGACGATGGACGACGATTTGCAGGTGGTGCTTTGCCGAGCCGCATTAATTCGCAGCGCCGCAAAGACGCGTCCCGCGAAAAAAATTCTTATATTTTATTTTTAGGCTTTTGACGGATTTTTGGGCCTATAAGTACAACTAATGACGCACGGACAAGGGTTAAACATTATTTTGAGCACAACGCAAGGCAAGAAACATGGAGCTGGGGTTCGGGATGACAATTGAAGGCATCTCTCATGGGTTTGAGATGTATAATTACTTCTTCATGGGTTTTTGTACATCCATTATGATCTAAACCTATTTTTTGGGGATTGATGTAACTTACATTTGATCCTATGTTTTGATTTTCATTTTATTAGATTCGCATGTTATTTAATCAATTTTTGCTATTTGAATTGAATGCATCCGGATTAGAGGTGGCAAAATCCAAATCGCCCACCCAAGTCGGCCCGACCCAGGTTTGAGGTTTGGGTGCAGATTTTTAGGCCGAAAAAGTCGGCCTGCCTATTTGGCCCCGATCCGAATGGCCAGACGGGTAGGGCTAGCCCGACTTTTTCGGCCGACCCAATTTTTTTACATGTAGTGTATACATGGGCTGGGTGGCCATGTAATTTCGTGGCTTTGACCAAAATCGGGTGCCCAACCCGACCTAAAATTTTGCAAAAGTCTGACGGGCTCGGGCCAGAACTAGCCCGGCCCATTGCTGCTAGCTCTAATATGGATTATCCGATCAATAATTTAGATTGTTTGGCGTGTTTTATTTGACACTCGAGAGAGGAATTGAACGCCTGGATATAGAATAGCATAACCTAAGGTTTCATAGATTCGAGAAAGTTTATAAATCTTTTTGAAGCCTGTGTGAGAATATTCATTGAGCGCATTAGGATTTAATTTATGATTTTTATAGAGATATCGAAATCGAATTGAAACCTAGAATCACTGGCACTCGAGAGAGAGGAAGTGATAAACAGTTGGAATATGGGCTTATAAATTAATAACGTGTGAGTAATAAACTGGATGAGACATAAGGGATAACTAGGTGAATCAACCCTCTAGAATTCATTTCTTAAGTGTTTGATAATTTGTCTAAACAAACTTTTCAGTTTAATTTTAGTTTTATTTTTTGTTTAATAATAATCCATATCTTTGCGATTATCTAGATAGAATTAAGCTATTATAATTACAAGATCTTAGTATAAAATTCGATATCAATCCTTGTGGAGACGATAACTCCATTTATGAAACTATACTAAAACTTGACACCGTGACGCTGCAGATTTGCAGAAGAATTTCTCGAACAAGTTTAAGGCACCATTTTGGGTATTGCTTTATCTTATTTTACGCTAATCTTTTGTTGCCAAGTAGTCTTAATCCTAATCTAGATTAGTTTAGGTAATATAAGTTCGTGTTTCTCATTGGCATGTCTATTTATGCGAAATTCTGAAGATACTAAATTGCTTCCTTTTGATCCAGAGATTGAAAGGACACTTCAATCAATCAGAGCAACAAAGCGAGCAGAGAAGCAAGCAATGGCAGAAGACAGGGAGAATGAGAACATTAGAAACTTGGTTCTGAATGTGCCATCACAGCCTGAGGAACAGGAAAGGGCAATCCGAGATTACTTTCGGCCGACTATGAACCAAAACTACTCCGGAATTGTGCGCAAGCCCATAAATGCAAATAATTTCGAACTGAAGCTCGGCCTCATAAGCATGGTTCAAGAGATCGATTTGGGCAAGCCGGTGGATGATCCGAATACATATCCGCAATATTCTTGAGATTTCGACACCATCAAGATGAATGGTGTGTCCGATGAGGCTATTAGATTGAGGCTTTTCCCGTTTCACTCCTGGATAAAGCCAGGCAGTGGTTGTAGACGTTCGCCCCTAGGAGTATCACTAGCTGGGATGACCTGACGCAAAGGTTTTTGCAAAATTCTTTCCTCCCAGCACGACGCTCCAACTGAAAAGCGAGATAGCTCAATTCCAACAGCTTGATTTTGAGCTATTATATGAAGCTTGTGAGCGATTTAAAGATCTGTTGCGGAGGTGCCCATAACATGGTTATGTAGACTGGCAGAGGGTTTAGTATTTTTACAACGGGTTGAATGGGCATACGAGGATGATATTAGATGCGCGCAGCAGGAGGTACATTGACGCTTAAACTCCGATCGAGGCATAACTTTTGCTTGAAGAAATGACCACGAACATTTATCATTGGCCCTCCGAGAGGTCGCTCCCAAGAAAGTTGCGGTGTTCTTCAACTAGATACAATGTCACTTTAATAGCTCAAGTCTTGAGCCCGACTAAGATATTAACGATCATGAATTATGGTGGAACATCGCAATAAGCCGAGATCCCACCGCGCTGTTCATGCACCGCCACGCACGAGGTCGAGCAAGTTTATGTGAATTCATTCGACTCACTATCACCCAGGGACTTCGCAATCATGAGAATTTCTTTTATAGCAACAACATGAATGTATTGGACCCACCTCCAGGTTATCACAACCCATCCAATTCCACCGCACGGAGGTGAAAAGAAGCGATCGTTAGAAGAGATACTCGACTCATTCATAGAAAAGATCAGAATCGATTGAGCAGTGATGCGCAGATTGATAATCTAGGTACAAAGATGAATACAATGGAGACACATCTCAGGCCAATCGAGACACAAATGGGTCAGTTGGTGATAACAATGAATTCATTGCAGCAGAGAGGACGTAGGTTAATTCGAGAGAGCATCGTAATGCAATTTATGTGAAGAATGAGTCGAAATTTAGCATGTACCCGAACAGATTTGCCCATTTATGTGAAGGTAGTAGAATCAAAGAAAATAAAGTTGGAAGAGTTTGAGACTGTCTATCTGACAGAGGAATACAATGCGATAGTGCAGAAAAAACTACCTCAGAAAATGAAAGATCCATGGAGTTTTATTATTCCTTGTACTATTGGAGGAGTTTTCTTTGAAAAACCACTTTGTGATCTTGGGTCCAACGTGAATCTTATATCCCTATCTGTTAGGAAATTTATTTGATAGATTATGATGATACCATGTAAAACTTAAACTAGGAAATTGGCACCCCATTTTCCTTGTAAATTGTATTGTAATAGATAGAACTAGAGAGCTTAGTTAAGTCAGCTATGTCAAACATTACAAGAAGAAGTCAAACCTGTGGACTCAAAAGAAGTCACCAGGTTTGTGAGTAATAAACTAGATGAGACATAAGGGATAACTAGGTGAATCAACCTCTAGAATTCATTTCTTAAGTGTTTGATAATTTGTCTAAACGAACTTTTCAGTTTAATTTTAGTTTTATTTTTAGTTTAATAATAATCCATATCTTTGCGATTATCTAGATAGAATTAAGCTATTATAATTACAAAGATTACTTAGTATAAAATTCGATATCAATCCTTGTGGAGACGATAACTCCATTTATGAAACTATACTAAAACTCGACACCGTACGCTGCAGATTTGCAAAGAAGAATTTCTCGAACAAGTTTATGGCGCCGTTTTGGGTATTGCTTTATCTTATTTTACGCTAATCTTTGTAGGTCCCAAAGGGTGTAAGTGTAAGGTTTAGAAGGGGGGTTGAATAAACCTTACCAAATTTTCGATTTAGTTCTTTTAAATCTACTGAGTTGATTCTACACGATTGTGTCCTTGATGGACGGATCGAATTAGTCACTCAAGAGAGTTAATCTCTCAATGCACTCGGAGTTTGTTGATGGAGTAACTCATTTGTTGGCTATAATTTAACTCAACTGTGGTTTTATTTTCATTGGAAGACTTAACACCCTTAAGTTTGATTAAGCAAGATTTTAGAGCTTGATTTAGTACTTATAAATTATCAAATGGATAGCAAATTTATCAAAGATATATAAGTAATTAAAAGTGCGGGAATTTAAATTTGAAATGTAAATGACACAAAGAAAGTTTTTATAGAGGTTCAAGATGGGGTAATTCTTCTACTCCTCTCTTCTCCAACTCCTGGAGGAATCCACTAAGTATTGATCAGTTTACAAAGTGGTAAGTACCCGGATACAAGTCTTGATCACAACAAAGCCCGACTTGATCCTTTGGGACTCGATCCAGGAGACGCCTTGATCACTCGGTGGCTTCTCGACGACTACTTCTTCACAGGCAGTTGCTTTGCTACTACTGACTCACTTGCTCAAACTCTTTGGATTTGATCACGAAGCCCTCCAAAAGCTTAAGACTGGCTCAACCTTGAACCTTTCTACAATCCTTCCGGAATGTAGACCCTTGTTTTCAAAGATTTCCTCTTCAACCGATTGAAGTTCTCTTTCCTTCACAGGATGAGTGTTGGATTGATGTACTTCAAATGTAGCTTGAGGATTGAGAATGTTTTGATTTTTCTAATATGCTTGTTTATCTCACGTGTGTGTCATCCTTCTTCTCAAACAAACTCCTCGGCCTTTTATAGTGAACTTTCAAAAATTTGCCCGTTGAAGAGATAGGCTTATTTTTGAAAGTCACTTTGCGATTGTTGGCTTGCGTTCTTGGAATTGCCGTTTCCTCGTATGAATTGTTCTTTTCACCTTTTCATAGTTCGACACGGTGTAGTGCTTCCCATTGGTTCATTCCTTTTGCACGCTTCCGGGTCGAGCACTCCAAGAAAGGTGGTATGGAGATATTACTTGTTTAAGTAAATCTCTTGATTTCGGCAACGGTTCTTTTACGATTATCTCGACTTGACTGCATTTCCTTGCTTTCCCCAGGTGACTTAGAGTCGCCTTCCAATCATGGATGACTCTTGTCACTTCAACTTGAGACTTGGCTTTTCTTGAGTTGACTTGGTCGATGCTCCACTGTTTGCATCTCACCGCTTCTTGATAGAGTTCCGTCTACTCTTCTTTGCCATATTCATTTGTCTCACAGAGTTTTCCTTCCAGTCTTGATTGTCTTCTTGCATGTTAGGGCCGACTTAACTCGGCTTGGCCACTCTAATTGTTACAATACATTTTACAACAAGAATTGGGGTGCCAACTTTCTATTCTAAGTTTTACATGGCATTCATCAAAATCTAAACAATAAAATTCCTAACAATTTCCCCCTTTTTGATGATGCCAAAACTTAAACCATACAAAGATGCAAATAACAAAGATACATACTGAGATAGTGTATTGACATAGAATGTATGCGCAGAATCAATCTTTTTATTGATCATATCATTCTTGTACTTAACACAATCTGTTTACAAATTGTATCGAGTATATAATTGTCTTCACACAAAAAAATTTATAACTTTATTACGTAGAAGACTTACATTGTATGTATTTACATAATAAAATACATGAAGGGTTGGATGAAGAACACTTCATCTCCTTCATTTATCTCCTTCTTTCATCTTGTTGACCTCTTCTTTCTTCTTCTCTTCTCTTCTTCGTCGTCAATTTGCCTTCTTTTTCTTCTCGTATGCTTTTTCGGGCGCGACTTCATCTCTTCTCATTCTTTCTGTCTCTCCGCCATAGCCATTGAGTTTGCCTCTTGTTTTTTCTTCTAATCTCTTTGCATACTCGGCGTTAGATTTAGCCACTTGCAAATTCGCTACTTGGTCAAGCCCACCCCAAGATCCCTCCTTTCTTTCCCGGATCTACGTATTCAATATTCTTGGGCGAGAGGCCTAAGTCAAGCTTCTTCCTCCACTCTCGCTTCTTCCTCTACCTGGGCGATATCTTTGTCTTGGGGCCTTCTTCTTTCCGGTGAGTGACCGGCGGAGTGACAGAGTGACTTGCCTTTTGTTGCCACGTCGCCTTCTTCACATAATGTGAGACCCTTTTCCCAAGATGAGGTCCCAAGCTTGAGCCATAGACATATTTGCAAAATATCCCTCGGACTCGAGTGTTTTAAATTCATCGACCGATCGTGGCTCTGCCCCGACATCCGAGATGGCATAGGTGTCTCTGCTAAACGGAATGCCTCCATGTTCTTTCAAGATGTTCATCACCCTGGCATCCATTCTTCCTTCCACTTCCTTCATCCCTGCTTCAATTGCTTTTCTCTTTCGGCCATGGATACAAGAGAGTGTTGAAGTGGCAGAGTCATGAGGGGAGTTTCTTCGCTTATAATGTCATTTGTGACAGGACCTTGTTGGGGGTTTGTGCAATCATCAATGTTACATCGCCGATCCTTCCCCCTCAACAAGTTTTCCTTTCTTCTGTTTCAAAATTTCCTCGGTGATTTTCCTTCTCACTGTTTGTTCCTTCTCATTGCTCCTTTCTTTTCAAACTTGATTTTTTTGCTTTAAGGTATTCCTCTTCCCCCTTTTTGGCATCATCAAAGGATAGAGGAACCCTGGGAACATCTTTGGCAAGCATGAAATCGAGTCTTCGATGGTTGAGTCGCTTCAAGTCCTGCTGCGTTGTAAGCGGCAAAGACGAATTCGGATCGAGTAGCGTTGGACTCTGCTGAAATCGGCTTCATCTCGGCCATGAGAAGGCTGAATTTTCTAGTCATGTGTTCTTCCAAACGTCGATATATCATTTGCATCGCTCACGCAGCACTTGATCTCGGTAGTGTGAGCTTCATGCATATGCTCAATGTGTTCTCTAGAACTTCGTTTTTGCATCAACATTTACATCTCTCCACGAAAGACTTGTTGAACAAAGTTCAAGTATCTCACTGTTCCACACGCATTGATTCTTCTTTGTTGCCACCATTCCCTTATCCTTTGTGATGCCTCTCAAGTCATTTGTAAGGTTGGCATCTCTGTTGTCCGGGCGCATGTCCAAAGAGGCTTGATGCCTCTCCATCCGTTCAACCTCGGCAAAGAGTGCTTTGAACACTTCTCGAACTTCAATTTGATTCTTCTTGCGGTGATGGCCATATAGCGTCGAAATCAAAATTGGTTGGAACAATGGTGCCCGAGTGAAAAACATGAGGTGGTCTGCGTGATAGCGTGCTTGTTCGTTTCGACTCTTCGTGGAGTTCCGGTATTTCGGTGAAAAAGGAAAAGACTCTACGAAGGATTCATCACCGCCAATGGAATGCATTCGATGATGAGTGGTGCACGGGCGGTTCTCTTGGGAATCGATCTGTTGCGGCTTGAGGAGCCCGCAGTGTGGTCTCTTGTTGGTGGGTCTTGTTGTGAAGTAGACCCGCTTCTTCGAGCTCTCTTTGTCTTAACAACCGTTAGTCTCGGTGGTTTTTCCATTTCAAGAGATCGGTCCTCGGCCTTATCTCATGGCGTCATCGGACGATGATGAGATTTCCATTGGTGGCTCATCATCAAAGTTAAAAGTTTGTGAGTAGTCTTGGGATCGACTTACTCGTGCTTGGAACACCCGGTGAGTCTTTTGGATTTGTCATGGGGGTTGACTCGAACTTCTTCCTCGCCTTCCGATCCCAGGAAAAGTGACATCGGGGTTGTCCTGGGAATCATGAAGTGTGCGATCTCCTACTCGGATGGGTCGATGATTGCGGGAGGGATGTTTCTGCTACAACCTCTTTACCCAGGAAGTCTCAACCTCCGTGGGCCTTCATTACCTCCGGCGGTCTCTCTGCTGCAAGGCCTAGTCCTCCCTTTCGCTTGTGTCATTTGTCTTAGGGTCTTCTACGGTGGCATCCATTGGAGTCTCAACCCCATGGATTGCACTTTCTTCGCCCCAGTGTTAACTCCCGGGCTGTTCCTTCCTCGCGTGCCTCGACCGCATCAGCGTCATTAGCCTTCATAGCGATTTGGCACTCACCGAGACAGTCTCAATCGCCGAGCTTCGTTGATGGCAACTTGTTGTTCTTCTTGTGATTGTAATTTCTCTTCTTCGCCTCCTTGCTTCTTTGTGGAGTCATCTCGCAAAGATCCTCCCACCTTTGCCGGTGGAGGGAGTTTCCCCCTCGGTGCGCGCACCGGTGAGTGACTTGGAGTGGGGTCACTCGTCTCCAAACTCGGCTATTTCGATTGAAGGTTCAGTAGTTGGGGCGGTGGTAGCACACCTTCAATAGGGGTTGGCTCATTGGGGTCCCCACTATCCCGATTTCATCGCCATTTCCTTATTGCCTTCTTCCGAGTGAGTGGGGAAGTGGTAGCGGAACATCGGTGGCTATTTTTGAACCACTCCCATTGGATCGATTTCAAGCGTGTTCGGAGGACTCTCCTGGTCCCTCCATTAGTCTTTGCTCGTGAAGGATTCTTGATTCATGCAATGCTTTCTTTGCATTTGCAACTCTTCGTCCGCGGGCAAAGAAAGATTCATTCTGCAGTTCTTCGTCACTTTCGGAGAAGACATCAAGAAGAGGATGTGTGTGTTACGTGGTGCGGAGATAGGGCGGATGCTTGCCTTCTCACGTGCTTGGCTTCTTGACTTGCTTTGCTCTCTCCCTGTCCTTGTAGATTTGCAGGATGTCTAAGCGATTATCTCATCAAGTCTTTGGGAGCACGATGAGTTAGTCCAAGGAAATTTAGCAGTTCCTCTTCTTCTTCTATGAACTCAAAGGCCGTTGGAACTGTTCCTTGACTTGCTCAACTTCCATTTTCTCCACTCACGCAGACGATTTTGGATGTCCGGGTAAGGTGGAGATAGGATCATTACATCACTATCTGCTCCGCGGGTTCTTGTGCTTTCAATTTGTGTGAGTTTCTGTGTGTGTCTTCGTTAGTTGCCTTTGATCGCCTTCATGAGACTTGGGTTGTTTCATCAACTACATCCGGAGACTCTACTTCTCCGGTAGTCTCGTGAGTTTGTGCTAGGTGAGTAATCGACTGTTTGGTTTCTCTGTTTGATTTGCTTGACGAGTCTTCTTCGTCTCTGGTTTGTACCGGGGAAATTTCAGTTCGGGCGGTGTCGTCGAGTCTTGTCGGCGGGGCGTCTTTGGTGTCTTTTTTCGAGGAGCAGGCCGTCGTGGCTTGTCGGTTCTCCTCCTTTTGACGATCGGAGAAGGTATTTGTGAGTCCTTCTCGCCGCCGCCTTGCATGGGCGGGAGACACGCAGCTGCGAGGGCGGGTGACTCTGCTGCAGGGCGGGAGCATGTTTGGTTTTTCTTTCTTTGCGGGGGCAAACTTGATCTTCTTAGCGGTGCGGGCGCTTTCTTCTTCTTGTTGGAGAGGAAGCAATCGTATCTTGGTGGTGATTCCCCCTCACCGGTGTCGCTCTCTTGGCGTAAGCTCTCTTGTGCGCCGAGAGAGGTTTGCTCGAACATCCTCTTGTTAACATGGAAAGCCTTCCCATGTCTAAGAGGGACTCCTTTCACCTCCAATAGCCGGCCAATCACAGGCCATATCCTAGGGATCCTCCAAATGAACCATCTTCTTTGAAGGACTTGTTCCCCACGTTCGGCGAGTCTGCTTTGTAGACAAACTCAACCCAGTTTATCTTCTTTTCTTCGATGATTGCAGCCATCACAATCAGCTTTGCCTTTTGATTGGTCAAAGTGCCAAATTTGATGTCGATACATTTGGCAACTATGTCCAACAATTTGTGATAATCCTCCTTGATGATCTCTTGTTGTTTGTGTATATAATTTTAAGCAAAGTCGGACTTGGCTATTTCTTTCCAGGCGTCGGCCAAGTTTACATCAACTTTTTTAATCTCGGATGCTCCTTACCTGTGGTAGTAAGCAATATTCACCAAATCCTTGGAGTGATAGTCACCGCTTTCCGTGAAGATGACTTGACTCCTTCATCGTGAATCTCGGCATTCACGTAGAATTGTGCGACCTCCTCCACATAGCTCATCGGATATTCTAACGTTAGAAGCTGTTTTAGCCCGAACGTTTCCAACTTCTCAAGCAATTTTCTTCACCAGGGTGTCGTCGGACCCTCGCTTCACCATTCCGTCGAAATCCACCGTCGAACCGGTGTGGATTTGCTTTCCTAACTTGGTAAAGTCATAAGTTGGTGCCATTTCTAATTATTTCAAGAAAAACTCGAGAAATTGATTTGAAGGTTGATAGGGTTTCGAGAGTATTTTGCCTTTGCTTTTGAGAGAAAGAGATGAACAATTTTAGAAGTGTGAGAGAGAAACGGACGAAAATGGTTTAAATATGGTTTATGAAAGGGCGTGCAGGCGGTTTTGAATTGTGATCGAAATCAACGGCTTGGATTTTCGCACGCCTATTGAGCATTTCACGTCTCGTATTTAATGCGTGACATTTATATCCAATCATAAGCTTGGTGTGCGGCTTTATGTACGTACACATCATCATTATCTTTGACGTGTTCCTTAAAACATTCCCGCTAAGTCAAAACGATTGCGTTTTTGTCACTTTGCTCATAAGTTATTGACTTATCTCTTAGCTGATTTAACTCTACTCTCTGATTCTCTTAGTGACAGCTATCGGTGACTTGGTGTATTTGTCTTTCCGATCTGGTGATTCTTGGTGATTTCCGTTTCGGCTCTCTTTTCACTCCTTTCTGTTCTAATTCTCTTCTTTGATTCGTCTCAGTGTCATTTCACTCATTTCAATTAACCCCAACTCATGCTTGAGTTCTTCAAATCTTGACTCACATAATGGTTTTGTGAAGATGTCGGCTAGTTGTTTATCGGTTGAGATGTATTCCAAGATAATGTCCTTCTTTTCAACATGATCTCTTATGAAATGATATCCGACATCAATATGTTTTGTTCTTGAGTGCAACACGGGATTTTGAGTGATTGCAATGGCACTTGTGTTATCACACATGATTGGAATTTCTTTTCTTCAACTTCATAGTCTCTCTCATTCTTTGTCTCATCCATAGGACTTGGGCACAACATTTGCCCGCATGACTATGTATTCGCCTCTCATTTGTAGAGGTGGCTATTGAGTTTTGCTTCTTCTAAACCAGGAAATCGTCTGTTTCTAGCATTTGACATGTGCTGAAGTGCTCTTCTGTCCACTCTGCATCCAAAGATAGTCGAGAATCGAATAGCCAATTAGCTTGAATCCACCTTCCTTTGGATACCATAGGCCTACTTCTTGGCTTCCTTTCAAGTATCTCAATATTCTCTTAAATTTTTTGTCATGTGGCTCTCTTTTGGAGCAAATTGAAATCTTGCACATACACCTACTGACAAAGGTGATGTAGCGGCCCGCTAGCTTTGTGAGATAGAGCAATGATCCAATAAGTGCTCAGTATCTTGTTTGATCTGAGGCTTGCCATCCTGCATCCATGTCCATTTTGGTGATGTGTTCATTGGTATTTTGACGAGAAGACTTCTCCTCCATACCAAACTTCTTCATTAAGTCTGGTGTATTTTGTTTGACTTATGAAGGTTCCATCCTTCATTTGTTTCACTTGGAGTCCAAGGAAGAATGTCGGCTCTCCCATCATGCTCATTTCAAACTTACTTTGCATGAGGCTTGAAAATTTTTCACACATGACTCTTTGTTAGTGGATCCAAAAATGATGTCATCCACATATATTTGAACAAGCAAGTATACTCTTCTTGTCTTGAATTACGAAAAGTGTTCTATCTACTTTTCCTTTTGTGAATCCATTTTCGTTAGGAATTGTGACAGGGTGTCATACCATGCTGCAGGTGCCTGTTTCAATCCATACGGGGCTTTCTTGAGTTTGTATACCTTGTCTCCAAGAGTCTTCTGCTCAAATCCTGGAGGTTGTTCAACATATACTTCTTCTTCCAATAAACCATTTAGGAATGCACTTTTTACATCCATTTGATATACAATGAAATTCTTGTGAGTCTGCATAGGCAAGAAATATCCTTATAGCTCCAATCTTGCTACGAGGGCAAATGTTTCATCAAAATCTATCCCTTCTTCTTGGCAATATCCTTTGGCTACTAGTCTTGCTTTGTTTCTTACCACGAGCCTTCCTCGTTCATCTTATTTCGAATACCCATTTGGTTCCAATAACATTTTGATGTATGGGTCTTTGCACTAATTCCCATACTTTATTTCTCTCAAACCGATTGACTCTTCTTGCATAGCTTGAATCCAATGTGTGTCGTCAATGCTTGTGACACATCTTTGGGCTCTATTTGCGAAATGAAGCATGTGAACATTGCTTCTTGTTGAGTTGGATCTTGTCTTGACACCTTCTCTTATATCTCCAATGACAAGTTCGGTGGATGGTCTCTCGGCCATCTTACGTCGAGGTTAGGGTAAGTTATCCGGATTGATCGACTTGCATTTGTTGTTTGTGGTCGACTCTCTCGTGGTCACTTAGCTGCAGATTTTCCAGTGCTTTTGAGATTGACTATCTCATCTTCATTTGAATTGATAATCCCGACTTGACTTCAAAGATAGGGACTCTTCTCGTATGTTTGGGTGATTAAACTTATCGGTGACTCTTCAATGTCTTCTCCATTTACATTTGGCTCATCGAATACTACATGAATGGATTCTTCTCGCAACCATAGTTCTTTTGTTGAGTACTCTGTAGGCTTTGCTTTCAATTTGAGTATCCTAAGAAGATACCTCATCGACTTTAGCATCAAAAGCCTTTAGGTTGTCTTTGCCATTGTTGTGGATGAAACATTTACATCCAAATATTCGAAATATGCAACACTTGGTTTTCTTCCAGTCCGGATCTCATAGGGAGTCTTTGTCATTTGTCTATTTATCATACATCCTGTTTTGGGTGTAGCAAATTTGTGTTAATTTCTTGACCCAAAATCTTTTTGGTAACCCTGCTTGACTAACATGGTCCTTGTCGCTTCTTTGAGGGTTCTTCCTTCTTCTTCTCGCAACTCCATTCTGGCTTTGTGGAGTTCTTCTGCTGCGATAGTTCATGACCAATACCATTCTCAATACAATCTTTTGAGTTATTATTCCATTGACAAACTCGGTTCCTCTATCGATCTTATTTTGATAATGGTTTGATTCTTCTCATTTTGAATCCTCTTCATCGAGATGTGGTAGTTTTTGTAGGGTTTCTTTCTTCTTGCACATGAATATTGTCCATGTATATCTTGAGTAGTCATCTACTACCACCAAGGTGTATTTCTTTCAACTTATCTTTGTTTGGTTCAATGGGCCAAATAGATCCATATGAAGTAGGATGCAATATTCTTGTTGAGGATGGGCATGTCTTTTCTTTGAATGACGACTTGATTTGCTTTCCCCGACATGCATCACATATACTCTCCTTCTTGTATCGAGTCCGGAAGTCCCTCTACAAGATGACTTCTTGCCGACTTGTTAATTGTTTTGAAATTCGGGTGACTCGGCTTTTTGTGCCATAGCCAACTTGATTCATTTGTGCTCTTTGCTAGTAGACAAGTCTTTGGGTGTTGCGAGTTGACCAATCCACTACATACATATTTTTTGTCTACATCCTCGCAAAGACCACTTCATTTGATTCAATTTCTTTGATTTGGCATATACCCATGTTGAATCCAACATTGTAGCCCTTGTCCGCACTGACCGATACTCGTAAGTTGAAGTTGAGTCCTTCAACATATGCAACATCTGTGATTTCTAATCCATTCCTCTTGATGGATCCAATGCCTCTTATTTCACCAGGAGCTTCATTTCCTCCAAATATGACTTTTGCTCCTTTGACTTCCTTGAATTTTGACATGATTTCTCTTATTCCTTTCATATGTCCGGAAGCGACCACTATCCATGTACCAGGTTCCTTGGCACTCAGTTGTTCCTTGAACCGCAATCAAGGAAATTAAGTTTTAGGTACCCATACTTATGCAGGTCCGAGGGGTTAGAATTGTAAGATGATCCAACCAACCTATAGCCAAATGATTTGACTCTAAGGGGTTGCCATCTATCGTGCCATAATCATAATTAATCCTGGCAAATTGCTTGGGGATTCTAGGTTCATACAAAAATTTCTCTTTTTCTCGTATGCTGCATATGTGTTTTAGCAATTGCCTTCCTTGGGTAAATGTGGTGTCTTTGAGTGTAGTGCCTAGGTGCATATATGTGTCTTTGATGAAAGCTCTTATGCTTTTGGAATGGCCTTTCTTGAGTTCTAGGCCTTTGCCATTTGGGCTTATATTCCATAAGTCTGTCTTTGATAGTTCACATTATTCCAATCACTTGGCTTGGATATTTTCTACCATCCCCATCATATGTATTTCTTTTATGGATTTTCTGGGATTTTTGGTAGCTCTGCTTCTTCTTTCTTTACAGAGTATTTTTGTTTGGAGTTTCTTTGAGGACTAAGGTGAATCTCTTCTCGGTGTCCTTTCAAAGATACTCAACTCAGTAACATTTTCCTTTTCCTTTGTAACCAAGGCCGTTTGCTTAGTATTGTGTTTTGGAGTGAATGTGTGTGCAACACTTAGAGTTTTGGATTTTTCGGACTCTTCATGACTTGAAGTTCCTTTTTCCAAAATTACTCTTGAGGTTTGACATGGCACGGAGGAATTAAATCTAAGCTGTCTTGTCTCCACATTCTCTTTGACTCATAATAAGATCATCCAATGATTTAGATGCCTTAGTAAATGAGGCAATAACATTCTTGAGGTCATTCTCCTCTTTTCTATAGCGGCAATTTACTGCTACTAGTTTAGCATTTCGACCTTTAACCTTTCATTCTCAACAACTATTTGACTTAGAGTACTCGGCTCCTTAGTCGGCTTTGAGTTTTGACTTTTGAGTAGGTTGTTTTCCTCATTCAATAGTGTGTGTGAGGATTTAATGTGTTCAAAATCTTTCATCATTTTGCTTAATGAGTCATAAAGATCTGTAGGTGATGAAGTGAGAGTGTCACGATCACTATCACTAGTGTACGAGTTTGTTGAGTTAGATTGTACCTCATCTTCTTGATCTTGTTCTTTGGCCATCAAGCGGATCGGGGCTTCTTCTTGAGTCACTTGAGTAGTCACTTCTTTGCTCTGAATCATTGTCTCTCTTGACTTTTTTGTCTTTGATCTCTGCGGACCATCATTGCCTTTTTCTTTTCTTGTCTTCTTTCTCTCGAAGACCTTTCTTTCTTCTTCATCCCTGTACTTGTTGACCACAGGATATGAGCGATCAATGGCATAGTGACCTGGTTGTCTACAGTTCCAACATAGATATTGAGCCTTTTGATCGCTCTTTCCATTCTTGAGTTGTCACCCTTTGACACTCAACTTTTTGATGACTGTTCTCTTGGTTGGCTTTGTCTTCCCTTGATTTGGAGGGAGGTGAGTGTCTTCGGAAGATTCACCCTTTCCTCTCTTGTAGTTCTTGTTAAAGAACTTGTTAAATCTTTTAACCATTAGGGCTATTTCTTCCGGGTCAATGACTTCTTTGACCTCGACTCTCTTCCCATCTTTAACAATTAGAGCATTTGTTTTGGGTACAACTGTCTCTTCCTGGTCTTTCCTTCTCGGCTCAAATTCGTAGGCTTTGAGATCCGAGAATAACTCATGGTTGGATGTCTTTGATAGGTCCATGGAATGTCTCGGTGCCATGACCTTCATCTCCCATTCATTTGGAAGACTTTTTAGGATTTTCATACACATTTCCTTTCGTGTATATTCCTTTCCAAGTGTAGATGACTCATTTGTGATTTGATGAAGCGAAGCGTCTAGTTGATCCAGGTTCTCTCACGAGATCATTTTGAAATTTTCAAATTTTTGTACGCCTTTGATAATTTATTTTCTTTGATTTGCTCACGAGCCTTCACAAATCAATGTCAACTTCTCCCGTTTTCCTTAGCCGTTTTGCAAGATTTGACTTTATTGAACATGGCTTTGTCAAGGTTTTGTAAAGGATGTCCTTGGCTACATTGTCCAGGTTATATCTTTTTTGTCATCATTTGTCCACTCGGTTCTTGGTTTTCAACCATAACGAGTGCGGGAGCAAACATCTTCTTCTCCTTGTTTGCAACTCTTGTCTTTGTGTTCACCTTTAATATTTGCAGAGGCCCATCTTCTATCACTATCCACATCTCATCATGTAATCTTTGATAGATGAGCTGCATACGAATTTTCCAATCATCAAATTCTTCAATAGTGAACATAGGGATGCGTGTCAAATTTGCTTCCATGATAATGACTTTTAATAAAAAGAGTTTTGAAGGTTTAAGTACTAAAGCGGACTTTGAAAAGTTTGGAGATCTAGTTCAGCAACCGGTGCGGAGGGTTCAATGAACCAACCGCTCCGATACCACTTGTAGGTCCCAAGGGGTGTAAGTGTAAGGTTTAGAAGGGGGTTGAATAAACCTTACCAAATTTTCGATTTAGTTCTTTTAAATCTCTGAGTTGATTCTACACAGTTGTGTCCTTGATGGGATCGAATTAGTCACTCAGTAGAGTTAATCTCTCAACAGACTCAATTTGAGCTGTTGATGGAGTAACTCATTTGTTGGCTATAATTTAACTATTTGTGGTTTTATTTTCATTGGAAGACTTAACACCCTTAAGTTTGATTAAGCAAGATTTTAGAGCTTGATTTAGTACTTATAAATTATCAAATGGATAGCAAATTTATCGTGAGATATAAGCAATTAAAAGTGCGAGGAATTTAAATCTTTGAAATGTAAATGACACGATAAAGTTTTTATAGAGGTTCGAAGATGGGGTAATTCTTCTACTCTCTCTTCTCCAACTCTGGAGGAATCCACTAAGTATTGATCGGTTTACAAAGTGGTAATGTCCGGATACAAGTCTTGATCACAACGGCCGACTTGATCCTTTGGGACTCGATCGGAGACGCCTTGATCACTCGGTGGCTTCTCGTGCGACTCGGCTTCTTCACAGGGCGTTTGCCTTGCTACTCTGACTCACTTGCTCAAACTCTTTGGATTTGATCACGAAGCCCTCCAAAAGCTTAAGACTTGGCTCAACCTTGAACCTTTCTACAATCCTTCCGGAATGTAGACCCCTTGTTTTCAAAGATTTCCTCTTCAAGCGATTGAAGTTCTCTTTCCTTCACGGTGAGTGTTGGATTGATGTACTTGAAATGTAGGCTTGAGGATTGAGAATGTTTGATTTTTCTAATATGCTTGTTTATCTCACGTGTGTGTCATCCTTCTTCTCAAACAAACTCCTCGGCCTTTTATAGTGAACTTTCAAAAATTTGCCCGTTGAAGAGATAGGCTTATTTTTGAAAGTCACTTTGCGATTGTTGGCTTGCGAGTTCTTGGAATTGCCGTTTCCTCGTATGAATTGTTCTTTTCACCTTTTTAGAGTTCGACACGGTGTAGTGCTTCCCATTGGTTCATTCCTTTTGCACGCTTCGGGGACCGAGCACTCCAAGAAAGGTGGTATGGAGATATTACTTGTTTAAGTAAATCTCTTGATTTAAATGCAACGGTTCTTTTCGATTATCTCGACTTATTTTGCATTTCCTTGCTTTCCCAGGTGACTTAGAGTCACTTCCAATCATTGGATGACTCTTTGTCACTTCAACTTGAGACTTGGCTTTTCTTGAGTTGACTTGGTGATGCTCCACTCACCGCATCTCATTTGCTTCTTGATAGAGTTCCGTTTACTCTTCTTTGCCATATTCAAATTTGTCTCTCACAGAGTTTTCCTTCCGATCTTGATTGTCTTCTTGCATGTTAGGGCGTGGTGACTTAACTCGGCAGCGACTCTAATTGTTACAATACATTTTACAACAAGAATTGGGGTGCCAACTTTCTATTCTAAGTTTTACATGGCATTCATCAAAATCTAAACAATAAAATTCCTAACAATTTCCCCCTTTTTGATGATGCCAAAACTTAAACCATACAAAGATGCAAATAACAAAGATACATACGGATAGTGTATTGACATAGAATGTATCATGAGAATCAATCTTTTTATTGATCATATCATTCTTGTACTTAATTTGTTTACAAAGTGTATCGAGTATATAATTGTCTTCACACAAAAAAATTTATAACTTTATTACGGAAGACTTACATTGTATGTATTTACATAATAAAATACATGAAGGGTTGGACAAGAACACTTCATCTCCTTATTTGTCTCCTTCTTTCATCTTGTTCACCTCTTCTTCTCTTCTTCTCTTCTTCTCGTCGTCATTTGCCTTCTTTTTTCTTCTCGTATGCTTTTCTCGGCGGCTTCATCTCTTCTCATTCTTTCTGTCTCTCCGCCATAGCCGAGTTTGCCTCTTGTTTTCTTCTTCTAATCTCTTTGCATACTCGGCGTTAGATTTAGCCACTTGCAAATTCGCTACTTGGTCAAGCTTGACCAAAAGTAGATCCCTCCTTTCTTTTCTGGATCTACGTATTCAATATTCTTGGGCGGAGGCCAGGGAGTAAAGCTTCTTCCTCCACTCTCGCTTCTTCCTCTACCTCGGGGCGTATCTTGTCTTGGGGCCTTCTTCTTTCCGGTGAGTGACCAGTGGCAGAGTGATGGTAGGTTGTCTGTCGCTGCCTGTCGCCTTCTTCACATAATGTGAGACCCTTTTCCCAAGATAAAGTCCCAAGCTTGAGCCATAGACATATTTGCAAAATATCCCTCGACTCGAGTGTTTTAAATTCATCGACCGATCGTGGCTCTGTCGACATCCGAGATGGCATAGGTGTCTCAACCGGAATGCCTCCATGTTCTTTCAAGATGTTCATCACCCTGGCATCCATTCTTCCTTCCACTTCCTTCATCCCCTGCTTCAATTGCTTTTCTCTTATCGGCCCATGGATACAAAGCAGAGTGTTGAAGTGGCGAGTCACAAGGAGTTTGCCGCTTATAATGTCAATTTGTGACAGGACCTTGTTGGGGGTTTGTGCAATCATCAATGTTACATCTTTTGATCCTTCCCCTCAACAAGTTTTCCTTTCTTCTGTTTCAAAATTTCCTCGGTGATTTTCCTTCTCATTTTGTTTCCTTCTCATTTGCTCCTTTCTTTTCGACCTTGATTTTTTTGCTTTAAGGTATTCCTCTTCCCCTTTTTGGCATCATCAAAGGATAGAGGAACCCCGGGGAATCTTTGGCAAGCATGAAATCGAAGTCTTGATGGTTGAGTTACGCTTCAAGTCTGCTGCGTTGTAAGCGGACGAATTCGGATCGAGTAGCGTTGGACTCTCTCTGAAATCGCTTCATCTCGGTCATGAGAAGGCTGAATTTTCTAGTCATGTGTTCTTCCAAACGTTGTATATCATTTGCATTACGCTCACGCAGCAGCTTGATCTCGGCGGTGTGAGCTTCATGCATATGCTCAATGTGTTCTCTCGCCTTCGTTTTTGCATCAACATTTTCAGCTCTCCACACAGACTTGTTGAACAAAGTTTCAAGTATCTCATTGTTCCACACGCATTGATTGTTGTTGTTGCCACCATTCCCTTATCCCGATTTGTGATGCCTCTCAAGTCGGTTGTAAGGTTGGCATCTCTGTTGTCCAGCGCATGTCCAAAGAGGCTTGATGCCTCTCCATCCGTTCAACCTCCCGAAGAAAGAGTGCTTTGAACACTTCTCGAACTTGGTGATTCTTCATTGCGGTGATGGCCATACAACGTCGAAATCAAAATCGGTGGAACAATGGTGCCCGAGTGAAAAACAAGAGGTGGTCCGTGATAGCGTGCTTGTTCGTTTTTCGACTCTTCGTGGAGTTCGGTATTTCGGTGAAAAGGAAAAGACTCTACGAAGGATTCATCACCGCCAACCGGAATCGTTCGATGATGAGTGGTGCGGGCGGTTCTCTTGGGAATCGATCCTGCTGCTGCACTTGAGGAGCTCGCGGTGGTCTCTTGTTGAGCCGGGTCTTGTTGTGAAGTAGACCGCTTGCCGAGCCTGTTGTCTTAACGACCGTTGGTCTCATTTGGTTTTTCCATTTGATGAGGCGGTCCTCGGCCTTATCGGTAGCGTCATCGGACGATGATGAGATTTCCATTGGTGGCTCATCATCAAAGTTAAAAGTTTGTGAGTAGTCTTGGGATCGACTTACTCGTGCTTGGAACACCCCTTGGTGAGTCTTTTGGATTTGTCATGGGGTTGACTCGGCTTCTTCCTTCGCCCCGATCCCGGAAAAGTGACATCGGGGTTGTCCTGGGAATCATGAAGTGCACTCGATCTCCTTCTCGGATGGGTCGATGATTGCGGGAGGGATGTTCTCTTCTGACCTCTTTACCCAGGGAAGTCTCAACCTCCGTGGGCCTTCATTACCTCCGGCGATCTCTCTGCTGCAAGGCTAGTCCTCCCTTTCGACGATGTCACTGTCTTAGGGTCTTCTACGATGGCATCCATTGGAGTCTCAACCCCATGGATTGCACTTTCATCGCCAGTGTTAACTCCCAGGCATTCCTTCTCGTGCCTCGATGCATCAGCGCGTCATTAGCCTTCATAGCGATTGGCACCTCGGTGAGACAGTCTCAATCGTCCGAGCTTCGTTGATGGCAACTTTTTGTTCTTCTTGTGATTGTAATTTCTCTTCTTCGCCTCCTTGCTTCTTTGTGGAGTCATCTGCGGCATCCTCCGACCTTGCTGCGGTGGAGGAGTTTCCCCTCGTGGCGCACCGGTGAGTGACTTGGAGTGGGGTCACTCGTCTCCAAACTCCCGGCTTTGTTTCGATTGAAGGTTCAGCCGTTGGGGCGGTGGTAGCACACCTTCAATAGGGGTTGGCGATTGGGGTCCCCACTATCCCGGTTTCATCGCCATTTCCTTATTGCCTTCTTCCGAGTGAGTGGGGAAGTGGTAGCAGCAACATCGGTGGCTATTTTCTTTGAACCACTCCCATTGGATCGATTTCGGTGTGTTGGAGGACTCTCCTGGTCCCTCCATTAGTCTTTGCTCATGAAGGATTCTTGATTCATGCAATGCTTGCTGCATTTGCAACTCTTCGTCAGCGGGCGGCATTCTCCAGTTCTTCGTCACTTTCGGAGAAGACATCAAGAAGAGGATGTGTGTGTTACGTGGGTGCTAGGAGATAGGGCGGATGCTTGCCTTCTCACGTGCTTCGGCTTCTTGACTTGCTTTGCTCTCTCCATGTCCTTGTAGATTTGCGGGATGTCTAAGCGAGTTGTCCTCATCAAGTCTTTGGGAGCACGATAGTTAGTCCAAGGAAATTTAGCGAGTTCTCTTCTTCTTCTATGAACTCGGGCCGTTGGAACTGTTCCTTGACTTGCTCAACTTCCATTTTCTCCACTCACGCAGACGATTTTGGATGTCCGGGTAAGGTGGAGATACGATCATTACATCACTATCTCGCTTCCGCTGGTTCTTCTTGTGCTTCATTTGTGTGAGTTCTGTTTGTGTCTTACAGTTGCCTCTTTGATCGCCTTGACAGACTTGGCTGTTTCATCAACTACATCCGGAGACTCTACTTCTCCGGTAGTCTCGGTATTTGTGCTAGTTGAGTAAGCGACTCATTTGGTTTCTCTGTCGACCTTGACGAGTCTTCTTCGTCTCTGGTTTTGTACCGAGGGAATTTACAGTTGAGGCGGTGTCCTCGAGTCTTGTTGGCGCGGGGGCGGTCCGGTGTCTTTTTTTCGAGGAGCGGGCCGTCGTGGCTTGTCGGTTCTCCTCCTTTTGACGATCCGAGAAGGTATTTGTGAGTCCTTCTCGGCCGCTGCTGCATGGGCGGGAGACACGGTGGCTTTGGGCGGGTGACTTCACTGCGGGCGGGAGCATGTTTGGTTTTCTTTCTTTGCAGGGCGCGATCTTCTTAGCGTGCGCAGGGCAACTTTCTTCTTGGGCCGAGAGAGGAAAATTTGTATCTTGGTCGGTGATTCCCCCTCGGTGTCGCTCTCTTGGCGTAAGCTCTCTTCAGTGCGCCGAGAGAGGTTTGCTCGAACATCCTCTTGTTAACATGGAAAGCCTTCCCATGTCTAAGAGGGACTCCTTTCACCTCCAATAGCGGCCAATCACAGGCCATATCCAGGGATCCTCCAAATGAACCATCTTCTTTGAAGGACTTGTTCCCACGTTCGGGCGATCTGCTGTGAGACAAACTCAACCCAGTTTATCTTCTTTTCTTCGATGATTGCAGCCATCACAATCAGCTTTGCCTTTGTGAGTTGGTCAAAGTGCCAAATTTGATGTCGATACATTTGGCAACTATGTCCAACAATTTGTGATAATCCTCCTTGTAGTCTCTTGTTTCTTTGTGTATATAATTTTATCAAGCAAAGTCGGACTTGGCTATTTCTTTCCGGCGTCGGCCAAGTTTACATCGGCTTCTTTAATCTCGGATGCTCCGCCTCTTTGGTAGTAAGCAATATTCACCAAATCCTTGGCGGTGATAGTCACCGCTTTCCGTGAGCAGATGACTTGACTCCTTCATCGTGAATCTCGGCATTCACGTGAGGGTATGCGACCTCCTCCACATAGGTCATCGGATATTCTAACGTTAGAAAGCTGTTTTAGCCCGAACGTTTCCAACTTCTCAGCAATTTTCTTCACCAGGGTGTCGTCGGACCCTGCTTCACTTCATTCCGTCGAAATCCACCGTCGAACCGGTGTGGATTTGCTTTCCTAACTTGGTAAAGTCATAAGTTGGTGCCATTTTCAGAATTATTTCAAGAAAAACTCGAGAAATTGATTTGAAGGTTGATAGGGTTTGAGAGTATTTTGCCTTTGCTTTTGAGAGAAAGAGATGAACAGTTTTAGAAGTGTGAGAGAGAAACGGACGAAAATGGTTTAAATATGGTTTATGAAAGGGCGTGCGAGGCGGTTTTGAATTGTGATCGAAATCAACGGCTTGGATTTCACACGCCTATTGAGCATTTCACGTCCTCGTATTTAATGCGGCAAGCATTTATATCCAATCATAAGCTTGGTGTGCGACTTTATGTCGTACACATCATCATTATGCGTCGACGTGTTCCTTAAAACATTCCCGCTTAAGTCAAAATGATGCGTTTTTGTCACCTTGCTCATAAGTTATTCGACTTATCTCTTAGGCGATTTAACTCTACTCCTCATGATTCTCTTAGTGACTCGGCTATCACCGGTGACTTGGTGTATTTGTCTTTCCGATCTGGTGATTCTTGGTGCCGATTTGTTTTTCACTCTTTTTCACTCCTTTTCTGTTCTAATTCTCTTCTTTGATTTGAAAAGTGTCATTTCGGCTCACTCAATTAACCCCAACTCATGCTTGAGTTCTTCAAATCTTGACTCACATAATGGTTTTGTGAAGATGTCGCTAGTTGTTTATCGTTGAGATGTATTCCAAGATAATGTCCTTCTTTTCAACATGATCTCTTATGAAATGATATCGACATCAATATGTTTTGTTCTTGAGTGCAACACAGATTTTGAGTGATTGCAATGGCACTTGTGTTATCACACATGATTGGAATTTCTTTTTCTTCAACTTCATAGTCTCTCCGATTCTTTGTCTCATCCATAGGACTTGGGCACAAATTGTTTGCCCATGCCTATGTATTTCGCCTCATTTGTAGAGGTGGCTATTGAGTTTTGCTTCTTGCTAAACCGGGAAATCAGTCTGTTTCCTAGCATTTGACATGTGCACGAAGTGCTCTTCCTGTCCACTCTGCATCAAAGATAGTCGGGAATCGAATAGCCAATTAGCTTGAATCCACCTTCCTTTGGATACCATAGGCCTACTTCTTGGCTTCCTTTCAAGTATCTCAATATTCTCTTAGTCTTTGTCATGTGGCTCTCTTTTGGAGCAGATTGAAATCTTGCACATACACCTACAACAAAGGTGATGTCGGCCCGCTTTGTGAGATAGAGCAATGATCCAATAAGTGCTCAGTATCTTGTTTGATCTAGGCTTGCCATCCGCATCCATGTCCATTTTGGTGATGTGTTCATTGGTATTTTTGAGAAGACTTCTCCTCCATACCAAACTTCTTCATTAAGTCTCGGTGTATTTTGTTTGACTTATGAAGGTTCCATCCTTCAAATTTTGTTTCACTTGGAGTCCAAGGAAGAATGTCAGCTCTCCCATCATGCTCATTTCAAACTTACTTTGCATGAGGCTTGAAAATTTTTCACACAGCTCTTTGTTAGTGGATCCAAAAATGATGTCATCCACATATATTTGAACAAGCAGTATACTCTTCTTGTCTTGAATTCGAAAAGTATTCTATCTACTTTTCCTTTTGTGAATCCATTTTCGAGTTAGGAATTGTGACAGGTGTCATACCATGCTCGGGTGCCTGTTTCAATCCATACGAGCTTTCTTGAGTTTGTATACCTTGTCTCCAAGAGTCTTCTGCTCAAATCCTGGAGGTTGTTCAACATATACTTCTTCTTCCAATAAACCATTTAGGAATGCACTTTTTACATCCATTTGATATACAATGAAATTCTTGTGAGCTGCATAGGCAAGAAACATTCTTATAGCTTCCAATCTTGCTACAGGGGCAAATGTTTCATCAAAATCTATCCCTTCTTCTTGGCAATATCCTTTGGCTACCAGTCTTGCTTTGTTTCTTACCACAGAGCCTTCCTCGTTCATCTTATTTCTGAATACCCATTTGGTTCCAATAACATTTTGATGTATGGGTCTTTGCACTAATTCCCATACTTTATTTCTCTCAAACCGATTGACTCTTCTTGCATAGCTTGAATCAATGTGTCGTCCAATGCTTGTGACACATCTTTGGGCTCTATTTGCGAAATGAAGCATGTGAACATTGCTTCTTGTTGAGTTCTCGGATCTTGTCTTGACACCTTCTCTTATATCTCCAATGACAAGTTCGGTGGATGGTCTCTCGGCCATCTTACGTCGAGGTTCAGTAAGTTAGCTGGATTGATCGACTTGCGTGTGTGTTGCGGGTCACTCTCTCGTGGTCACTTAGCCGCTTGATTTTCCACCGCTTTTGAGATTGACTATCTCATCTTCATCTGAATTGATAATCCCGACTTGAAACTTCAAAGATAGGGACTCTTCTCGTATGTTTGGGTGATTCACTTATCGGTGACTCTTCAATGTCTTCTCCATTTACATTTGGCTCATCGAATACTACATGAATGGATTCTTCGCAACCATAGTTCTTTTGTTGAGTACTCTGTAGGCTTTGCTTTTTGAGTATCTAAGAAGATACCCTCATCGCCTTTAGCATCAAAAGCCTTTAGGTTGTCTTTGCCATTGTTGTGGATGAAACATTTACATCCAAATATTCTCAAATATGCAACACTTGGTTTTCTTCCATCCGGATCTCATAGGGAGTCTTTGTCATTTGTCTATTTATCATACATCTGTTTTGGGTGTAGCAAGTGTGTTAATTGCTTGACCCAAAATCTTTTTGGTAACCCCTTGACTAACATGGTCCGCTTCGCTTCTTTGAGGGTTCTGCGTTCCTTCTTTCTCGCAACTCCATTCTTGTGGAGTTCTTGCCGAGCGATAGTTCATGACCAATACCATTCTCAATACAATCTTCGAGTTATTATTCCATTGACAAACTCGGTTCCTCTATCCGATCTTATTTTGATAATGGTTTGATTCTTCTCATTTTGAATCCTCTTCATTAGTTGTGGTAGTTTTTGTAGGGTTTCTTTCTTCTTGCACATGAATATTGTCCATGTAAATCTTGAGTAGTCATCTACTACCACCAAGGTGTATTTCTTTCCACTTATGCCGACTCGTTCCCTCGGGCCAAATAGATCCATATGAAGCGGATGCAATATTCTTGTTGAGGATGGGCATGTCTTTTCTTTGAATGACGACTTAATTTGCTTTCCCTTCCGACATGCATCACATATACTCTCCTTCTTGTATAATCGAGTCCGGAAGTCCCTCTACAAGATGACTTCTTGCCCTTGTTAATTGTTTTGAAATTCGGGTGACTCGGCTTTTTTTGTGCCATAGCCAACTTGATTCATTGTGCTCTTTGCTAGTAGACAGTCTTTGGGTGTTGCGGTTGACCAATCCACTACATACATATTTTTTGTCTACATCCTTGCAAAGACCACTTCATTTGATTCAATTTCTTTGATTTGGCATATACCCATGTTGAATCCAACATTGTAGCCCTTGTCACGACTGATGATACTCGGTAAGTTGAAGTTGAGTCCTTCAACATATGCAACATCTGTGATTTCTAATCCATTCCTCTTGATGGATCCAATGCCTCTTATTTCACCAGGAGCTTCATTTCCTCCAAATATGACTTTTGCTCCTTTGACTTCCTTGAATTTTGACATGATTTCTCTTATTTCTGTCATATGTCTGGGACGACCACTATCCATGTACCAGGTTCCTTGGCACTCATTGTTCCTTGAACCGCAATCAAGGAAATTAAGTTTTAGGTACCCATACTTGTCCGGGTCCGAGGGGTTAGAATTGTAAGATGATCCAACCAACCTATAGCCAAATGATTTGACTCTAAGGGGTTGCCATCTATCAGTGCCATAATCATAATTAATCCTGGCAAATTGCTTGGGGATTCTTAAGTTCATACAAGTGTTGTCTCTTTTCTCAGTATGCTGCATATGTGTTTTAGCAATTGCCTTCCTTGGGTAAATGTGGTGTCTTTGAGTGTAGTGCCTAGGTGCATATATGTCTTTGATGAAAGCTCTTATGCTTTTGGAATGGCCTTTCTTGAGTTCTAGGCCTTTGCCATTTGGGCTTATATTCCATAAGTCGTGGCCGATAGTTCACATTATTCCAATCGGCTTGGCTTGGATATTTTCTACCATCCCCATCATATGTATTTCTTTTATGGATTTTTCGGGATTTTTGGTAGCTCGCTTCTTCTTTACAGAGTATTTTTGTTTGGAGTTTTTGAGGACTCATTTGAATCTCTTCTCATTTTGTCCTTTCAAAGATACTCAATCGGGTTGTTTTCCTTTTCCTTTGTAACCAAGGCCAGTTTGCTTAGTATTGTGTTTTGGAGTGAATGTGTGTGCAACACTTAGAGTTTTGGATTTTTCGGACTCTTCATGACTTGGAGTTCCTTTTTCCAAAATTACTCTTGAGGTTTGACATGGCACAGAGGAATTAAATCCTAAGCATGTCTTGTCTCCACATTCTCTTTGACTCATAATAAGATCATCCAATGATTTAGATGCCTTAGTAAATGAGGCAATAACATTCTTGAGGTCATTCTCCTCTTTTCTATAGCAAAGCAATTTCGCTACTAGTTTAGCATTTCCGACCTTTAACCTTTCATTCTCAACGACTATTTGACTTAGAGTACTCGGCTCCTTAGTCACTTTGAGTTTTGACTTTTAGTAGGCTGTTTTCCTCATTCAATAGTGTGTGTGAGGATTTAATGTGTTCAAAATCTTTCATCATTTTGCTTAATGAGTCATAAAGATCTGTAGGTGATGAAGTGAGAGTGTCACAGTCACCACTATCACTAGTGTCCGAGTTTGTTGAGTTAGATTGTACCTCATCTTCTTGATCTTGTTCTTTGGCCATCAAGCGGATCGGGCTTCTTCTTGAGTCACTTGAGTAGTCGGCTTCACTCGCTCCTCAATGCTCTCTCGAATCGGTCATTGTCTCTCTTGACTTGGTTGTCTCGGCAGATCTCTGACCATCATTGCCTTTTTCTTTTCTTGTCTTCTTTCCTTGAAGACCTTTCTTTCTTCTTCATCCTCGTACTTGTTGACCACAGGATATGAGCGATCAATGGCATAGTGACCTGGTTGTCTGTCTCAGTTCAACATAGATATTGCCTTTTGATCGACTCTTTCCATTCTTGAGTTGTCGGCCCTTTGATACTCAACTTTTTGATGATCTGTTCTCTTGGTTGGCTTTGTCTTCCCTTGATTTGGAGGGAGCCGAGTGTCTTCTCGGAAGATTCACCCTTTCCTCTCTTGTAGTTCTTGTTAAAGAACTTGTTAAATCTTTTAACCATTAGGGCTATTTTTCCGGGTCAATGACTTCTTTGACCTCGGCTCTCTTCCCATCTTTAACAATTAGAGCATCTGTTTTGGGTACAAATTGTCTCTTCCTGGTCTTTCCTTCTCGGCTCAAATTCGTAGGCTTTGAGATCCGAGAATAACTCATGGTTGGATGTCTTTGATAGGTCCATGGAATGTCTCGGTGCCATGACCTTCATCTCCCATTCAATTTGGAAGACTTTTTAGGATTTTCATACACATTTCTTCGTGTATATTCCTTTCCAAGTGCAGACATGACTCATTTGTGATTTGGTGAACGAGGCGTCTAGTTGATCCAGGTTCTCTCCCGAGATCATTTTGAAATTTTCAAATTTTTGTCGCATCGATAATTTATTTTCTTTGATTTGCTCCGAGCCTTCACAAATCAATGTCAACTTGTCCCGCATTTCCTTAGCGTTTTGCAAGATTTGACTTTATTGAACATGGCTTTGTCCAAGGTTTTGTAAAGGATGTCCTTGGCTACATTGTCCAGGTTGTATCTTTTTCGTCATCATTTGTCCACTCGGTTCTTGGTTTTCAACCATAAGCGAGTCCGAGAGCAAAGATCTTCTTCTCCTTCACTTTTGCAACTCTTCGCATGTGTTCACCTTTAATATTTGCAGAGGCCCATCTTCTATCACTATCCACATCTCATCATGTAATCCGATAGATGAGCCGCATACGAATTTTCCAATCATCAAATTCTTCAATAGTGAACATAGGGATGCGTGTCAAATTTGCTTCCATGATAATGACTTTTAATAAAAAGAGTTTTGAAGGTTTAAGTACTAAAGCAGACTTTGAAAAGTTTGGAGATCTAGTTCAAGAACCGGTGCGGATGGTTAAATGAACCAACCGCTCTCGATACCACTTGTAGGTCCCAAGGGGTGTAAGTGTAAGGTTTAGAAGGGGGTTGAATAAACCTTACCAAATTTTCGATTTAGTTCTTTTAAATCTCTGAGTTGATTCTACTACGATTGTTTCCTTGATGGATCGAATTAGTCACTCAAGTAGAGTTAATCTCTCTCAACAAATCGGAGCGTTGATGGAGTAACTCATTTGTTGGCTATAATTTAACTCAACTGTGGTTTTATTTTCAGTAGGAAGACTTAACACCCTTAAGTTTGATTAAGCAAGATTTTAGAGCTTGATTTAGTACTTATAAATTATCAAATGGATAGCAAATTTATCAGAGATATAAGCAATTAAAAGTGCAGGAATTTAAATGTTGAAATGTAAATGACACAAGAAAGTTTTTATAGAGGTTCGAAGATGGGGTAATTCTTCTACTCCTCTCTTCTCCAACTCTGGAGGAATCCACTAAGTATTGATCGTTTACAAAGTGGTAATGAGTCCAGATACAAGTCTTGATCACAACGGCCGACTTGATCCTTTGGGACTCGATCCTGGGAGACGCCTTGATCACTGGTGGCTTCTCGACGACTCGGCCTTCTTCTTCACGGGGCAGGCGCTTTGCCTTGCTACTACAGCTCACTTGCTCAAACTCTTTGGATTTGATCACGAAGCCCTCCAAAAGCTTAAGACTTGGCTCAACCTTGAACCTTTCTACAATCCTTCCTGGAATGTAGACCCCTTGTTTTCAAAGATTTCCTCTTCAACTGATTGAAGTTCTCTTTCCTTCACAGGTGAGTGTTGGATTGATGTACTTCGAAATGTAGGCTTGAGGATTGAGAATGTTTCAGTTTTTCTAATATGCTTGTTTATCTCACGTGTGTGTCATCCTTCTTCTCAAACAAACTCCTCGGCCTTTTATAGTGAACTTTCAAAAATTTGCCCGTTGAAGAGATAGGCTTATTTTTGAAAGTCACTTTGCAGTTGTTGGCTTGCAGTTCTTGGAATTGTCGTTTCCTCGTATGAATTGTTCTTTTCACCTTTTCAGAGTTCTGACACGGTGTAGTGCTTCCCATTGGTTCATTCCTTTTGCACGCTTCGGGACCGAGCACTCCAAGAAAGGTGGTATGGAGATATTACTTGTTTAAGTAAATCTCTTGATTTTTACAACTGTTCTTTTACGATTATCTCGACTTGATCGCATTTCCTTGCTTTCCCAGGTGACTTAGAGTCAGCTTCCAATCATTGGATGACTCTTGTCACTTCAACTTGAGACTTGGCTTTTCTTGAGTTGACTTGATGATGCTCCACTCACCGCATCTCACCGCTTCTTGATAGAGTTCCGTCTACTCTTCTTTGCCATATTCAAATTGTCTCAAGAGTTTTCCTTCCGGACTTGATTGTCTTCTTGCATGTTAGGGCGAGGCGACTTAACTCGGCTTGGCCAGCTCTAATTGTTACAATACATTTTACAACAAGAATTGGGGTGCCAACTTTCTATTCTAAGTTTTACATGGCATTCATCAAAATCTAAACAATAAAATTCCTAACAAAATCTTTGTTGCCAAGTAGTCTTAATCCTAATCTAGATTAGTTTAGGTAATATAAGTTCGTGTTTCTCATTGGCATGTCTATTTATGCGAAATTCTCAAGATACTAAATTGCTTCCTTTTGATCCGAGATTGAAAGGACACTTCAATCAATCGAGCAACAAAGCGAGAAGCAAGCAATGGCGGAAGACGGGGAGAATGAGAACATTAGAAACTTGGTTCGAATGTGCCATCACAAACGAGGAACAGGAAAGGGCAATTCGAGATTACTTTCGGCCGACTATGAACCAAAACTACTCCGGAATTGTGCGCAAGCCCATAAATGCAAATAATTTGAATCAAGTGGGCCTCATAAGCATGGTTCAGCAGATCGATTTGGGGCAAGCCAGTGGATGATCCGAATACCTATCCGCAATATTCTTGAGATTTCCGACACCATCAAGATGAATGGTGTGTCCGATGAGGCTATTAGATTGAGGCTTTTCCCGTTTCACTCCTGGATAAAGCCAGGCAGTGGTTGTAGACGTTCGCCCCTAGGAGTATCACTAGCTGGGATGACCTGACGCAAAGGTTTTTGCAAAATTCTTTCCTCCCAAAGACGACGCTCCAATCGAAAGCGAGATAGCTCAATTCCAACGACTTGATTTTGAGCTATTATATGAAGCTTGTGAGCGATTTAAAGAGATCTCGGAGGTGCCCATAACATGGTTATGTAGACTGGCAGAGGGTTTAGTATTTTTACAACGGGTTGAATGGGCATACGAGGATGATATTAGATGCGGCAGCTGGAGGTACATTGATCGCTTAAACTCCGACTGAGGCATAACTTTTGCTTGAAGAAATGACCACAAACAGTTATCAATGGCCCTCCGAGAGGTCAGCTCCCAAGAAAGTTGCCGGTGTTCTTCAACTAGATACAATGTCAGCTTTAATAGCTCAAGTCTCGAGCCTGACTAAGAAATTAACGATCATGAATTATGGTGGAACATCGCAATAAGCTGAGATCCCACCCGCGGCTGTTCATGCAGCCGCCACGCACGAGGTCGAGCAAGTTTATGTGAATTCATTACTGACTCACTATCACCCGGGACTTCGCAATCATGAGAATTTCTTTTATAGCAACAACATGAATGTATTGGACCCACCTCCAGGTTATCACAACCCATCCAATTCCACTGCACCTGGAGGTGAAAAGAAGCAGTCGTTAGAAGAGATACTCGACTCATTCATAGAAAAGATCAGGAATCGATTGAACAGAAGTGATGCGCAGATTGATAATCTAGGTACAAAGATGAATACAATGGAGACGCATCTTAGGTCAATCGAGACACAAATGGGTCATTTGGTGACAACAGTGAATTCATTGCAGCAGAGAGGGACGTAGGTTAATTCGAGAGAGCACTGTAATGCAATTTATGTGAAGAATGAGTCAGAAATTTAGCATGTACCCGAACAGTTGCCCATTTATGTGAAGGGAGTAGAATCAAAGAAAATAAAGTTGGAGGAGTTTGAGACTGTCTATCTGACAGAGGAATACAATGCGATAGTGCAGAAAAAACTACCTCAGAAAATGAAAGATCCATGGAGTTTTATTATTCCTTGCTATTGGAGGAGTTTTCTTTGAAAAACCACTTTGTGATCTTGGGTCCAACGTGAATCTTATATCCCTATCTGTTAGGAAATTTATTTGATAGATTATGATGATACCATGTAAAACTTAAACTAGGAAATTGTCACCCCATTTTCCTTGTAAATTGTATTGTAATAGATAGAACTAGAGAGCTTAGTTAAGTCAGCTATGTCAAACATTACAAGAAGTCAACTGTGGACTCAAATGAAGACTCTGGTATGTGTCAGTTGAGTTTGGCCAAGAAGAAAGTCAAGGACTCGACTGAAGGAGTGTCAACTGAGGAACAACTGTATGAAGTGTCAGTCAAGTCAACTTAAAGAGCCAAGTCGTCGGTTAGAGTGACGATTAAGTGAATCCTATGATTAGAACTCGACTCAAGTCACCTGGTGTAAAGGCATCAGTCAAGTGAAGACAATCGACTTAGATCGTTGGAACAAAGTCAAGTATATTACTAGATATAGTAATATATAAAGCCGCCTGTGTCTATAAGTGGTTTTCCTAGGATTGTGAGAATAAGCCAATGGGAAACACCGCACTTGTGTCGACACTTGCAAAGTTGGAATGCCATTAATACGAGGAAAGGTCAACATCAAGGATCGATGACCAAGACAAGACAAGCCAACAACCACAAAGTGACATTTGAAATTAAACTATCTCTTCAATGGGCAAAATTTCAAATGGACACTATAAAAGGCCGAGGAAGCTATTGACAAAAGGTTACCTTGCACACCGAACCACGCACGAACAAGCTATAATCAAGCAAGTAAACTGCAATATTCTTAAAGCATATCAGGCAATTCCTCAAGCCTCGAAACTCGAAGATACTCGATCCAACACACATTGTGAAGGAGAGATAACTTCAAATTGTTGAAGAAGAAAACTTTTGAAGAGAACAAAAGGGGTCTACTTTCCAAGTCGGGATTGTAGGAAGGTTCAAGGTTGAACCATTATCAAGTTTGTTAGAGGGCTTCGTGATCAAATCCAAGAACTTGAGAAGTGAGTGAAATAGCAAAGCGCAAATGCCTCGTGAAGAAGCGAGTCGCAAGAGAAGCCAACTGTTTGATCAAGGTCGCTGTCGCAGATCGATAACCGCTTGTAAACCGATCATTACATAGTGGATTCCTCCAGGAGTTGGAGAAGAGAGGATTAGAAGAATTATCCCATCTTGAACCTCTATAAAATATTTGTGTCATTTACTTTCAAGAAACTTACTTTCCCGCACATTTACATTATATCTTTTGTTAGTATTATATTTGCTATCCAACCGATTAATAACCAAGTGCAAGAGGAAACTTGATTGCCCAAGAGACTTCATTAATGGCGGTGATGGAAAAATAGCTAAGCCAAAAGAAGCCATAGACCAGGAGGAGATTGCTCGATGGTTAAAAGATTCAACAAGTTCTTCAATAAGAACTACAAGAGGAACAAGGGTGAAACCTCTAGAATACATTTAGCACCTTCCAAGTCAAGGAAGATAGGCCTCCCAAGAGAGCCGAGCATAAAAGGGCTGATTATCGAGAGCCGATAATCAAAGGATGACATGGGGATCGATCGTAGAGCCGAGAACCTATGTTGGAATTGTAGACAGCCCAAGTCATTTTGCGATTTGACTGTTCTTATCCACCGATCAACAAGTATAGGAATGAGGAAGAAAGAAAAGTCTTGAGGGGAAAGAAGACAGAAAAGAAGAAAGCCATGTTGGCGGGCCGAGATCGCACGAGCGGCCCAAGAGCAAAGAAGCGAAAGAGACTCGATAAGATAGTAGTGAAGGACTACTCAAGTGATTCGAGGAAGAGGCTATGATCCGCCTCGTGGCTAAAGAACAAGATCAACCGGATCAAGAAGATGAGGTACATTCTAACTCATCTCATTCGATTCAAGTGATAGTGACTTTGATACCTTCATCACCCACCGAACTTTATGATTCATTAGGAAAAATGATCAAAGATTTTGAACACATAAAATCCTCACACACAATCTTAAATGAGAAGAACAGCCAGCTTAAAAGCCAAAACTCACGAGTTGACTAAAGAGTGAGTACTACCGAGTCAAATAGTGATGAGAACACTAAGTCAAGGTCGAAAATGCTAAGATCATAGCAGAGTTAGTCGCTACGTAAATGAGGGAAAATGATCTTAAAAATGTGATTGCCTCATTTACAAAAGCATCCAAATCATTGGCAAAAAGAATGTGGAGATAAGGCAGACATAGGATTTAATTCCTTTGTGCATAGTCAAACTCCAAGAGTGATTTTGGAAAAAGGATCTTCAAGTAATGAAGCATCCCAAAAACCCAAAACACCGAATGCCGCACCCACATTCACTCCAAAGCGCAATCACAATCTTACCGGCCTTGGATATAAAGGAAAAGGAAAGCCGATTGATTGAGTATCTTTGAGAGGACAGTGAGAAGAAATTCACCGAGTTCCTCAAAGAAACTCCAAATAGAAAATACTCTGTGAAAAGCAAACAAAGCTACCAAAAACCCCAGAAATTTCATCAGAGAAATACCAATGATAGGAATGGTAGAAAATATCCAAACTATGCTGATTGGAATAATGTGATACATCAGCAAAGACCTGTGGAATACAAGTCAAAATGGCAAAGACCTAAACCTCAAAGAAAGGTCATTCCAAAGGCAAAAGTGCTTTTATCAAGACACATATGCACCCAAGCACTATACTTAAATATCGAACTACCCCAAGAAAGCAATTGCTAAAACACACACATGCATATAGACAAAAGAGACAGTTGTATGATCCTAAAACCCTCAAGCAATTTGCTAATGTGCACTATGATTATGGCACTAATAGATGGCGACTACTTAGAGCCGACCATTTGGCTATAGGTTGGTTGGAACATCTTATAACACTAACCCCTCGGGACCTAGACAAGTATGGGTACCTAAAAACCGATTTCCTTGATTTGAGTTCAAGGGAAAGTGAAAGTGCCAAGGAACCCGTACATGGTTAGTGGATGTTCTAGACACATGACAGAAACAAGAAAAACTGTCAAGATTCAAGGAGATTAGAGGTGCAAAAGTTATATTTAGAGGAAATGAAGCTCAAGGGGAGTTGAAAGGCACATGATCTATCAAGAAAAATGGATTGGAAATCACAGATGTTGCTTATGTTGAAGGTCTTAACTTCAACTGTTAAATATCACCAACTATGTGATAAAGGCTATAATGTGGGATTCAACATGGGGATATGCCGATCAAAGATGCTTTGCATCAAAGGAAATAGTGTTTCAAGGGTCAAGATAGAAGAATATGTATGTGGTAGATTGGTCTAGTGCCACACCAAGCACTTGTCGCTAGCAAAGAGCACAACCGAATCAAGTTGGTCAGGGCACAAGAAGTTCGAGTCACCGAACTTCAAGACAATCAACAAGCTTGCAAGGAGTCATCTTATAGAAGGATTTCCGGACTCGGTGTACAAGAAAGAAAGTGTATGTGATTCATGCCAGATGGGAAAGCAAATCAAATCTTCATTCAAGGATAAGCCAAGTCCTTTTTCAACAAGGATTTTACATCTCATTTGCATATGGATTTATTTGGTCCGATTGAGCCGGCTAGCATAAGTGGAAATAAATACACCCTGGTAGTGGTGGATGATTATTCAAGATATACATGGACAATCTTCATGTGTAAAAATAAGGAAACTTTGCGAAGTTACCTCGGTGATGAAAAGAGTTCAAAATGAGAAGAGTCAAACCATTATAAAAATAATATCGACGGGGAACCGAGTTTGTCAATGGGATAATAACTCGATTGTGTTGAAAGTGGTATTGCTCATGAGTTATCATTTGCAAGGACTCCACAACATAATGGAGTAGCTGAAAGAAGAAAAGTAACTCTCAAGGAAGTCGCAAGGACCATGTTAGTCAAGTTGGATTGCCCAAGAGATTTTTTGAAGCCATAAATACAAAGATGCTATACCCAAAATAGATGCATGATCAACAGGCAATTGACCAAGACTCCCTATGAAATTTGGACAGGAGAAAGCCAAATGTTGATATTTCAGGATATTTGGATGTAAATGCTTCATCCATAACGATGGCAAAGACAATTTGAAGGCCTTTGATGCTAAAGTCGATGAAGGTATCTTTTTGGGATACTGGTGAGTAAAGCCTATAGAGTCTTGAACAAGAGGACTATTGTCACGAGAAGAGTCTATCCATGTAGTTTTTGATGAACCTAATATAAGCGTAGAAGACATTGAAGAGTTAGCTGATAAGTTGAATCAGCCAACTATGCAGAAGAGTCCTTATGTGGAAGCTGAAGTAAGAGCACTCAACCCAGATGAAGATGAGATAGCTGAATCTCAAAGACAGCTGGAAAGTCTACAACTGAATGAAGTTGAAAGAGCTGTTCAAGACAACTTAGTTGCGAGACGGCTGAATCCAGCTGACTTACTTTAACCTGATGTGAGATGGCTGAGAGACCATCCACCAGAGCTAGTCATTGGAGATGTTAGAGATGGCATAAGAACAAGATCCAGAGTACAGCAAGAAGCTATGTGTACTTATTTCATTTCCCAGATAGAGCCTAAACATGTGTCTCAAGCATTGGATGACACACATTAGATTCAGGCCATGCAAGAAGAGCTGAATCAGTTTGAAAGAAACATAGTATGGGAATTAGTTCAAAGGCCAACCCATCAAAATGTTATTGGTACAAAATGGGTTTTCAGAAACAAGATGAATGAGGAAGGATCTGTTGTGAGAAACAAAGCAAGATTGATAGCCAAAGGGAATAGCCAAGAAGAAGGTATAGATTTTGACGAAACTTTTGCTATCAAAAGGTTGGAAGCAATAAAGATGTTTCTTGCTTATGTCTTGCACACAAGAACTTCACCGTATATCAAATGGATGTGAAGAGTGCATTTCTAAATGGATTGTTAGAGGAAGAAGTCTATGTTGAACAACCTCCAGGTTTTGAGCAGAAAACTATTGGAGATAAGGTCTACAAGCTCAAGAAAGCATTGTATGGATTGAAACAAGCACCAAGAGCATGGTATGATACATTGTCTCAATTTCTAATCGACAATGGATTCACCAAAGGCAAAGTTTATAGAACACTCTTAATCCAAGATGGAGAGAGATATCGCTTGTTCAAATATATGTGGATGACATCATTTTTGGTTCCACAAACAAAGAGTGTGTGAAAAGTTCTCAAACCTCATGCAAGGCAAATTTGAGTGAGCATGATGGGAGAGCCGACTTTCTTCCTAGGACTTCAATTCAAACAATTGAAGGATGGAACCTTCATAAGCCAAACAAAATATACCGAGATTTAATGAATAAATTTGGTATGGAAGAGAAGTCTTCTGTGAAAATTCCAATGAATATTGCGGTCAAGATGGACATGGATGCAGATGGAAAAGCTATTGACCAAACTAGATATAGAGCCCTCATTGGATCCTTGCTCTATCTAGCAAAGCAAAGCCGGACATCACCTCTGCAAAGTAGGTGTATGTGCAAGATTTCAATTTGCACCAAAGGAGAGCCACATGACCGCAGCCTAAGAGAATCCTAAGATATTTGAAGGGATGCCGGGAAGTCACTTATGGTATCCAAAGGAAGGTGGATTCAAGCTAATTGGATACTCGGACTCGCACTATTTGGATGTAGAGTTGACGGGGAAGAGTACCTGTACATGTCAAATGCTTGAAATAGATTGGTTTCTTGGTTCAGCAAGAAAAAAAACTCAATAGCCACATCCACAGCTGAAGCAGAGTACATAGATGCGGGCAGCTATTGTGCCCAAGTCTTATGGATGAGACAACAGCTGAGAGATTATGATGTTGAAGAAAAAGAAATTTCAATTATGTGTGATAACACTAGTGCTATTGCAATCACTCAAAATCTAGTGTTGCATTCAAGAACAAAGCACATTGATGTCATATATCACTTCTTAAGAGATCATGTTGAAAAGAAAGACATCGCCTGGAATACATCTCAACTGATAAGCAGTTAGCAGATATATTCACAAAGCCATTATGTGAATCAAGATTTGAAGAGCTCAAAAATGAGTTAGGGTTAATTGAGATGAGTTAGGAAACTCAGAAGACTCAATTAGCTAAGAAAAAAGATGAGTATATTGAAAAAGAGCAAGTTTCACATTTCAACCAAGTGAAACATCCCTGTCGGGAAGTCACCAGATCAAGTTAATGACAAATTTGAGTTACATCATGAGAAGAGAGAAGCATAGTTGAGTCACTTTGGATAAGTGAATCATTTATGAGCTAAGTGACAAAAACACAATCGTTTTAATTAAGCGGGAATGTTTTTAAGGATGACGTCATCGTAATAATGATCCACAAATAAAAGTTGCACAAGAAACCATATGATTGGATATAAATGCTGCCGCATTTAATGCAGGGAATTAAATGCGTTTTTGAAGCTCAAATCTCTCTCCTCACGCGAACTATTCATCTTCAAGCAAGGAAAAAGCATTTTCTCCGAAACTAAGTGAAAACCCTAGTTATTTCAAGCAAGATTTCTCGTGTTTTAATCGGTAGAAATTTAAAAACGGCCCCAACTCATGGTTTCGCAAAGCTCTCCAAGCAAATCCACACGGTTCTTCCGTGGATTTTGAAGGAATGATCAAACAGGGAATCGATGAAACCCTGGTCAAGAAGCTAATGAAAATTTGGAGAAGTCCTGGTCTAAAGGACTTTCGACGCATTCACACATATGTACCTTGAAGAGGTAGCCATGTTCTATGTGAACGCAGAGGTGCATGATGATGAAATCGGGTCTTTCGTCTATAGCAAGGTCATCAAACTCAATGCAAAAGACCTTCGAGGAAGAATCATTTCTTGAATTAAGGAAATATATAAGACGGAAGAGCGGTCATTCCCGTATTGACACGATTGTACCAAGCAGACTTCAACTTTGACACAAAGTGGCCAAGAAATTGAATCCAACTTGACGGTGAGTTCGCGAAGTCTTCAAGAAGATCTATGAAGAGATTGAGAAGATGGAACGTCATCAGGCCTCTCTGGACTTATGTCTGGACAATCGATATGCCACCCTCACACCGATTTGAGAGGGATTGTAGCGCGCGATCGTGAGTGGGCTCAACAAGAGATCGCCATGAGAGCGGAGCAGTGTCGACACTTCAAAGCACTTTTTGCAAAGATGCTCGTATGGAGTGCGGATAATTCTATGTACCAATAGAGAATGAAGGAGTATATTGCGAGGATCGAACAGTCCCACAAGTCGGATATGGAGCTGCTACAACATTTCCACAAGAATGAAATTGCCAGACTCGGGAACAACATGAATGGAAATTCAGTCTTCTCATGGCTAAAATGAAGATAGTGACAGCCGAGTCTAAGGCCACACGCTCAGAATTTCGTAAGACGTATGATGCAACAGACTCCAAGCACAACTCGATGAATAGCCGACTGGACTTTATCCTCAGTGGAATGTTTCCTGGGATGCCTCTCTCCTTTGGTGATGATGCCAAAAAGGGGGAAGAGGAGTCCATTAAGGAATTAAAGAAAGAAGCAATGAAAGGAGGTGACAAAGTCGAGGGGAAGGAAGTTCCAAAAATCTTCCTTTGAAGATGATGTCTTATTTGAAACCCCACACCGGGTGAAGTCACGCCTCCATTCTCAAGTTACCCGTGACACTCCCTATCGCGAGATAAGGAAGCAATATGGTGGTCCTCCAAAGGTAAAGGACTACGCTGCGATTTAACCAAGAGAAATTACGATGCCTGATGATGGATTTGAGCCAAGATCGGTGGAGGAGTTCAAAACTCTGGAATCAGAAGGCTATTTTCAAGGAATGACTCTGCCGCAAGCCTGGGATTTGTATTGGGAGAAAGGGTTAGATTTGGTTAAATCATTAAAAAGCAGTTAGATCTTCCAAAGATCACTCGGTGGAAAGCATAAGACTCCCACACAGTACACTCCCATAGGTGGAAGAGCTGAGTCAGGAAGGGGAAGTAATGGTGGTGGTGGAAGAGGTTCCCAACCTCGACCAAAACCCAAAGACGATCGTATGTAGATCTTGAAAAGAAAGGTCTAATCTATCGGGCCGATATGATCACCTTGCCAACCTAGAGGTTGAAAGGAAGAACGTTGAGGTCGTAAGAAGGCAAGAAGAGAAAACCAAAGGCAAATAAGAGAATGGCTCGAGAAGAAGCAAATGGATGACCCTGCTGCCAAACGGGCCTATGAAAAGAAGAAAAGAGAAGAAGAGGAAAGAAAGAGGAAGAGAGTTGATGCTGACTGAAGAAGAGCTGAAGAAGAGAGAGGAAGGAAGCATCAAAGGCGCAAGGATGCTATTTAATCCCTTCATGTATTTTGTTGTAAATACATCCGTGTAAGTCTTCGTAATAAGCTCGGTGAATTTCTCTGTAATTTTCACTCTGTATGTATCTTAGCTTAGATAAACATTGTTTTGACATGTATAAATATATAGTTCTGTACCTGTTGTAAAAAGCTTTGTAAAGGACAAGAATGTTATGATCAATAAAATGATCCATTTAAAGCATACATTCTTTGTTCCGCATTACTGTATTTATTGATTGTTGTTTACTTATGTCTTATGTTTTAAGTTTTGGCATCGTCAAAAAGGGGGAAATTGTTAGGAAATTTATTTGATAGATTTTGATGATACTATGTAAAACTTAAACTAGGAAGTTGACACCCCATTTTCTTTGTAATTTGTATTGTAATAGATAGATCGACGAGAAAGTGAGTTAAGTCGGCTATGTCAAAGAATACAAGAAGTCAATCGGATGGAATGAAGACTCGCTATGTGTTAGCCGAGTTTGGCCAAGAAGGAAGTCAAGGACTCGACTGAAAAAGTGTCACCTGAGGAACAGCTGTGTGAAGTGTCAGTCAAGTCAACTTAAAGAGCCAGACAGTTTAGTTAATCCTATGATTGGAGCTGACTCAAGTCAACTAGGGTAAAAGCCGATCAAGTGAAGACAATCGACTTAGATCCGTTGGAATAAAGTCAAGTATATTACTCGATATAGTAATATATAAAGCTGTCAGGTTTAAAAGTGGTTTTCCCAGGATTGTGCAAAAGGAATAAGCCAATGGAAAACACTGCACCTTGTGTCAGACACCTGCAAAGCTGGAATGCCATTAATACGAGGAAAGATCAACATTTGAAATTATCTTATCTCTTCAACGGGCAAAATTTGAAATGGACACTATAAAAGGTTGAGGAAGCTATTGAGAAAAGGTTACCTTGCACACCTGAACCACGAACGAACAAGCTATAATCAAGCAAGTAATCTGCAATATTCTTAAAGCATATCAAGCAATTCCTCAAGCTTGAAACTCGAAGATACTCGATCCAACACACACTATGAAGGAGAGATAACTTCAAACTGTTGAAGAGGAAAACTTTTGAAAGAAAGAAAAAGGGGTCTACTTTCCAAGTCGAATTGTAGGAAGGTTCAAGGTCGAACCATTATCAAGTTTGTTGGAGGGCTTCGTGATCAAATCCAAGAACTTGACAAGTGAGTCAAGTAGCAAGTGCGCAAATTTGCCTGTGAAGAAGAAGTCGAGTCGCAAGAGAAGCCGATTGTGTGATCAAGGTGTCTCCAGATCGATAACCGCTTATAAACCGATCTGTTACATAGTGGATTCCTTCAGAGTTGGAGAAGAGAGGATTAGAAGAATTACCCGGTCTTGAACCTCCATAAAATATTTGTGTCATTTACTTTCAAAGAAACTTACTTTCCCGCACATTTACATTATATCATTGTTAGTATTATATTTGCTATCCAATCGATTAATAACCAAGTGCTTAAAACTAAGTGTTAAAAATAAGCTTAAAACAAATTAAAGGGTGTTAAGTCTTCCATTTGTTAAAAACCAAAGCACCAAGTTAAGTATTTGGCTTAAGCAAATCAAGTTATACTATCAACAACTCTGTCGAGTTTGTTGAGTGGGTAACTTAGTGAATAGCGACTTAGTCGTCCTCAAGGACACACGACTATTTGAGTAAACTCTCTATGAATATTTTAAAAGAATTAAAATCAAAATTTTGGTAAGGTTTATTCAACCCCCTTCTAAACCTTACTTCACACCCTTGGGACCTACACTATCCGATGTCATGAAGCTTGGGCTTGGGGAGGTGAAACCGTCCAATATCACATTGCAATTTGCAGATCGATCCATCACCTATCCTTGGGAAATTATTGAAGATGTGTTAGTGAGTGTTGACAAATTTGTTTTCCCTGTGGATTCTGTATTGTTGGATGTGAAGGACGACCAAAATATACCTATAATCTTTGGTCGGCCGTTTTTATCTATAGCAAGAGCATTTATTGATGTAGAAATGGGGGAACTTACTCTGCGGGTCAATAAGGAGAAAGTCGTGTTCACCATCCTTCCAACCAAGAGACTTAAATTTGAATCCAATGATGGTCATCAGATGGATGGGCTTATAGCTAAAGATATTGGTGATTGGGAAGTATCTAAGGGAAACATGGACAACGTTCCCATTGGAGCTCCAACTTGATGATAATCTGACAAAGTCCGGCTGAAGATTGTAAACTTAGCGCTTCTTGGGAGGCGACCCAAGCCCTTTTATTACTTTAGTAGTATTCATATAGTTGAGTAGTTTTTTTTTCGTTTTATTGCATCATAGTAGAATTTTTACATTTTTTAGGATTAGCGAGTTACATCATACCCCAACCCCTTGTTGTTTTTGCACGTGAGCGAAGCATTGTGACGGAAAACCGGCCAGCAAGGGCCCCTAAATCCCCGCCGCAACGTGCAACGGTGAAAATCGCCAGGTATACTGACTGCCGCAAAGATCGCCTAGGGCGCCGTAGCTTTAATTTGTACAAGGCCGAGCTTTTTTTTTGCAGCGGCCGACCGTCCACCTCTATAAGACCGTCACTTAGTCTTTTTTCAAAACATACAAGGCCCTTATTGCTTGAAACTCGATGTGAGACACACTTTCACCACCAAAAACTCACACAATTCCCATTCTCTCTTCACAAAGAAGCACTCTAACACCACACACATCATCTTTATCTTCCCCACTCATTATTTGGTAATTTTTCTACTACCAAACCCTTCCCCACGGTCTTCCCCACTTCTCTATTTTGTGTGATTGGATTGTGTAGGTCCCAAGGGGTGTGAGTAAGGTTTAGAAGGGGGTTGAATAAACCTTACCAACTTTTCAATTTTAGTCCTTTTAAAATTATTACATAGTTAACTCAAACATTTTGTGTCCTTGAGGGATGACTAAGTTAGTTATTCAAACTAAGTTAGCCACTCAACGTAACTTCGATAGAGTTGTCGATTGAATAACTCGGTTGTTTAACCTGAACTTTAACTTGGATGTGTTTGTTTTATCGTGGAAGACTTAACACCCTTTGAATTGTTTTAAGCTTGTTTTAACACTTGATTTTAGCACTTGGTTATTAATAAGTTGGATAAAAATATGAGTTTATCACAGATATGATGTAAGTATGAAGAAATATAAATGTCCCGAAAAAATAAATGACACAGCTTAATTTTTATAGAGGTTCGAAGATGGGGTAATTCTTCTAATCCTCTCTTCTCCAACTCCTGGAGGAATCCACTATGTAACATATCGTTTACAAAGCGGTGAAGCAGTCTCTGAGAGACTGACCTTGGTCACACAAATGGGCTTCTCTTGTGACTCGGCCTTCTTCACGTGGGGTAGTTGCCTTGCTACTTTAGCTCACTTTCTCAAGCACTTGGATTTGATCATGAAGCCCTCCAATAACTTGATACTTGTTCGACCTTGAACCTTCCTACAATCCTCCTTGGAAAGTATACCCCCTTTGATTTTTCAAAAGTTTCCTCTTCAATAGATTTGAAGTTGTCTTTCCTTCACAACTTGTGTTGGATCGATTTCCTTCGAGTTTCAGGTCGAGGATTTGCTTGAATATACTTGAGAGTATTTGCGGGTTAGTTGCTTGAATAATGCTTGATTTCTCGGTGTGTTAGGTTTTTTTTCTCAATGAATTTCCTCAGCCTTTTATAGTGAACTTTTGAAATTTTGCCCACTGAAGAGATAGGCTAATTTCAAAAGTCACTTGTGTTCGTTGGCTTGTCTTGTTGCAGTCCTTGATGTTGACATTTCCTCGTATTTAATGTCTTGCAAAGATCGCGGCGTTTCGAAACTTGGTGCGATGCTTCCCATTGGTTTGTTTCTTTTGCACACAATCTGGAACTAACACTTTATCTCTCGACAACTTTAACATGTTACCATTCGAGTAACATTCTTGACTTTTATCAACGGATCTCGTTCAGTTTTCTTGACTTGATCGCAGATCTTTTATTCCAGGTGACTTGAGTTAGCTTCCAATCTTTGGATGACTCATCCGTCACTTCAACTTGAGACTTGGCTTCTTGAGTTGACTTGACCGACTCTTCACATAGCGATTCACAACCGATACACCTTCACTCGAGTTCTTGACTTTCCTTCTTAGCCATACTCACTGTCTTGCAATGAGTCTTCACTTCGATCTTCAATTGGCTTCTTGTATTTCTAGGCATACGACTGACTTGACGACTTTCCACCCTATCTTTTACAATGTAAATTACAAGAAAAATGGGGTGCCAACTTTCTAGTTTAAGTTTTACATGGTATCATCAAAATCTACAAAATAAATTTCCCAACATTGTAGTAGTGTTGGGATAATTGTTGATTTGTGGATTGAATGCTCATGCTAGAACTAGGTTTTGGTGTTGAAATTTTGGGATTGAATTGTACTATAATTGCATTTACCATCTTCTCCCAATTTCACGCATACAAGGTGTTTGATCAAATATCCCAATGATATTTTCACATTGTTGAGTGCAATCTTGCATGCATATGCTTGTCATTTCGACATGATGCTACTTCGTACACTTGTGTGCATTTTGTAATTACCTTGATTGTTGATTTTTCACCGCTCACCGAGTTTCATATTTCCACGTGCTTTGTTTTGGTGTTTCTTTTGCTAGGTGCCAAACATGGGAAGGAGCAAGAGCAAAGGCAAAGGCAAGCAACAAGCGTCTACCTCGAGGAATACAACACCGCCAGGTTTGTTAGTGAGGAGGCACAAAAATGCTTGTATGGCAAATTAATGACTCGCAAGATAAAAGCCGAACGAGGGTTTCAACCGGGTCGCAGGATGGACATCTCCAACGTATGATCCGTGAGCGACGTTGGAAAAAGTTGTGTGCCCCACCTCCACCATACACCCCAGCTTCTTGTTAAGGAATTTTATGCCAACACTAGTGATCCCTCCAATGACCCGATAAAGGTCTTCTTATGCGGCGAGCGAGTCACTTGTACCCGAGGCTATTCGACATTATTATTCATTACTAGAGGTTGACCACCGGCCGTACACATAATTTATTTCAGGCCGGCGGATCCGATATGATCATCCAGCCTATTGTCGCCCCAAAGACCGAATGGCACCATGCTCGAGCGTAGTAGTGGTGCTCCGGTTTTTCTAACATGACTCTTAGTCGTTATGGTCGTGCATGGTATCATTTCATATGCCATAATTTGATGCGACCAGTCACCATAGTGATGTCATGCCGGCCGAGCCCGTCTTCTCTATGATATCATCCACAACATCGATTCGACCCGGCCCATGATTATCATTGCCTCCATCCACCAAAGCCGCCCGCCACCGTAGTATCTTGTGGGGACGTGTATGCCAATGTTGATTTATGGCTTGAGCCAGGCATATGGTATTACTTGGGGGATTGATGAGCCGTTGGAGCGCCCTAAGGGGCCAATTGATTCGGCCATCATTGCGGCGTATGAGTATTTGGCCGATGGCATACCTGAGCCTCGGGGCAAGGGATACATTATTTACCCCGTTCGCACCCGCCCGTAGCCGCACTAGGGACGTACTAAATACAGTCACATCATCATGAGGGTCCTTCTTCTTCGGCGACGCCTTCCTCATCCTTCCGTATTCCAGGCTAATCCCATGCGTGAATATTATCTACAGATGCAGGAGATGAGGCGGGCGCATCACCGTTTAGCAGTTGCATTTCAGGCCGAGCAGCGCCATATGGCTTCATGGGAAGAGTACGAGAATGAGCGCGATAGGGTCTTCGCTTAGATATATGGCCAGATGTACCCATAGTTTTCCTTTCCACCACCACCACCTCCGGGACCAGCCGCCTTCCTTCCACCACATGACTACGATGAGGATCCTTTGCTCCTCAACTACCAAGAAAGTCTTTTTCTCACCTCACCATTGGGGACAATGTGGTTATCAGTTTGGGGGTGTAGTCTATTTTTGTTCATTGAGTCGAGTCTTGAGTAAAAAAAATGAAAAAAGAGTCTAGAGTCGAGTTGAGTCGTTTGTGTAACTATATAACTGCATGACTAAGTGAATTTGTTGAATATGAGTTGAATGGTCAAAAGAGTATGTGTTTGAGTTGTTATCTATTTTTCTTCCAACTCGTTATTTATTTGGAGACAATTTATGTGGTTGAGTGTTTCTTGAATGATCCTACCGATTCTAGAACTTGTCCGAACACTAGTCGAGGTTAAATTATAGGTGAAGTAACATTAAAAAAGTAATTTAGGCCATCTTTGAATAGCTAGAGCCAAAAATACCTACATTTATATTAAATATTATCCCTAGTGCCCCCTTTGAGCCTTGTAAACCCGTTTCTTTGGCGACCAATCTAACACCCGAGAAGATAAAATATTAAACCCCATGTATAAAGTATGCATGTATAAAGTTGTTGAAAGATGTTGAAGGTTGAGGATGGTATGATGAACATGGTATATGTTTAATTGTGTGAAGTTGCCCGAGAAGTGAAAATATTAAACCCCTGTATAAAGTATGCAAAAGAATAAGTTTGGGGGTGTTGAAAAAAAAAGAGAATAATTAGCGGGACTAAAGGTTCATGAAGTGTGAACAAGGGAAATGTCAGAAAGTAAAGGTTGAATATTAACTAGCGATTTAAAAGAGTTGATAATTGTGTGTTTGGGTGATTTGAGCCACATAATCCCATATTCTCCTACATTACCCTAAGCCCACATTACAAGCATTGAAATCCCTATTGATCTTTGTGTTACATTAGCCTATATTAGTGGAGATTAGTGTGAAAGGCAAGCCTATGGAATCCGGTAAGCATCTCACCTTTATATTCAGAAAATGGATTTGGCATGAACATTTCACACTCATGATCACATTATTAAAATGCGTGCTTGATTGATAATGAAACAAATTTTGAGACGAATGAGCTTGGTTGTGAAGTTTTACAATTGGTCTATTCGAGTCATTGTTGGTATTTATGTTTTTGTCGTGTATTTTGTTTTTTAAGAGTTTGTAAATCGCTTGAGGACAAGCAACAATCTAAGTTTGGGGTATTTGTTAAGTTGGTTTTATACTAATGTATTAAGTATTCTAGAGTAGAATTTTGCGTTATTTTTGGTTGTTTTAGTGTCGTTTGAGTCTATTTTATTTGATTAGTTATCATTAGGGAGTCGATATAGGTTTTGGTAGCTGAAATTGGTCAAAAATGTTGAAAAAACGTGGTTAGGAGGAAAAAAAATGTGTTTGAAGAAGAGGAAACAGATGCTTAATCCGTAGCACCGCAGCGCTATCACCCCCGCGCCGGACCGTGGGGGTCCGAAATGGTACAGGCTCAATTATGGCCCACCGCTGCAGCGCTCATCTTTGGGCGCCGCAGCGCATGACCGACGATTGGCGACGATGTGCAGGTGGCGCTGCAGCGCTAATCCATAGCGCCGCAGCGCACGTCCGGGCGAGAAAAAAATCTTATATTTTATTTTTGGTCTATTGACGGATTTTGGGCCTATAAATACAACTAAGGACGCACGGGACAAGGGTTGGACATTATTTTTAGCACAACGCAAGGCAAGAAACATGGAGCTGGGGTTCGGGATGACAATTTGTGACGCCCACCCCTACTACTACATTACTAAGCAATATAAAAAGTGAAATTTGACAACGTAAACCCTATATACCGTACATTTTTTCCTATGACATTTTAACAACGAACAAGCAAGATCATTTTACTTATAAGAAAATGACAACCCATATCCATAAGCAAAGAAGTAACAAACCCCGTTATTAAACACAACAGACATCCATGTGACCAAACACATAACCCACATCACCAAACTATTTACATGTACATATTTACATAAGAGTTTTCATAAGAGGGTACAACCCTAAACCAAAACATAATACAGGACCAAAAAGGGAAATGTGACCCATCAACATAGCCTAACAGTCGTCATCCATATCCATGATCCTCAAAACGTGAAGGAACTCCAAAGATCTGCACAATAAGCCAAAAGCTCGGACATTCTTATGCTCACCGCAATGCATGAACCGCATGAGCTAAAGCTCAAACAAGTAAAAATCATGCATGTCCAAAGAATAATGATGCTTTTCCAACATGTAATGCTAACATGTAAAATCCATGAATCAAAATTCTTTATACAAAATTATTTTCTTTCATTTGGGCCCCGACCCAACTACTATGCACCGGAAAAGAGCTCGCACACAAAGAATAATCTAATGGCAAATAATATCGGTATGGATCTACGTGTGGACCATCCTCCCGCGGCCCAACCAAGGGTCCCCTACTTGTCTCCCTTGTGTCCGCCAAGAAGTATCCCACCCCGCAGGACCATACATAGGTACTCACAGATGGACCATCCTCCTGTGACCCACCAAGAGCCCATCTCCTATCTACCCCTGTGTTTACCAAGAAGTATCCCAGTTGCTATACCTAAACATATATCATAAGCATGCCCAGCATGCCGCGGTGCACTAGCAGTGGTCAGCAAACATCCATTTTCTTTCTGAAAATATTTTCGTGCATGCGAACATCCTCTTGTGATATGAATGCACATGCAAATGTTATGAATGACATGTTCAATGGCTCACCAAGCACCATATTGCAACATCATACAAAGCCATTGTGCAACATATAATATCCACGTGTATTCAACAAGATACCACAGTCACATATAATACAATCAATTCAAACAATACTATGTTCATGCATTACGATTTGCGGATGGATTTTTACTTACCTTTCACCGTTTGGGTATGCTATTGGAAGTTGCGAATGTCTTTCCTCCCTAATTTTGGATATAATGCAACCTTTGTAAAAATATAGGTATTAATCTCTATTCTTAACTTTGTGTGTGTATTATACCAAAATTTCCAAAAACCTGAAATCTTATTTCACTAAGTGATTACCAAACTATCATCAAATATACAATTTATAATTATGAATCAGGTTTCCCAAAAATCTCTAATTACCATTTATATGTATTCTAACATCACTTTATTGATATACTAGTGTATCAAGATTTCTAAATAGATTTCTAAACAAAAAATATTAGTTCTCTATTTTCAATAATATTCGATCATATATGTCTCCTAACGGAATGGAGGTTGTAATTCAATTCCAAAAATCTAATTTTAATAATTTATTAAATTTAGTTATCTCATGTATTTATATTTTATTTACTTTATTATCAAATTCCAAGTACAAGAAAGTGTTAATAGCTAGAAGCTTGTCAATTCTAGTATTCAAAATAATGATTCCAGACCACTTAATCATTTAAACATAGATATGAATTCAAATTAACTATACTTACCAATAATCCCATCTTTTAACTCTTCTATCTAGCATAACCCCTCAAAATACAAAGTCATAAAATAGGAATTGAGCATTTCTAGCATCAACTAAGATTACCTTCACTAGACTGTTAAGATATAATCACCGCGAGTTTCAATCATTAGGACCCTTGGCAGCGAGAAGTTGTGTGTGTGGCTTGTGTTCTTGGACTGTTGATATAAACTATATGGAGTGAGGCGGTGGTTTTCTGATATCCTTTCTATGTTTATATATCTTGTTAATTATAAAAGCAATACAAAGCTATTCCAATTACACCTTATGCATTAATTATACATACAGATATATATAGGCTACTATACGTGTATATGTATATATGCTACGCGTCAGGTTAGCTAAAACAACTTATAAAACCTTAAAATTTTGATAACTTAATGCTGAAGGAATTGATCAAGTCAATTTAGCTTCATGTATTAAAATTCACACAATCTGACAATCTCGTTGCATTCGTACTTTATATATATGAGTCACACATTCATCATTACATATATATATAATTAGGTTACATATGTTTAGAGCATAGTTTGTCTTTTTTTTTATATCATTTGTATTAATTATTATTTATTATTATTATTATTTTAAATAAATCAATTATTCTCAAGTAATACCTATATATATACTTGATGTATATCACCCTCAATATCTCGACCTGTTACACGTATGATATTAATCCTTTTAGTTAATCTACTTGTGTGTTAGATTTTTAAATGCACCCATCGATGTCACATTTCACTTCTAAGTTTACCACGTGTAATCTAATGGTATCTAAAAGTTTGACACCTAAACATTTATGTCTCAATGCCAACTACATTGTTTAAACTAAAGATCCATCAACTAGCACTATTTGAGTATTTTAAAAATATGCAAATATTCATGATATCTATAAAATGAAATGAATTGCACAATGTCAATATCAATGCAAATAGCACACAAATCACATGTAATGCATGAATTATATTGGCCTAGTGAGTAGTGAGAGGCTCGGGTATTACATCCTCTCCTCCTTATAAAATTTAGTCCACGAAATTTTACTTACCAAATTAGGTCCGGATACTTAGCTCTCATTTCGTCTTCTCTTTCCCACGTAGCTTCCTCTATAGATTGACTCTTTCAAAGTACTTTAACTAAAGGGATCTTCTTATTCCGAGTTTCTTTTTGTCGTAATAATATCTTCACTCGGTATCTCTTCGTAGCTCAAATCTGTTTTCAACTCTATCGGCTCGTTTGTCAAAATGTGAGATGGGTTTGCAACATATTTCCTCAATATAGAAACATGGAATACATCATGAATTTGAGACATTGACGCAGGTAAGTCAAGTCTATAAGCCACATCACCAATTCTCTCAAGAATATGAAACGGACCAATGTATCGAGGATCGAGCTTTCTTTCTTTCCAAACCGCATTACTCCTTTCATTGGTGCCACCTTCAGAAACACTTGGTCTCCTACAGAGAATTCTAGCATTCTTCTTCTTTGATCTCGAATAACTTTTCGTCGGCTCTAAGCGGTTCCCATCCTCTCGTCGAATTTGTGTCACAACCCTCTGTCATTTCTCGAACAATGGCTGGGCCTAAAAGCTTTCTTTCGCGAACCTCGTCCCAAGTGAACCGACGATCTACACTTTCTACCATACAATACTTCATAGGGAGCCATCTCGATTGTAGCTTGATAGCTATTGTTATATGAAAATTCTATCAAGGGTAGATGTTTACTCCTTTGTCCTTGAAAGTCTAGAGCACAAGCTCTAAGCATATCTTCTAAAGTTTGTATCGTTCGCTCCGATTGTCCGTCGGTTTGAGGGTGATAAGCGACTAAACGATAATCGTGTCCCTAGTGCTTTCTCAGAGACTCCTCAAGAAATTAGATAAGAATCTACAGTCTCTATCTCAAACAATGGATAGTGGTAGACCATGAAGTCTAACCACTTCCGTATATAAAGTTGTGCGATCGATCCATGTAATAGGTAGAACAAATAAGAATAAAATGAGCGAATTTGTTTAATCTATCTATAATCACCCAAATAGCATCGTGTCACTTGTGAGTTTTGGGCAAACTGTCACAAAATCCATGGTAATTCTTTCCCATTTCCATTCTCGAATAGCAGAGGTTGCAACATTCCGGTGGCCTTTTTGTGTTCTGCCTTTATTTGTTGACATGTTAAACATTGTTCCACGTATTGCGTGATATCCCTTTTCATGCCTGGCCACCAAGAATGTATCTTCAAATCTCTATACATTTTAGTAGCTCCTGGATGTACGTGAATACGGCATTGAATGCGCTTCGCTAGAACATTCTCTCGGAGATTGTCCATGTTGGGTACGTATAATCGTTCTTTAAATTGTAGTACTCCACTCTCGGATATTTTGAAATCGAAGATGCTCCCGAGGAAATATCATTCTTCACTTTTGCATAGTAATCATCACCTTGTTGTTCTGTTGAATTCGATCAAGTAGCGTCGGTCGGAGTGTTAGCGCCGCTAACTTAGCTTCAACGAACTCTAATGATACAACCTCTACGTTCATTTTTCAAGATCCATTATTTCTAATTGCGAATCGTAATTACATTGCTTTGTATTGATTTCGACTCAACGATCCGCTACAACATTGGCTTTACCAGGATGATAGTTGATCACACAATCGTAGTCCTTCACTAATTCCAATCATCGACGTTGTTGCATATTTAATTCTTTTTGTGTGAAGAAGTACTTTAAACTCTTGTGATCTGTGTAGATCTCACACCGTTCCCTCGTATAGGTAATGCCTCCATATTTTAAGCGCAAACACCACCGCCGCAAGCTTTAAATCATGTGTAGGATATTTCTTTTCATAGTCCTTTAGTTGTCTAGATGCATACGCAATCACTTTACCATTTTGAATCAAGACGCATCCCAAACCATTCTTTGAAGCAAAGACAATAAACTACAAAACCTCCGAAGACTGATGGGATTGAGAGAATTGGTCTTGAAGTTAATCTCTTTTTCAGTTCTTGGAAGCCTTGTTCGCATGCCTCCGTCCATTTGAATTAGGCACTTTTTCGGGTTAATTGTGTTACAAGCGTAGCAATCCGGAGAATCCTTCCACAAATCGGCGATAGTAGCTTGACTAAACCAAGAAAACTACGTACCTCACGGAAGGATTTGTAGGTTGTGGCAAATTATTGATAGCCTCGACTTTACTTGGATCAATTGTGATTCCTAATCCGGATATAACATGTCGCAAAAATATTACTCGATCTAACCAGAATTCACACTTCTTAAATTTAGCTCAAGATATCATCGATAAATACAATAACGAATTTATCTAGAAAATCTTTAAATACCCGATTAATCAAGTCCATGAAAGTGGTGGGGCATTCGTTAACCCAAATGTCATCACCGAGAAATTCATAGTGTCCATACCTCATCTTTGAAGGTTGTCTTGGGTATATCATCTTCTTTTATTTTCGTTGATGGTACCCGGATCACAAGTCGATCTTAGAAAATACCGCCGCACCTTGAAGTTGATCGAACAAATCATCGATCCGAGGTAGCGGGTATTTATTCTTGATTGTGACTTTGTTCAATTCTCGGTAGTCGATACACAATCTCATCGTACCATCCTTCTTTCGCACGAATAGGACCGGCGAACCCCATAGCGAGAAGCTAGGTCTAATGAAGCTAGCAACTCCCGCAATTGTGTCTTTAGTTCTTTCGGATTCCAATGGTGCCATACGATATGGGGCTTTAGAGATTGGAGACGTTCTTGGAATTAGGTCAATAACAAACTCAATCTCGCGATCGGTGGTAATCCAGGAAGATCATCCGGAAATACATCGGGATACTCTCTCACTATTGTAACTTCATCAACGGTTGGTTGGTGTTGTTCGTCGATGCTCACGACACTTACCAGGTATCCCTCACGGCCGGCCCGAAGCGTTGTGCTTTTCGTGGCCGATATTATTGGAAATCTAAAATGTGTCGTGATTCCAGCCAAGGTGAATGGATCTTCCCTTGGGGTTGAAGGGTTGCGCTTTTTCTCGACAATCGATTGTAGCACCATACTTTGATAGCCAATCCATACCAAAAATGATATCATGGTTGTTCATGGTTAACACAATTAGATCGGCATAAAGCTCTCTATTCTCGATTGGAATATCACAAGCTTTCAAAATTTGATTTGTTTGTTTAGAATCTCCCGAGGAATTTTTACATTGTACCCACTTCCGCTACATCGGTGTTCTACCAGTCTTCTCACATACTCGAGTGGATGCAATGAATGTGACGCTCCCGAATCAAATAGTACGAATTTGGGGTATCAAAGATAAGAAGTTTACCTGTAACCACCGATGGGTTCACCTCTGCGTCGCTCTCGTGATAGTAAATGCTCGGGTGGCACATTCTTTTGTCTGTAGAGTGCAGCCTATTTGGGAACGCACTAGCAAAATGTCCTGGCAACCCACACGTAAAACATCTTTCGTTTTCTACCATGCAGCCTTCTAGTATGTTGAGTCTTGCACCGAGGGCAAAAAGGTAGTGCTATATGTGCCTTGCCCCGATCGGCTCTTTGACGCTTATTTTGTTCCCATTGTTGTTGTCCTTGGCGTGGTTGAAAGTTAGGTCTATGTTGTCTTGAACTTGGAAAACTCTCTTCTTTGGGCTTCCAAACCATCTCTGCCCCCGTCCCTATTTGAATCTCTCTACTTTTAGTGCGTCGGTGCTAACATATGAGTGGCAAACCCGGACAATTCTTCAAATTTGCGAATGTAATCCCCGACAGTCATAGTTCCTTGGCGTAGTTGTATGAACTCGTTCATATTCAATACACGAACAGGAGAAGTGAAGTATTTATTTCGAATAGTTCTTTAAATCTTTCCGTGTCATTGTCATAACATCTTCTATGCTCCTCATTGTATCCCACCAATGTCCCGCACTTCCACGAAGCATAAATGAGGCACACATTACTTTTTCTTCTTCTCGGGACCCTACAAGATTGAAACATGTTATCTAAAGTCCTCGGCCGAGTCTTGTGCTTGTTTGTAGGATCTCATCGCATCTTCAAAGATTGGTGGATTTAGCTTTCGGAATCTTTCCCCACTATCTCGACTTGATCCACCCTTTGGTGTGGGTGATTCATTTCTCGCTCTTTGTTCTCTAGCTATATCTCTCTCGATGGATGAGTTGTTGAATTTGTTGATTGTCATTTGGATGAGCTCCGTGAGTCGATTTATAACATTATCTCGATCACCGATTACTATAGGGGTCTCCCTCCTGGTTTCTATCCCCACCACTAATCTCACCTCTAGTTCTTACCATGATCGAAACACTATCTTAGGATAACCTAATAACACATGGCTAATATAATTTCATGAAACATAAGATACGTCGGACAATAAAGTAAAGCTTATCGGCATTGCCGCGCTCCACAAGTTTTGAGTTCTTGTACATGGATTGCCTACGTAACCCGTAGCCGAGCTCGATACCACTTTGTGACGCCCACCCCTACTACTACATTACTAAGCAATATAAAAAGTGAAATTTGACAACGTAAACCCTATATACATGTACATTTTTTTTTTCTGTGACATTTTAACAATGAACAAGCAAGATCACTTTACTCCTTATCACGCAAAAAGTAACAAACCCGGTTATTAAACACAACAGACATCCATGTGACCAAACACATAACCCACATCACCACCTATTTACATGTACATATTTACATAAGAGTTTTCATAAGAGGGTACAACCCTAAACCAAAACATAATACAGGACCAAAAAGGGAAATGTGACCCATCAACATAGCCTAACAGTGTCGTCATCCATATCCATGATCCTCAAAACGTGAAGGAACTCAAAGATCGCACAATAAGCCAAAAGCTCGGACATTCTTATGCTCACCGCAATGCATGAACCGCATGAGCTAAAGCTCGCAAGTAAAAATCATGCATGTCCAAAGAATAATGATGTTTTTCCAACATGTAATGCTAACATGTAAAATCCATGAATCAAAATTCTTTATACAAAATTATTTTCTTTCATTTGGGCCCCGACCCAACTACTATGCACCGGAAAAGAGCTCGCGCACACAAAGAATAATCTAATGGCAAATAATATCGTATGGATCTACGTGTGGACCATCCTCCCGCTGCCCAACCAAGTGTCCCCTACTTGCGTCCCTTGTGTCCGCCAAGAAGTATCCCACCCCGCAGACCATACATAGGTACTCATAGATGGACCATCCTCCCGTGACCCACCAAGAGCCCATCTCCTATCTACCCCGTGTTTACCAAGAAGTATCCCGATTTGCTATCCTAAACATATATCATAAGCATGCCCAAAGATGCCGCGGTGCACTAGCGGTGGTGTCAAAGCAAACATCCATTTTTTTCGAAAATATTTTCGTGCATGCGAACATCCTCTTATGATATGAATGCACATGCAAATGTTATGAATGACATGTTCAATGGCTCACCAAGCACCATATTGCAACATCATACAAAGCCATTGTGCAACATATAATATCCACGTGTATTCAACAAGATACCACAGTCACATATAATACAATCAATTCAAACAATACTATGTTCATGCATTACAGTTGCAGATGGATTTTTACTTACCTTTCACTGTTTGGGTATGCTATTGGAAGTTGCAGAATGTCTTTCCTCCCTAATTTTGGATATAATGCAACCTGTAAAAATATAGGTATTAATCTCTATTCTTAACTTTGTGTGTGTATTATACCAAAATTTCCAAAAACCTGAAATCTTATTTCAGCTAAGTGATTACCAAACTATCATCAAATATACAATTTATAATTATGAATCAGGTTTCCCAAAAATCTCTAATTACCATTTATATGTATTCTAACATCACTTTATTGATATACTAGTGTATCAAGATTTCTAAATAGATTTCTAAACAAAAATATTAGTTCTCTATTTTCAATAATATTCGATCATATATGTCTCCTAACGGAATGGAGGTTGTAATTCAATTCCAAAAATCTAATTTTAATAATTTATTAAATTTAGTTATCTCATGTATTTATATTTTATTTACTTTATTATCAAATTCCAAGTACAAGAAAGTGTTAATAGCTAGAAGCTTGTCAATTCTAGTATTCAAAATAATGATTCCAGACCACTTAATCATTTAAACATAGATATGAATTCAAATTAACTATACTTACCAATAATCCCATCTTTTAACTCTTCTATCTAGCATAACCCTCAAAATACAAAGTCATAAAATAGGAATTGAGCATTTCTAGCATCAACTAAGATTACCTTCACTAGACTGTTAAGATATAATCACCGGCGAGTTTCAATCATTAGGACCCTTGGCAGCGAGAAGTTGTGTGTGTGGCTTGTGTTCTTGGACTGTTGATATAAACTATATGGAGTGAGGCGGTGGTTTTCTGATATCCTTTCTATGTTTATATATCTTGTTAATTATAAAAGCAATACAAAGCTATTCCAATTACACCTTATGCATTAATTATACATACAGATATATATAGGCTACTATACGTGTATATGTATATATGCTACGCGTCAGGTTAGCTAAAACAACTTATAAAACCTTAAAATTTTGATAACTTAATGCTGAAGGAATTGATCAAGTCAATTTAGCTTCATGTATTAAAATTCACACAATCTGACAATCTCGTTGCATTCGTACTTTATATATATGAGTCACACATTCATCATTACATATATATATAATTAGGTTACATATGTTTAGAGCATAGTTTGTCTTTTTTTTTATATCATTTGTATTAATTATTATTTATTATTATTATTATTTTAAATAAATCAATTATTCTCAAGTAATACCTATATATATACTTGATGTATATCACCCTCAAATATCGACCTGTTACACGTATGATATTAATCCTTTTAGTTAATCTACTTGTGTGTTAGATTTTTAAATGCACCCATCGATGTCACATTTCACTTCTAAGTTTACCACGTGTAATCTAATGGTATCTAAAAGTTTGACACCTAAACATTTATGTCTCAATGCCAACTACATTGTTTAAACTAAAGATCCATCAACTAGCACTATTTGAGCATTTTAAAAATATGCAAATATTCATGATATCTATAAAATGAAAAGAATTGCACAATGTCAATATCAATGCAAATAGCACACAAATCACATGTAATGCATGAATTATATTGGTCTAGTGAGTAGTGAGAGGCTCGGGTATTACATCCTCCCCTTCCTTATAAAATTTCGTCCCCGAAATTTTACTTTCCGAAATAGGTCCGGATACTTAGCTCTCATTTCGTCTTCTCTTTCCCACGTAGCTTCCTCTATAGATTGATTCCTCCAAAGTACTTTAACTAAAGGGATCTTCTTATTCCCGAGTTTCTTTACTTCTCGTAATAATATCTTCACTGGTATCTCTTCGTAGCTCAAATCGTTTTCAACTCTATCGGCTCGTTTGTCAAAATGTGAGATGGGTTTGCAACATATTTCCTCAATATAGAAACATGGAATACATCATGAATTTGAGACATTGACGCAGGTAAGTCAAGTCCATAAGCCACATCACCAATTCTCTCAAGAATATGAAACGGACCAATGTATCTAGATCGAGCTTTCCTTTCTTTCCAAACCGCATTACTCCTTTCATTGGTGCCACCTTCGAAACACTTGGTCTCCTACGGAGAATTCTAGCATGCTTCTTCTTTGATCTCGAATAACTTTTTCGCTTCTAAGCGCAGTTCCTATCCTCTGTTGAATTTGTGTCACAACCTCTGTCATTTCTCGAACCATGGCTGCTAAAAGCTTTCTTTCGCCAACCTCGTCCCAAAGTGAACCGGCGATCCACACTTTCTACCATACAATGCTTCATAGGGAGCCATCTCGATTGTAACTTGATAGTTATTGTTATATGAGAATTCTATCAAGGGTAGATGTTTACTCCACGATCCTTGAAAGTCAGAGCACAAGCTCTAAGCATATCTTCTAAAGTTTGTATCGTTCGCTTTGATTGTCTGTCGGTTTGAGGATGATAGGGAGTACTAAACGATAATTGTGTCCTAGTGCTTTCTGTAGACTCCTCAAGAAATTAGATAAGAATCTACGGTCTCTATCGAAACAATGGATAGTGGTAGACCATGAAGTCTAACCACTTCTTGTATATAAAGTTGTGCGTATCGATCCATGGAATAGGTAGAACAAATAGGAATAAAATGAGCGAATTTGGTTAATCTATCTATAATCACCCAAATAAAGATCGTGTCACTTGAAAGTTTTGGGCAAACTGTCACAAAATCCATGGTAATTCTTTCCCATTTCCATTCGGAATAAAGAGGTTGCAACATTCCGGTGGCCTTTTTGTGTTCTGCGCTTTATTTGTTGACATGTTAAACATTGTTCCACGTATTGCGCGATATCCCTTTCATGCCTGGCCACCAAATGTATCTTCAAATCTCTATACATTTTAGTAGCTCCTGGATGTACAGAATTTGGCATTGAATGCGCTTCGCTAGAACATTCTCTCGGAGATTGTCCATGTTGGGTATGTATAATCGTTCTTTAAATTGTAGTACTCCACTCTCGGATATTTTGAAATCGAAGACGCTCCCGAGGAAATATCATTCTTCACTTTTGCATAGTAATCATCACCTTGTTGTTTCTGTTGAATTCGATCAAGTAGCGTCGGTCGGAGTATTAGCGCCGCTAACTTAGCTTCAACGAACTCTAATGATACAACCTCTACGTTCATTTTTCAAGATCCATTAACTCGGTTTCGATTGCGAATCGTAATTACATTGCTTTGTATTGATTTCCGGCTCAACGACCGCTACAACATTGGCTTTACCAGGATGATAGTTGATCACACAATCGTAGTCCTTCACTAATTCCAACCATCGACGTTGTTGCATATTTAATTCTTTTTGTGTGAAGAAGTACTTTAAACTCTTGTGATCTCGTGTAGATTTCACACCGTACCCGTATAGGTAATACCTACATATTTTAAGCACAAACACCACTGCCGCAAGCTTTAAATCATGTGTAGGATATTTCTTTTCATAGTCCTTTAATTGTCTAGACGCATACGCAATCACTTTACCATTTTGCATCGAGACGCATCCCAAACCATTCTTGGAAGCATCACTATAAACTACAAAACCTCCGCACTGATGGGATTGAGAGAATTGGTCTTTGAAGTTAATCTCTTTTTCGAGTTCTAGGAAGCCTTGTCCGCATGCCCCGTCCATTTGAATGAGGCACTTTTTCGGGTTAATTGCGTTACAGGCGTAGCACTCTGGAGAATCCTTCCACAAATCGGCGATAGTAGCCAGCTAAACCAAGAAAACTACGTACCTCTGAAGGATTTGTAGGTTGTGGCCAATTATTGATAGCCTCGACTTTACTTGGACCAACTATGATTCTGCTCCGGATATAACATGTCCCAAAAATATTACTCGATCTAACAGAATTCACACTTCTTAAATTTAGCTCAAGATATCATCGATAAATACAATAACGAATTTATCTAGAAAATCTCTAAATACCCGATTAATTAAGTCCATGAAAGTGGTTGGGGCATTCGTTAACCCAAATGTCATCACCGAGAAATTCATAGTGTCCATACCTCATGTGAAGGTTGTCTTGGGTATATCATCTTCTTTTATTTTGAGTTGATGGTACCCGGATCACAAGTCGATCTTCAAAAATACTTCGCTGCACCTTGAAGTTTATCGAACAAATCATCGATCCGAGGTAGCGGGTATTTATTCTTGATTGTGACTTTGTTCAATTCTCGGTAGTCGATACACAATCTCATCGCACCATCCTTCTTTCGCACGAATAGGACCGGCGCACCCCATAACGAGAAGCTAGGTCTAATGAAGCTAGCAACTCCGCAATTGTGTCTTTAGTTCTTTCGGTTCAATGGAGCCATACGATATGGGGCTTTAGAGATTGGAGACGTTCTAGAATTAGGTCAATAACAAACTCAATCTTGCGATCGGTGGTAATCCGGAAGATCATCTAGAAATACATCGGGATACTCTCTCACTATTGTAACTTCATCAACGGTTGGTTGGTGTTGTTCGTTAATGCTCATGACACTTACCATGTATCCCTCACGGCCAGCGTCAGTAAGCGTTGTGCTTTTAGTCTTGATATTATTGGAAATCTAAAATGTGTCGTGATTCAGCCGAAGGTGAATGGATCTTCCCTTGGGGTCGAAGGGTTACTATCTTTTTCGACAATCGATTGTAGCACCATACTTTGATAGCCAATCCATACCAAAAATGATATCATAGTTGTTCATGGTTAACACAATTAGATCGGCATAAAGCTCTCTATTCTCGATTGGAATATCACAAGCTTTCAAAATTTGATTTGTTTGTTTAGAATCTCCCGAGGAATTGTTAAATTGTAACCCACTTCCGCTACATCGGGTGTTCTACCCGGTCTTCTCACATACTCAGTGGATGCAATGAATGTGATGCTCCCGAATCAAATAGTACGAACGCTGGGGTGTCAAAGATAAGAAGTTTACCCTGTAACCACCGATGGGTTCACCTCAGGTCCGCTTCTCGTGATAGTAAATGCTCGGGTGGCACATTCTTTTGTCCTGTAGAGTTCAGCCTATTTGGGAACGTACTAGCAAAATGTCCTGGCATCCCACACGTAAAACATCTTCTCGTTATCTACCATGTAGCTTCCAAAGATGTTGAGTCTTGCACCGAGGGCAAAAAGGTAGTTCTATAGGTGCCTTGCCCGATCATCTCTTTGACACTTATTTTGTTCCCATTGTTGTTGTCCTTGGCATGGTTGAAAGTTAGGTCTATGTTTCGCTTGAACTTGGAAAACTCTCTTCTTTAGGCTTCCAAACCATCTATGTCCCTGTCCCTATTTGAATTGACGCCTAGCTTCCGGGCACGGAAAATCCTTAATTCAGCTTGTTCGCTACCAAAGTGTTCTCTCAAAGAACTTTGTGAATAGGTTACTCCTTGAATTCTCGCCATGCCGACATCTCTATACGATTCGCCTCGATCTTTCAAGGAATCTCTCTACTTTTAGTGCGTCGGTGCTAACCATATGAGTGGCAACCCTGGACAATTCTTCAAATTTGCGAATGTAATCCCCGACAATCATAGTTCCTTGGCGTAGTTGTATGAACTCGTTCATCTTCATTACACTAACAGAGCAAAGTGAAGTACTTGTTTCGGAATAGTTCTTTAAAACTATCCCTGGTCATTGTCATAACATCTTCTATGCTCCTCATTGTATCCCACCAATGTCCCGCACTTCCACGAAGCATAAACGAGGCACACATTACTTTTTCTTCTTCTCTCGGGACCCTATCGTATTGAAACATGTTATCTAAAGTCCTCGGCCAGTCTTGTGCGGTTGTAGGATCTCTTTTGCATCTTCAAAGATTGGTGGATTTAGATTTCGGAATCTTTCCCCCACTATCTCGACTTGATCCACCCTTTGGTGTGGGTGATTCATTTCGCTATTTATTTGTTCTCTAGCTATATCTCTCGATGGATGAGTTGTTGAATTTGTTCGATTGTCGTTGGATGAGCTCCGTGAGTCGATTTATGACATTATCTCGATCACCGATTACTATATAGGGTCTCCCCTCCTTGGTTTCTATCCCCACCACTAATCTCACCTCCAGTTCTCACCATGATCGAAACACTATCTTAGGATAACCTAATAACACATGGCCAATATCAATTCATGAAACATAAGATGCGGCATAATAAACTATAACTCATCGGGCATTGCCACGCTCCACAAGTTTTGAGTTCATGTACATGGATAGTCTACGTAACCCGTAGCCGAGCTCGATACCACTTTGTGACGCCCACCCATACTACTACATTACTAAGCAATATAAAAAGTGAAATTTGACAATGTAAACCCTATATACATGTACATTTTTTTTTTCCGTGACATTTTAACAACTAACAAGCAAGATCACTTTACTTATAAGAAAATTACAACACATATCCATAAGCAAAAAAGTAACAAACCGTTATTAAACACAATGACATCCATGTGACCAAACACATAACCCACATCACTGACCTATTTACATGTACATATTTACATAAGAGTTTTCATAAGAGGGTACAACCCTAAACCAAAACATAATACAGACCAAAAAGGGAAATGTGACCCATCAACATAGCCTAACAGTCGTCATCCATATCCATGATCCTCAAAACGTGAAGGAACTCCAAAGATCGCACAATAAGCCAAAAGCTCAAACATTCTTATGCTCACCGCAATGCATGAACCGCATGAGCTAAAGCTCGCAAGTAAAAATCATGCATGTCCAAAGAATAATGATGCTTTTCCAACATGTAATGCTAACATGTAAAATCCATGAATCAAAATTCTTTATACAAAATTATTTTCTTTCATTTGGGCCCCCGACCCAACTACTATGCACCGCAGGAAAAGAGCTCGCACACAAAGAATAATCTAATGGCAAATAATATCAAGATGGATCTACGTGTGGACCATCCTCCGCTGCCCAACCAAGTGTCCCCTACTTGCGCCCCTTGTGTCCGCCAAGAAGTATCCCACCCCGCAGATCATACATAGGTACTCATAGATGGACCATCCTCCCGTGACCCACCAAGAGCCCATCTCCTATCTACCCCGTGTTTACCAAGAAGTATCCCACTTGCTATACCTAAACATATATCATAAGCATGCCCAAGATGCCTCGGTGCACTAGCAAAGTGGTCAAAGCAAACATCCATTTTCTTTTCGAAAATATTTTTCGTGCATGCGAACATCCTCTTATGATATGAATGCACATGCAAATGTTATGAATGACATGTTCAATGGCTCACCAAGCACCATATTGCAACATCATACAAAGCCATTGTGCAACATATAATATCCACGTGTATTCAACAAGATACCACAAGTCACATATAATACAATCAATTCAAACAATACTATGTTCATGCATTACGATTTGAGATGGATTTTTACTTACCTTTCACTGTTTGGGTATGCTATTGGAAGTTGCAGAATGTCTTTCCTCCCTAATTTTGGATATAATGCAACCTGTAAAAATATAGGTATTAATCTCTATTCTTAACTTTGTGTGTGTATTATACCAAAATTTCCAAAAACCTGAAATCTTATTTCAGCTAAGTGATTACCAAACTATCATCAAATATACAATTTATAATTATGAATCAGGTTTCCCAAAAATCTCTAATTACCATTTATATGTATTCTAACATCACTTTATTGATATACTAGTGTATCAAGATTTCTAAATAGATTTCTAAACAAAAAATATTAGTTCTCTATTTTCAATAATATTCGATCATATATGTCTCCTAACGGAATGGAGGTTGTAATTCAATTCCAAAATCTAATTTTAATAATTTATTAAATTTAGTTATCTCATGTATTTATATTTTATTTACTTTATTATCAAATTCCAAGTACAAGAAAGTGTTAATAGCTAGAAGCTTGTCAATTCTAGTATTCAAAATAATGATTCCAGACCACTTAATCATTTAAACATAGATATGAATTCAAATTAACTATACTTACCAATAATCCCATCTTTTAACTCTTCTATCTAGCATAACCCCTCAAAATACAAAGTCATAAAATAGGAATTGAGCATTTCTAGCATCAACTAAGATTACCTTCACTAGACTGTTAAGATATAATCACCGGCGAGTTTCAATCATTAGGACCCTTGGCAGCGAGAAGTTGTGTGTGTGGCTTGTGTTCTTGGACTGTTGATATAAACTATATGGAGTGAGGCGGTGGTTTTCTGATATCCTTTCTATGTTTATATATCTTGTTAATTATAAAAGCAATACAAAGCTATTCCAATTACACCTTATGCATTAATTATACATACAGATATATATAGGCTACTATACGTGTATATGTATATATGCTACGCGTCAGGTTAGCTAAAACAACTTATAAAACCTTAAAATTTTGATAACTTAATGCTGAAGGAATTGATCAAGTCAATTTAGCTTCATGTATTAAAATTCACACAATCTGACAATCTCGTTGCATTCGTACTTTATATATATGAGTCACACATTCATCATTACATATATATATAATTAGGTTACATATGTTTAGAGCATAGTTTGTCTTTTTTTTTATATCATTTGTATTAATTATTATTTATTATTATTATTATTATTTTAAATAAATCAATTATTCTCAAGTAATACCTATATATATACTTGATGTATATCACCCTCAATATCGACCTGTTACACGTATGATATTAATCCTTTTAGTTAATCTACTTGTGTGTTATATTTTTAAATGCACCCATCGATGTCACATTTCACTTCTAAGTTTACCATGTGTAATCTAATGGTATCTAAAAGTTTGACACCTAAACATTTATGTCTCAATGCCAACTACATTGTTTAAACTAAAGATCCATCAACTAGCACTATTTGAGCATTTTAAAAATATGCAAATATTCATGATATCTATAAAATGAAATGAATTGCACAATGTCAATATCAATGCAAATAGCACACGATCACATGTAATGCATGAATTATATTGGCCTAGTGAGTAGTGAGAGAGGCTCGGGTATTACACAATTGAAGGCATCTCTCATCCGGACACAGAGAGAGTTCCTTCTCTTCTCTTTTCAATTCCTTCTTTTTTTTTTGTCAATTTTTGAGATGTATAATTACTTCTTCATGGGTTTTTGTACATCCATTATGAGCTAAACCTATTTTTCTAGGGGATCGATGTAACTTACGTTTGAACCTATGTTTTGATTTTCGTTTATTAGATTGGCATGTTATTTAATCTATTTGTGTTGTTTGAGTTGAATGCATCTGGATTATCTTATCAATAATTTAGATTGTTTGGTGTGTTTGATTTGACACTCGAGAGAGGTAATTGAACGCCTGGCCAAAGAATAACATAACCTAGGGTTTCATAGATTTTATAAGTTTATTAATCTTTTGAAGCTTTGTGATAGAATATTCTTGAGCGCATTAGGATTTAATTTATGATTTTTTTAGAGATATCGAAATCAAATTGAAACCTAGAATCACTTGGCACTCAAGAGAGGAAGTGATAAACGATAGGAATATTGGGCATATAGATTAATAATTGTGAGTAATAAACTGGATTGAGAACATAGGGGATAACTAGGTGAATCAACCCTCTAGAATTCATTTCTTAAGTGTTTGATAATTTGTCTAAACGAACTTTTCAGTTTAAGTTTAGTTTTATTTTTAGTTTAATAATAAATCATCTTTTTGCGATTATCTAGATAGAATTAAGCTATTATAATTACAGTACTTAGTATAAAATTTGATATCAATCCCTGTGGAGACGATAACTCCATTTCTGAAACTATACTAAAACTTGACACCGTACACTTGCAGTAAGAATTTCTCGAACACTTGGTCTTGATAGCTTTCCTAGACATGCTCCGACAAACCGAATCACACGTAGCATTGGATAGATGCTAAATTAGCGTTATCAAGCTTACACCTCATGACATGCATGGTCCAAAATCCCAAAGGGTACAAGAAAATAATATGGGCTCACACAGTGACGAAGCAGGGACCCATTCAGTCACTTTCACTTAGGCAGTCGCCTCAAAGCACATGTAGTATAAATACATGCTATGATGGAGCTCCCACTCAATTTAGGCATGTCACGCTATAGACATCATACAAATCTTAGTCCATCAGATTCAAGCGCCGAACCCGCATACTACTCGTAACTCCTAAAGTGTTATGCGATAGTTCACACATTCGGCTACAAATAGGCTTTTATGAAGTTTGGACATACTTCATAATCGATCAACTCGGATCTCATTTTAACCTCTAGTTAAGGTGCCTGTTAATTATACTTATTAACCTTCCTCACTACTCTAACGTGAAGGCGATCATTCGCAAACCTTCTTCTGCGACACAATCTTTTAAGTCTCATCCTGCTCGCTCTTTTAGCGCCAGGGCGATTGCCCATGTGAGAGGACCAATCAAAGCCTGGTGACAACTCACAAATTCAATACCAAAACACATAATGAGAATCCAACATATCTCATTAAGGACGATATTAGGAACAATATTTTCAGTTAGACTGGTATTGTAGGGAGAGATATCAATATATATCTCAATCCCATATCTCAGTTAAAATCGTGATGGGAGAGGTTTTAGGATAAACCTCATTTAAATAGGACTCTCCTTCATCTCAAATATGGATGCACCTAATTGCACCCAATAGGGTTAATTGCAAAAAGATCGTTATTGATGTTTAATCTAATTTAAAAAAAAATAATTATCATTTATAATTTAACATATTTTCCTAATATTTGTTTCTATTTTCTGATTGCGACTATTGATATAGTATTTGTAAATTAAAAACAAACTAGTATTTGTAATGATCGACTATCTGCAATTTCCCAAAAAATGGTTTTAAAAGATAAGCGACATTTTTATAATTGAAACGAAACCTCAAGGGTCCATTTGCTTGCAATCATATATTGGGAATGATTATTTCCCATTGGATATGAGTCTTGTAGATGCTATACCTGGTGTAGATACACTTGGTGTACATCGGGTAATTCCATGTTGTTGGAAATTGGTTTAGTAAAAATGGGTTTTGACCCGATTTTGACCAATGATTTAAGTGTTATCATTTATTAGTTATGGATTGATGAATTTAGCATTTTGAATTTCTCAAAATCGATTTCGGTGAATGAGAAATTAATTCATAAAGTTAGCCACTTAAATGCCTTTTATATATGGAATATAAAAGAGTGGGAATATGGAAAGCCATATCCCATATATAAAATATTTTAAATGTTTGACTAGTTTATATAGAACTTCACCACTAATAAGGAGTAATCATGTGGAGCTCCTTATGGTACACCCTAGTGGAGCAAGTCATTTGACTAGCCTTTGGCTAGCTCAAATAGCATCGAGGATGGTGTGGAGCACATCCAAGCTCGAGTGGATCAGTCGAGCCTAGCTCGCAGACGTTGCACATAGTCGCATTGGGTGCTTTAGAGGCGCACTTTGCACTTCGCATGTTCGCATTATAGCGATGAGCTTTGATGAGCCTTAAAGTTTTGAAAAATCGAACCAGGGTTCGGTCCAGTGGCTCAGTGATGTGGACGTGCAACTCAAGTTGCAGTGACTTGGTATAGTCGTCCAAATGGCGACATGTGGTATGCAGTGGCACTGATTTGGACACGTCTGTTAGCTGACTGGATGCATCTGTCAGTGCAGGGGTGCGTGCAGAAGCTTGTGTACATTCGGAAGACAGATTGTGCCTATTGATCAGAAGGCACAATCTAACAGTCTAGATCGATCCGGACCAAAGGATGCACCTATTCTAAAAGGGCATCCGAATCTCTATATAAACAGACCCCTAGATGTTCATTTAATATACCAGAATATCTGCATTCATTCAAAGATATTGTTCCATCTCTTCCTTTTTGTATTTCAAAAGTTCTAAACGATTATGTTTTTGTAAGTTCGACTTTTGTAAGTCCGCTAAGTCAAACTTGGAAGTCGTTGTATCTTAGAGACGATTGCCTAAACCGTTAGCACTTTGGTGGGGCAATTTCATCTTGTGGAGGTAGTATATAATATTAGCCTCAAGTTCAAGTTATGTCCCATTATTATGTCCATTTTCCGAGAAAACCAAATACCAAAAACAACAATCGCAAGACGAAATAATATTTTCTTGAAAAATGGCTAACATCGAGGTTTACTCCAATGTCACGCTTTGCTCCGCGCATGGCAAAAATGGGCAAACACATGGCAAAGAATATGCTATTTTATTTGACTATTTTGGGTTTGTCCCGGTTTCTAAAGGAGGACCCCCCCGACCATTGTTGAAGAAGAAATAGACAACCAAAGGCGGATTGCTATGGATGCATGGCACAACATCGACTTTTTGTGTCGCAAGTATATTTTGAATGGGCTGGAAGACTCCTCTATAATGTCTAAAACTCGTTCGGAATGTCCAAAGAGTTGTGGGACTCTTTGGAAAAGAAGTACAAAAGAAGACACCAAGCACAAAGAAATTTTTTGTCGGCAAATTTCTGGATTTCAAGATGGTTGATACCAAAACGGCTATCAACCAAGTTCAGAAAATTCAGATCATACTTTATGACTAGTTCCATGCGGACTTCAATTATCAAAAAATTACCGCTATTGTGGAAAGACTTTAAGAACTACTTTAAGCACAAACGCAAGAAAATGAGGCTTGAGGATTTGATAATTCGCCGGTTTAGGAAGACAATTAAAATTCAAGTAAAATCTAGCAGAACTAGAATGGAGGCCAAGGCCAATCTTGCAGCACTAGGAAGAAACGGAAGCATTTCGGGAAAGATAAGGGGAAGGCCAAGAAGTTTTAAGGCAATTGCTACAACTGTGGCAAGCCGAATCACATGGCCAAGGATTGCCGACATCCCAAAAAGGGCAATAAAAATGGCAACCAACAACAAGCCAATGTGACCGAGGACAAGTCTATTCCGATAGACATGTCGGAGCTCAATCTGACCTCCGTTATGTTTGAAGCTAATATGATGGATAATCCAAGGGAATGATGGATAGATACCGAAGCTACTCGTCATATATGTGTCGACATGGAGATGTTTTCTTCCTACACTCCGATAAATGGAAGGAAGTTGTTCATGGGAAACTTTTCAACTTCCAACATCGTGGGGCTTGGAAAGGTTGTGCTGGAGATGATCATTTCATCATTTATATCAGGATGTGCACTAAAAATTGATAGGCACTACTATTGTTTGCATATCTAATGAAAACACAATCAATCGTTTTAGGAAAGATTCTAACTTGTTTTGGCTTTGGTACTTCAACTTTAGCCAAACACCCCCACACTTTAAGGTATTTATATGAAGGTTTTCGTCCTTTTCATAACTCATATAAAGTTTCATCTTTACCTTTGTGTGGGATCTTATTAAGAATGTAGTTTCTGAAAGAATGGCTTCCCCACAAGTTTTGGGGTAAGCCGAACTTATCAACATCACATTCATCATCTCCTTAAGAGTAAATATTTTGCGTTCGCAATACCATTTGATTGAGGTGAGTAGGAGAGCTGTCGTTTGATGAATTATACCCGCTTCCGAGTAGAATTCTTCAAATGGAGCAACATATTCTCCGCCTCTATCATCGCGAATCATCTTAATTTTTAAATTAAGTTGATTTTCAACTTCATTCTTATATGTTTTAAAAGCTACTAAAGCTTCATCTTTGCTTTTAAAAAGATAAACATTACAATATTTTGTGCAATCATCAATAAACGTATGAAGTACTTTTTGCCACCTCGAGTTTGCACAAGTTTTAAATCACACACATCCGTGTGAATTAACTTAAGAGGCTTGGTACTTTTCGTTACCGAATGAAATGGTGCTTTAGTCAATTTTGCTTCAACACAAACTTCGCATTTGTCTTATGAATCGGTTGTAAACGTTGGTATTAATTCTATATTCACTAACTTTTTAATTGTGTTGAAATTTACGTATCCTAATCTATCATGCCATAAATTAGAACAATCCAACAAGTAAACATAAGTAATATTCTTATTTTTGCCTCTTGGCGAAAAAACATTTATTACAGACATTTTGAAGAGCCCTTTATCAAGGTACCCTTTACAAAAAAACTGACAATTCTTAGTCGTTACAAACTTGTCGGACTCAAACACTAGTCTAAAATCGGCCTTGCTTAACAGGGGACCGGAAACTAAGTTCTTGCCGATATCTGGAACATGTAGCACATCCACAAGCATCAACTCTTCCCCGGAAGTCATCTTCAACACAACCTTTCCAAGCCCCACGATGTTGGAAGTTGAAGAGTTCCCCATGAACAACTTCCTTTCATTTATCGGAGTGTAGGAGAAAAACATCTTCTTGTCAGCACAAATGTGACGTGTAGCTCCGATATCTATCCATCATTCCTTGGATTATCCATCAAATGATGGGGTTTTAGTGGACTTTCTTCTTTCCTTTCTTTGTTAGGAAAGATATTCTCAAGTCCACAGTGGTTATGTATTCACAATAGGTGGGAGCGGTGTCATGGAAACCTTCTAAGAAAACGTGTATAGCTCGATCCACTATGAAATCCGAGTTTATTGCTTTAGATAAAGTTGGAGAAGAAGTTGAATGGCTTAGAAATTTCTTAGAAGATATTCCTCGTTGGAATAAATCAATGCCTGTTGTATAAATACATTGTGATAGTCAATCGGCAATTGGAAGGGCACAAAGTAGTATGTATAATGGTAAGTCTCGACATATTCGTCGAAGACATAATACCATTAGAAAATTGATCTCGAATGGTGTTATTTCGATTGACTATGTGAAGTCAAAGGAAAATCTAGCGGATCCGCTAACTAAAGGTATAAATCGAGATCAAATATACAAGTCGTTAACGGGAATGGGTTTAAAATCCACAAAATAAGAATGTTCATAGTTGTAACCTAACCTTGTGAATTGGAGATCCCAAGACCTTGGTTCAATGGAACAACTAAGTTATGAATGTTCGGTTGAACACTTGGAACCTATTTCACTCATTCCCAAAACATCCAGTGAAAAACCCCTGCAGAGTGTGGTGAGGTTAAGTTTATCTTTTAATGATTCCTAATACCTAAAAGGTGGAGTATGGCAGATACTCTTTATAGGAGCTCACCTATGTAAGTGAGAAGTATTGGCCGTTTTTACCCGTAACACTTATGAATCTAAAATATGGTCCGGTCGAAATGGACACAACGTGAGAACAAAATGTGTTGGAAATGTTATTGTGTAAGTATTGTTGTCTTAGTTTATACAAACGGCTGAATAGTTTAAGACATCGTGTCACTATACAACTAGTAAATCCGATAGTACTTTACTAAGGAAGGTTCAAAGCTACAAGCTATCTATCCTGATACAATAGTGGTTCATTGGAACATTCGAATGAGTCTGCATACATGCATGCATTATTGTTCATTCATGTGGGGGATTGTTGGAAATCGGTTTAGTAAAAATGAATTTTGACCCGATTTTGACCAATTATTTAAGTGGGATCATTTATTAATTATGGATAATAAATGATATATATAATTGTAATCTACACCGCGGATAGATGAATTTAGTATTTTGAATTTCTCAAAATCAAATTTGGGTGAATGAGAAATTAATGCATAAAGTTAGCCACTTAACTATATTTTATATATGGAATATAAAAGGGTGGGAATATGGGAACACATATCCCACATAGAAAATATTTTAAATGTTTGACTAGTTTATATAGAACTTCACCACTAATAGAGAGTAATCATGTGGAGCTTCTTATGGTACACCTTAGTGGACCAAGTCAATTTTGACTAGCCTTTGGCTAGCTCAAATAGCACTAAGGACGGTGCATAGCACCGTCCAAGCCTGAGCCCGAGCCCGAGCCGGGCCTAGGCCCACGCACGTCGCACATAGTCGCGTTGGGCGCTTTAAAGGCGCACTTTGTACTTCGCACGTACTCATCGTCGCAATGAGCTTTGAGGAGCTTTAAAATTTTGAAAAATCGAACTAGGGTTCGATCTAGTGGCTCGGTCATGTGGCAGTGCAGCTCAAGTTGCAGTGACTTGACGGAGTCGTCCATATGGCGACACATGGCACGCAGTGGCGCTGATTTGGACGCGCCTGTTCGCTAACTAGATGCCTCTGTTAGGTGTGCAGGGGTGCGTGCAGAAGCTTGTGTACCATCGGATGAGGTGCGATCGGACTATCGACAGCTGTTGATCAAGGCACGATCCCAATCGATTGATCTTTGGATATTATTTTTGTCCCGACTATGTAATCGGCTTGTGGTTCTTTTGTTTTTATGGATCATTTTGATATTTATCTCGGGGCCTCTTTTTTTCCTCCCATGGGTTTTTTCCACAAATGTGGGTTTATTTTAGAAGGTTTTAATGAGGCCACACCTTTGTAAGTTTAGTTAATAGGCCATGTGATTAGCACTTTTTCTATTTTATTTATCTTTCAAAGATTGTGCCTTTAGTTTAAAATAACAATGGGTTTTTTTAGCCATTTCCCATCAAACCGGACAAAGGATGCACATATTCTAAAAGGGCATCCGAATCTCTATATATAGACCCATCGATGTAAACACAACATTAGTTGTAAGTTCGACTTTTGCAAGTGTTTCTTAGTCGAACTTGGATGTCGTTGTATCTTAGAGACGATTGCACGAGAACTGCTAGCACTTTTGTACGGGCAATTTCGTCTTGCGGAGATAGTATATAATACTAGCCTCAACTTTAAATTCTCGTCTCCGTTATTCTTTCTATTTTTCGAGAAAACCAAACACCGAAAAACAACACATGCCACCCAATTGAGTGGCTACCCAGTGTGTTAATCACCATTGGATGAGCACACGCCCATGTACCATGTGGGTGTGTATGTATGTGTGCTCATCCAATGGTAATGAACCCACTGGGTAGCTACCCAAGTGGTGGTATGGAATAGACCGTGTACATCTACCATATAAATGTCTCACCTCTTATAAATTAAGACACTTGTCAATTATACACGTAAAGAGTGAACACTTGTCATTTATTTTGAATCATAAGAATTCAATCAAAGCCGTTAAGGAAGTGCTTGCCTGTGAAAAAAATTCACTCCTTCCACTTTTTGGACAAAATTTTGCATGCATATGTGATTGCTTGTGAAAATTTTCAAAAAATATACTATTCATTTATCTCATTTTTCAAATTATCAATCACATCCATTTATAATGTTAACAAAAAAATATCACATCAATTATCATTATTATACAATCATATCACAAATACACTATTCGCTCTCTCTTATTTTTCAAATCACCAAGCACATCTAATCACTATTATACTAAAAAACTATCACATCAACTATCATCATCACATTTTCATCTTATATCCAATCACACCCAAATCCATTCTCCTTTTCTAAAAATATTTTTTTCACACTATTCTCTCTAAAAGTAAAAAAGAGCGGAATGAAAGGTCAAATAATCACTCCCTAACTTGTTTGATTTTAAAATTTGGAAATGGGATATCACTAGACTTGTGTATTATCATGTTTGGTTGAAATCTACAATTTCAACTCACAGTTAGACTTTTACATCAAGACCTTTATTTTGTCTTTAAAACTTCAACATTTTAACTCTTTTTTTTTTTTGTTAACTCAAGCAAGGTTATAGTTTGAGAGTCATTTTAGACTTTGCATAAATTTAATATGGTTTTTTAAGGAGTTGGATTACTGATCCAACCTAGGAGGTGGGATGCAGAATCCATATTCAAAGTCAATTATATGTCGGGATTAGTACATATCATGAGCTTAGTATAAGTGAACCAAATAAATAAATACATGAGATATAGAATAGATCGTGTTCATATCTCACCCATTAACCCCAACAAATGAAGACCAAGAATGGTATTATTCAATGTTTCAAAAATCAGACCGATGAGTAAACTAACTTTCCTCCCCATTACCGGTTCAACCTATTGAGACAAGTTTAACCGTCAGTTCAACCGGCCAAATAAAAGTTTTATAAATAATATAGATAATCAAGTATTAAAAAAGAACACGTAAATTTGAAATATCTATGTACATACATACGCATATCAATTTAATTACTATTCGTTAGTGTATATGCTTAATGAGATAAACATTAAAAGAAAAATATAATTTTATGTTTTACACAAATTTATATTAGGCAATATTTTAGTACAAAGGAAGTAACCAGAAAAGCATCTATTTCTTTTAATCAAATCAAAGAACAGGAACTTGGATGTTGAAAAACCCAAACAAACTCTCATCTCCCACCGGCCACCAGATGATTTTCTTTATCCGATACACGAACGATAGAATTGGCCAAGAACACATAGACCAGAAACTACACTGTGCCAAAACCAATGAAACCCCACACCAACAGATGCATACACACATATTACAGATCCACAAACTTCAAGCTTTCACTTCTCAATCGTTAGATGCATACACGTTTCTCAACTTGGTGATTTTATTTTTAATATTTATTACTCTATTTCTTCCCTTTTCTTGTGGCAACTCGGGGTTTCATTTAACCAGACGGTTCCCCATTTTTGGCGGTTCATCCGGTTGATAACGGTTTAACCGCGAATCCAGTTTTGTATAGGCTTTCAAACCTGACCAACTACCGGTTCCTTGTTAAACATGCCCGTCCAGTCCGGTTTTAAAACACTGGTATTATTTGTAAGCACCACACCTGTCGAAAGTGGGCAAGGAGCAATGGTTCACCATAAGTAACTATGTAGACTAAGTAGACGTAAACAATCTCCATTAGCCATTAAAGTTCCTTAGTGTTGCACCATTTATAAACAAGATTAGAGTATTGAGTGGTCGAAAAAGAGTATCCAACTTATATAAACACACACAGACGAAAAATATTCAGCTGCTACAGACGCTAACAGATGAAAAATTGTAAGATCAATATCTATAGGAGAACCGACATAAGTTTTACACATAATAAATGTATCATCTGCTCCAATACTACAACAAATTGTATGGAAACAAGTACATATAAAAAATTAACCAACGGAAGTGGCATATGAAGTCTGAGTCATAACCACAATCCTAGCTTGTGAATAATTATTTCAAAGCAAAGCTAGGATGTAAATTCAAGAAGATATCTCAACCTCTAATTTCTTCATCCTATCATGTCGCAGTACAAGACTAATCTTTTCTCTGAAAGATGTTATCACTTGACGGAAACCATTCTAGATGTTACATTTACAAGGGAAATAAGTTAACGGGAAGGACTGTTTCTCGAGTGTTAGCACAATCAGTCTCAGAGGCTTCTCCGTTTGAGGCTTTCCATGTTGACAATGAAGTTGTCAAGAAAACACGGCCAAATTAAAAGTCTGTAGGCTATCAAAAACAAAGGGAATCGTCAAGAGTTTATATCTTTCTATTCAGGCACGCCTTTGACAACTATGACGGCCATCATAAACAAAAGGAAATGGTCTAGAGTTTATCTCTTTGTACGTAGCCAGAAAAGAACTTCAGCTTTTTTGAGGAAATTGCCTCACCATTTCTAAGCATGAAGGCAAGTGGTCACAACTGATATATAGCATGCAACATTAGCAACTCGGGAAAATATATTTTGTTCCAGGCATGCTACCATTATCAGTCACCCCTTCAACTTTATCACCCTTAGTTAAACCGCTATCTAAAAATTCTTATTTGGATTAACCGCAAAATGAGATATAGCCCACTTATAAGGACATCTCCACATACGCTAAAGCCCCAGAGATTAATAATAGCCTACGAAAGTTAAAATACAAATAAATTAGGCGTAATAATAACAGTTTAAACAATATGTAAAAAGGCCGAAACTTCCAGGCTCTTGTATATCCTGCAGTTGTCTAAATAATGCTTAGTTAAGAATCGGCAAATTCATTTGGTAATCCAGAGTTTCAATGATAATACTAAAACTCACTACAGCTGGCCATAATATGACAAGGTTACAAAAGGGTTAGAGCATTAAAGATCAAATGCAAAAGAAAAAAGCAAAAGAGAAGAAAATGTTCCAAGAAGGGGCAAGTCCATCGACATAATCCCAGTATTTCCTACAAATTAAAATATTTAATATTCTTAAGCAAAATGGAAAACATGGAGACATCGCCATCACCTATAGGCTATAACCTTAGAAACAGATGCCGATGCATCTTTGAAATAATAACTGCAAATAACATAGGCATGAAAATCAATGCAGTAACAAACATTGCTTGTACCCCTATTAAAATAGTCAACTAAGTATTTGAAGACATCAGAAAATTCAAGAAATTTCGTGCCTCCAATAATTTGATCATATATATTCCGATACTCTCTGAGTACAATATCGTATCTCATGAAAACATTCAACAAATACTATGTTTCTCCTATAAAATATTTGAACTAAAATCTTGTTATTGCAACAAACCGTGACAAGGAAGCAAAAAAGATTGATAATCAGCTTAAGAAATACTCATCATCATCGACATGAATAGCAATTTGAACTATAAGACTTCATTTCTCACAACAGGAAGAATAACTAAGCATATCAAATCCCACAACATTAGCATTACATTTCAAAAAGTTGTACCTCAAATCCTAGTACACGAAGTATCAAAGTCATCGGGAGCCACTCTCTCGCAATCCAAGTACTAAGAGTCTTCTTTACATCTGCATGGTTCACGTACGCTAACTCATACATACTGCACAAATTCACCACGAGCGTCTCGTTCAGAGCCACAGTTGGAACCCTCTCCAATGCACTCTCCAACACCTTAATCGAATCCGACAAATCCCTCAAGTACATCAAACAAATAGCCTTGTTATTAATCGCCACGAAATCCAATTCATCTCTCTCCATACACTCCTCATACTCTCTCACAGCCGATATATAATCTTTTTCCACCAAATACATCAATGCCTTATTCCTACTCACCAAATTCTTCAACCTCACATCCCCACTCTCACTCCCCACCACCATTTTTTCCACCGCTTCAAAACTCCGTTTTGCCCCATCCAAGTCACCATATTGCATTTGCACGTATCCCAATTGTGACACCAATAAAGGATCCTCATTTTTGCTTATCTCAGCCTTTAATAAAGCCAAACAAACCTTAAACTCCTTCTGACTCAAATGATAACTTATAATTGTATTAACTACAAATGTCTCACGCTTCTTCCAGAGGGTTAGCGAAACTTCACTGATTGAATCACGATTTTGGGGCAACTTTTTATCGCGGATGAAATGCAGGAGGGAGTAAAGGCGATCGAGGGATAATTGGCGGTCACCGAGGGTTAAAGGCAAGTGAGCGTGCAACCATCGGAGCGCAAAAGGGACCATGGATCCGGCCTTTTGGTTCGGGTAATGATCCGGGTACGATTCGAATAAATATTGCTTGGAATCGAGATCGTCGTCTAGGGTTTGGAGCTCTTGCTGCGCGTCCGAGTAGCGGCGGAGCTTAATGAGGGAGAGGAGGTTGAATGTGAGGTAAATTAGGTGCTCGTGGGGCTTGGAGAGGAGGGAGAGTGAGCGTGAACGCGCCACCTTGTCGAGGATGGTTCGCCACGCGCCGCGGCAAGCGAGGTCCTGCAGGGTGGCGAGCTCGTGGCAGTGGGAGTTCAGAGACACGTAGGGGCTCGACAATGGGTCATCCGTCGCATCGGCGGCGGCGGTGGTGATCGGGGAAGAGTTTGCTGGTTGTGGTGGTGGTGACTCAGGCATGTCCATGGTCAAGGGATGCGCTATTGTACGCCGTTGGTTACATTGACAACTATATTTGGACTCCTTTGGGCCAGATTCTTAGATCTTGCTTCGGCCCATTATTTTTGGATAAATATTAGATTTATATTAGAGAAAATTACACAAAATACCTGATTTTTAGAAAAAAAAATAAAAATACCTACTCATCACAAAAATACTCCACCGCTCCATCCCATGACAAAAATCTTATACCTTTGGTTTCATCAACTTCCTCACCATATGTGTTGCTGATATTTTCAAGAAAGATAGCTTTTAAACAAAACAAGTTACAGAATCGTGAACAATGAATACTTCAAAACAAGAAATTTGTTTGTTTAGTTTTGTTTTAAGTTAAGATCCTGTCAAGAAGAGTCGGCAGAGATCTTTGGACGTGTTCATTCATACTAAAATATATAATTAATTTGAAGGAATCTATGTAGATCTGTTGGAAAAATCGAAACTTTTTTGTTTTCTAGCGTTCTGAAAAATCAACCCATAAGCTTGACTAACAGATCCATAATCTTTTGACTTTAAAATTACAAAATTGGAGTGAGAAAAAAGTTGTTCTTGGTATTTCAGAAAATATTTACCAAATTTAGCTGTCTGTAAAGGAAAAACATACACTTTTCTTCAAAAATGGAGAAACAAATATCAAAAATTCTGAACTAGATGCAGATCTCATTAAAAATGATTTTTAGTTGTACTACACAAAGAAAAAGCTAAAAATATAATTATGAGAAGAAAAAAATCAATAAAACCAAAGCAGCCCTTTTTTCCCCACAAATATAATAGTGTTTTCACCTCTGAAAATTCTTGGAAAACAAACCAAAAAACAAAAAAACAAAAATCAAATCAAAATAAAAACCACATCTTGACTATCCAAAACTTTCAAAAATAATCAAACCACTTAAAAACTTCATAAAGATGAAAAGAGTTTCTTTTAGAACAAGCCCACTCACCTACTTCCCAACTATAACAGATAAAGGAAAAAAAAAAACAGAGGCCGAAAATTAACAAAAGCAGATTAATTTTTACCTCGAAAGAGTTTGTACACAAAAATTGTAAGTCTCGTCTAGAGAGAGGACCGAGGACTATAAATTGAAAAAGAGACCACATATGGTAGGATATTATTTTGTGTTGAAAAAGAAATAGGGGATTTTGTGTTCTTTGATGCATGATTTTTTTGTGTTGTTTTTTCTTATTTTGTGATTTGAAGTTTTTAGTTTGTTTCGATATTGTTTGAAGTTGTTTCTTTTATGTTTCTTTTGTTCTTTTATGTATTTTCCATTTATTTTGTTCTTTTTATTGCTTTTGATTTGTTGTGTTATCTATCCGATCACAGTATCTTTTTTTTATTTCTTTTGTAGTGAATGTGGGATTTTTTGTTGTTTGTTATGCCAAGCACTTTATTGTTGGGAGGCTATGGACGCCGAGCGTTCGAGATAGAGAATGAACAAGCAAGGCTCGATCATCCGCTTTCACAATCATGCTAAGTCAAGTCGCAAAATGGTGATGACGATGACAACGACATTGAGATTCTACCTCCACTTTCTAATGATTTTAGAGAATTGTTGTTACGTATCTCTTAATGATGGTGTAATCGTTGAAACATGTAAGCAACATAAATGAAACATGTAAGAAACAATTGTGAAACAGGGGACCATTTGATAAAAGTTTGTAGTAAATTGCTTTTAAATTTAGAGAAATAGTGTAGTTTTTCCCAATATACTCTTTAGTTTTTTTTTTGTCATCCTTGTAAATGTTGATCTTGCTTCATTTCGATGTCTCCGCATGCCTAATCTTGAACTAAAGATCTCACGTACTCTAGCAAAGTTGTTACTAGTAGGTATTTCCCGCTACGTTTATGCATTCAATAATTCTACGATGTTGGAAGCCAATACAAAGTATTTTTTGGTCTGACAGTGGAGTCGTGTCCATTTCTCGTAGCCGATGGTGGACAAGTAAGCTTAAATTTTCTGAATTGAATTTGTTGTTCCAAGATTTCGTTTAGGGTCTTGAATGTGCGATCCATTGGAATCGAGATTCTTGTTATTTCAAAGTTAGTATACTCTCTATTTTCTTCCCATTGTTCATTGTGGCATACCACAAAGGTGAGATTTTCTCCATGCAATCGTGGAATTCAATAAAAAGTTGGCTAAGTGAAACATATAAGAAACATGAATGAAACAGGTATGAAACAACAAAGAAACAACAAAGAAAAAATCAATGGAAAATGGATATTTTTGTCAAAAATAAAAATGGGTATTTTTGTCAAAAATCATGGAAAATGGGTATTTTTGTCAAAATTCAATGGAAAGTGGTATTTTTGTCCAAAATCAGCGGAAAATGGGTATTGTGTAGGGATTGGGTATGGAAAATGGGGTATTCATGTTCTTTTCCTTTATATTATCCGATATTGAGACTTATAATTCTAAAGTTACACTCCATGGACTTTCCATTATTCCTGGGCCTTGGGAAATAAACAGGTTTTAAGGGTTATTATTCCTGCTTTTGTTACGCACAAAACCATTAACAAAAATAATTTTATTGTCCACGATTTTCTATTCAATGAAAATTGTATGGGAAATTACATAAAATACCCTCTTTCCGGTACCACAAAAGCTCCTGCATATTTATTTGATTATTTTTATGTTTTTTTCATTTTTTTGTTCTTGTATTATTTTATATGTTATATATGTTATTTCGATGGTATTTAAATTTGTTTCTATGTTGTTTCTATATTGTTTCGATGTTTCAAAATAACTTTTACCTCTATTTTATATTTTTTTCGTTCATGTCTTGTTTATCTTTGAAAGCACACGGTGAGAAGAAATCCATGAGTTCCTCAAAGAAACTCCAAAAGAAAATACTCCGAAAAAGCAAACAGAGCTACCAAAAACCCCGTAAATTTCATCGAGAGAAATACATATGATGAGAATGGTAGAAACTATCCAAACTATGTTGATTGGAATAATGTGAAACATCAGCAAAGACCTAAGGAATACAGCCAAAATGGCAAAGATCTAAACCTCAGCAAAGGTCATTCCAAAGGCAAAAGAGCTTTTATCAGCACACATACGCACACAAGCACTACACTCAGAAATATCACAACTATCCCAAGAAAGCAATTGCTAAAACACACACACAGCATACGACAAAATAGACAGCTTGTATGATCCTAAAAAACCCCAAGCAATTTGCTAATGTGCACTATGATTATGGTTTTGATCGATAGATGACAACCACTTAGAGTCGAGACCATTTGGCTATACGTTGGTTGGACCATCTTATAACACTAACCCCTCAGACCCAGGCAAGTATGGGTACCTAAAACCGATTTTCTTGATTGGGTTCAAGGAACAAAGTGCCAAGGAACCTGGTACATGGATAGTGGTGCATTCAGGACATATATGACAGGAAACAAGAAGAACCTGTCAATATTCAAGGAGATTAGAGGTGCTAAAGTTATATTTGGAGGTAATAAAGCTCCAGGGGAGATCAAAGGCACATGATCCATCAAGAAAAATGGATTAGAAAGCACAGATGTTGCTTATGTTGAAGGCCTCAACTTTAACCTGTTGAGTATCAGCCAACTCTGTGACAAAGGCCTCAATGTAGGATTCAACATGATGATATGCCATATCAAAGATACTGAATCCAATGAAATAGTGCTGCAAGGGTCAAGACAAAAGAATATGTATGTAGTAGATTGGTCTATGCTACACCAACCACATGTCTGCTAGCAAAGAGCACAACTGAATCAAGTTGGCTGTGCACAAGAAGCTGAATCATCTGAATTTCAAGACAATCAACAAGCTTGCAAAGAGTCATCTTGTAGAAGGATTGCCAAACTCAGTGTACAAAAGGAAAGTGTATGTGATGCATGCCAGATGGGAAAACAAATCAAATCTTAATTCAAGGATAAGCCAAGTCCTTCTTCAACAAGGATATTACATCTGTTGCATATGGATTTATTTGGTCCAGTTGAGCCAGCTAGCATCAGTGGAAAGAAATGCACCCTAGTAGTGGTGGATGATTATTCAAGACATACATGGACAATTTTCATGTGTAAAAAGAAGGAAAATTTGCAGAAGTTACCTGAGCTGATGAAAAGAGTTCAAAATGAGAAGAGTCAAACCATTATAAAGATAAGATCTGACAGGGGAACTGAGTTTGTCAATGGGATAATAACTCAGTATTGTGTTGAAAATTGTATTGCTCATGAGTTATCAGCTGCAAGGACTCCTCAGCAGAATGGAGTAGCTGAAAGAAGGAACAAAACTCTCAAGAAAGCTGCAAGGACCATATTAGCTGAAGCTGGATTGCCTAAGAGATTTTGGGCTGAAGCTATAAATACAACATGCTATACTCAAAATAGATGCAGGATTAATAGGCAATTGACCCACACTGCCTATGCGATTTGGACACGGAGAAAGCCAAATGTTGGATATTTCAAGATATTTGGATGTAAATGTTTCATCCATAACAATGGCAAAGACAATTTGAAGGCTTTTGATGCTAAAGTTGATGAAGGTATCTTTTTGGGATACTCAGCTGAGAGTAAAGCCTATAGAGTCTTTGAACAAGAGGACTATGGTCACGTAAGAGTCTATCCATGTGGTTTTTGATGAACCTAATGAGAATGGAGAAGACATTGAAGAGTTAATCGATAAGTCGAATTAGCCAACTATGCGAGTAAGAGTCCTTATGTGGAAGTCGAAATAAGAGCACTCAATCCGGATGAAGATGAGATAGTGAATCTCAAAGACAAGTGGAAGGTCTACAATCGAATGAAGATGAAAGAGCTATTCAAGACAACTTATTTGTGAGACTACTGAATCCAATGCAGACTTTCTCCAACCTCGATGTGAGATGGCCGATAGACCATCGACCGCAGTTAGTTATTGGAGATGTTAGATATGGCATAAGATCCAGATCCAGAACACAACAACAAGCTATATTCACTTGTTTTATTTCCCAGATAGAGCCTAAAGATGTGTCTCAAGCATTGGATGACACACATTGGATTCAGGCCATGCAAGAAGAGCTGAACCAGTTTGAAAGGAACAAAGTATGGGAATTAGTTCAAAGGCCAACCCACCAAAATGTCATTGGTACAAAATGGATTTTCAGAAACAAGATGAATGAGGAAGGATTTGTCGTAAGAAACAAAGTAAGATTGGTAGCCAAAAGGTACTACCAAGAAGAGGGTATATATTTTGATGAAACCTTTGCTCTTGTTGCAAGGTTGGAAGCAATAAGGATGTTTCTTGCTTATGTTGTACACAAGAACTTCAGTGTATATCAAATGGATGTGAAGAGTGCATTTCTAAATGGATTGTTAGAGGAAGAAGACTATGTTGAACAACCTCCAAGTTTTAAGCATAAAACTATTGGAGATAAGGTCTACAAGCTCAAGAAAGCATTGTATGGATTGAGACAGGCACCAAGAGCATGGTATGATACATTGTCTCAATTTCTAACTGACAATGGATTCACCAAAGGCAAGGTTGATAGAACACTCTTCAGAATTCAAGATGGAGAGAGTATTATGCTTGTTATATATGTGGATGACATCATTTTTGGTTCCACAAATAAAGAGCTGTGTGACAAGTTCTCAAACCTCATGCAAGGAAAATTTGAGATGAGCATGATGGGAGAGCTAACTTTCTTCCTAGGACTTCAAGTCAAACAATTGAAGGATGGAACCTTCGCAAGCCAAACAAAGTATACCAGAGATTTGATGAAGAAATTTGGTATGGAAGAGAAGTCTTCTGTGAAAATTCCAATGAATACTTCAGTCAAGATAGACATGGATGCAGATGGCAAAGCTGTTGATCAAACCAGATATAGAGCGCTCATCGGATCATTGCTCTATCTAACAAAGAAGCAAGCTAGACATCATCTTTGCAGTAGGTGTATGTGCTAGATTTCAATCTGCACCAAAGGAGAGCCACATGACTGCAGCTAAGAGAATCCTAAGGTATTTAAAGGGATGCCAGGAAGTTGGCTTATGGTATCTAAAGGAAGGAGGATTCAAGCTGATTGGATACTCAGACTCAGACTATGCTGGATGTAGAGTTGACAAGGAGAGTACTTCTGGTACATGTCAAATGCTTGGAAATAGATTGGTTTCTTGGTTCAACAAGAAACAAAATTCAATAGCTACATCCACAAACAAGCAGAGTACATAGTTGTAACAACAATTTGTTGTGCCCAAGTCTTAGGGATGAGGCAACAACTGAGAGATTATGATATTGAAGAAAAAGAGATTCCAATTATGTGTGATAACACTAGTGCTATTGCAATCACTCAAAATCCAGTGTTGCATTCAAGAACAAAGCACATTGATGTCAGATATCATTTTATAAGAGATCATGTTGAAAACAAAGACATCACCTTGGAATACATCTCAACTGATAAGCAGTTAGCTGATATATTCACAAAGCCATTATGTGAATCAAGGTTTGAAGAGCTCAAGAATGAGTTAGGGTTAATTGAGCTGAGTTAGGAAACTCAGAAGGCTTAATCAGCAGATAAAGAAGATGAGAAAATGGAAAAAGAGCAAGTTTCACTTTTCAGCCAAGTGAAACAGCCCAATCGGGAAGTCAACTAAATCGAGTTAGCTGACAGATGAGTTAGATCATGAGAAGAGAGAAGCAGAGTTGAGTCACTTTGGATATAAGATGAATCATTTATGAGCTAAGTGACAAAAACGCAGTCGTTTTAATTCGAGCTGGAATGTTTTTAAGAATGACGTCAGCATAATAATGACTGTCAGTACAAAAGCTGCACAGTAAACCATATGATTGGATATAAATGCTGCTGCATTTAATGTGGGGAAATTAATGCGGTTAAGACTTAATCCAGACCGTTGATCTTGATCAATATTTTCAAATTCCAAAAACCGGCCTTTCACGTCCCTTATATACGAAACTTCATCTTTCTCTCTCCTCACGCAAACCTATTCATCTTCAGCAAAGAAAAAGCATTCTCTATGCAACTGAGTTCAAACCCTAGTTCTTACAAGTCAAATTTCTCAAGTTTCTATCGGTAAAATCATTTGAAAATGGCTCCAACTCATGATTTTGTAAAGCTCTCAAAGCAAATCCACACTGGTGCTTCTGTCGATTTTAAAAGCATGGTCAAACAGGGTGTCGATGAAGCCCTGGTCAAAAAGATTGCAGAGAAACTGGAGAAGTCCGGCCTGAAGGACTTCCTAACGATACAGTTCACTCACACTTATTTGGAAGAGGTCGCCATGTTATATGTAAACGCAGAGGTGCAGGACGATGGAATCCATTCATCGGTCCACAACAAGGTCATCAAAATCACTGCAAAAGACCTTGCCGAATAATCGCTTTTTGTCCGTTTGGTCCGAAGGACATCGCTGAGAAGGATGTCGACTTAGCCGCTGGAAAAAGTTGCCAAGTTGCCGAGTTTTGTGAAGGTTGTGTATACATCCAAGAAGGAGTCTCGAAGGATGACTACCACAAGTCGATGGACGTCGTGTCAAGTGCGTGGACATGAAATTTGGAAGCTTCAATTAGTTGCCCAAGACAAAGTCGATCGTGATGGTCGCGATCATGCAGATAAGAAGGTGAATTGAATTGAGTTCGTTTTCGCCACCGACCGCTAAAATGTGATGAACAGTCCTACAAGGAGGATGGGACCTTTGGCTGTTCTTTGGGATATGGCCTGGTGATTGGCCATGTGATGGAGGTGAAGGGCATTACTCTCCGTCATGGCAAACCCTTTTATGCCAACAAGAAGATGTTCAAAGCGAACCTTTCTGGAGCCTAGAAGAAAGCTCATGCAAGAAAGGCTAATACGAGTGAGGGGAAATCAGCTGACCCTTGAAGACACAGTTGAGACCTCCCCAGCTCTCTCTCCCCATAAGACATCAAAGAAGAGAGCTGCATCTTCTAAGCCTGCCCCTGCCCCCACAGCCAAATCGAATAAAGCACCGCCCTAGCCAAACCAAAAGCCCCCGCCCACATAGTGAGACACCGCCTATCTTTGCCGAGACCCAAAGAAATGAGATAGAGGAGGAACCCCAAATTCCCTCCCATATCGTGAAGAAGAAGAGGACTACCAAATCCGAGAAAGACAACGCCTCTAAACAAGGAGCAAAGGCTTTCACAATTGAAGAGCCTACGGAGGTGGAACTTAAGATCCAGTGGTTCCCACCAAAAGAAGACGGTTGTACAAGCATTTTGAGCTTGAGAAGACAACCGAGTCTAAAGACTCAGTGGAGAAGGAAGTTGAGACTATTGATTCTCAAGAGCTTGATCTCCAAGATTGTGGATGCCCCGCAGAAGACTGCGATGATGCTCACCGAGTTAAGAAAGACCCACTGTACATGGGACACCGAGGAAGTTGAAGCGGCAAGACAATGTAACCCGTGAAAGAACACGTTGTCTCAACTCCTCGAGATGAGACGCTGAGTTCGTGGAGGAGCAAGGCCCGTTAGCCCCATCCAGAGACCGGTGAGGAAGATGATAATGAAGATGACTTGAATATGTATTCTCCCGTATACCCTGACGTTCAAAGAAGATTGAGGGAATGGAGGGCTTGGAAATTGGACTACTCCAGGCGTCAAGTTGCTCGCCCAGAATTTATTGAGGAGGAGGAGAAACTTCTTAGGTTCCTTGGTCATGCATCTGTCCAAGCTGCTCTGAATGAAGAGAGATGTATGGAAACCATCCGCCTCATCAAGGAGAAAGAGAGGAGAAAGCGGTGAGCAAGCAAGAGCCTTGGAAAACTCTAAGATCTCAGTAGCGAGAATGGGATTTATGAGCATATACATGAGTCTACCGACAAGAATGAGGATATGGATCCATTTCTTTGAGTGGAGAAGTCGATTTGTAGCAGGCTTTACGAGAATCCCGAGACATGCACGAGAAAAGCCTTCTAGAGGGTCCACGAGAGTCCTCAAAAATCTCTCCAAGGACTGATCCTTTGGGAGTGGCGCAGCTGATTGCGACGGACATTGCTGCAACCACATCCCCCGTGCACTCAACTGATGGCTCGCAGGGAATTGGCAATGAAGCTGGGACTTTGGGCCCCCAAGCCAAGCCAACCCCTGAAGAAGGTGTTAACACACCTGCCCCTACGACTCTACACTCAGAGGAAACAGAAGCCGTGTCTCAGGAGAAGAGTGACCCCACTCTCGTTCACTCAGCTAGTGCGCCAGCTGAAGGGAAAACTCTCTCCACCACAGCAAGGTCGGAGGAAGCTGTGGGAGACAAAATTTTGAAGTTAGGAGGCGAAGGTGAGAAAAACACTGAGCAACAGAGTGACATTAACGACGCTCAGACAGTTGAGTCTGTCTCAGCAGAGATGTCCACTGCTTTTGCATGCCGATGAAGCTGCTGCCGCAGCTAAGGCAAAGGATGGAGAGACCCTGGGAGTTAAGACTCTGGGTCCTGAAAGTGCAATCCAAGGAGTTAAGACTCCGATGGATGCCACAAAGATAAGATCCCAAGACATGCGTGCGTCACAAAGGGATAGTTGAAGACCCTAAGACAGTTGAGACTGTCAAAGGGAATGTAGAAGGCCCTATAGCAGTTGAGACTATTGGGGGTAATGAAGGACTAAGGGAGGTTGAGACTTCCCTAGGTAAAGAGCTGATAGAAAAGAACATTCCTCAAATCGAAGGTGTTGCTGCAGAAGAGGAGATCAGCGCCCTTCACGATTCCCAAGAGCACATCGATACCTCATTTTTGGGATCAGAGGATGAAGCTGAGTCCACTAAACATGAAAATCCAACGACGGACACAGCTGAGGATGTTCTCAACACTCAGAGCCAAGTCAGAGAGAAGACGGCTCGTATGAGGTTCAATTTTGATGATGACCCATCTCCTAGGGCCTCATCATCTTCCGATGATGCTGATGATACAACTGAGGACCAGGTTATTCATTTAGAAGAACATACTGAGACCAACGAAGCTGTTAAGACAGTTGAGGCTCAGTCAGCTGGGCAAACAACCTTAAATGCTCCAGCTGAAATCGAGTCAACTTCGCAGGCCCCCATAGCTGCAGAATAACAACTACAGCTCAATCGCATGCTTTCACAGCTGCACCAATAGTTACCGATGACGCTGCCATAGCTGAGGCACAGAGAGCTGAATCATCGCAGGCACTTCAAAGTCAAGAAATACCTTTTGTGCGCGATGATGTTTTTGAAGATATGTTCCCATTCTCGAAGAATTTGCCCAACATGGAGGAGGAATCTGCTGCGGATTTAAAGAAATACACAAAGGTGGGAAGAGCGATTATTCCCACGGATATGATTGTGCCAGCAGACTTTAACTTTGATACAGAGTGGCCGACAGCTGAATCAATCCCTACAGCTGAGTTCCCTGAAGCTTTCAAGAAGATCTGCGAAGAGATTGAGAAGATGGAACGTCATCAGGCCTCTCTAAACTTGTGTTTGGACAATCGAGATGCTACCCTCACAACTGATTTGAGAGGGATTATCGTGCAAATAAGGGAGTGGGCTCAACAAGCCAGATCGCCATGAGATCGAGCAGTCCGATTACTTCAAAGCACTTTTTGCTAAAATGCTTGTTTGGAGTGCGGACAACTCAATGTATCAATAGCGGATGAAGGAATATATAACGAGGATTGAAACTTCCCACAAGTCGGATATGGAGCTGCTACAACATTTTCACAAGACTGAGATTGCCCGACTCGAGAATAAAATGAATGAACCTTCTCATGGCTGAAATGAAGATTTTGATAGCCGAGTCGAAGGCCATTCACTCAGTGTTTAGAAAGGCGTACGATGCAAGAGACTCCAAGCACAACTCGACCAATAGTCGACTGGATTTTCTCTTAAGTGGGTTATTCCCTAGGATACCTCTTTCTTTTGTTGATGATGCCAAAAAGGGGGAAGAGGATACCGTTAAGGGATTAAAGGGAGAAATGAAGAAAGGAGGTGACACAGCTGAGGGGGAAGGAAGTTCGAAGGATTTGAAGTTGATGCATGCTGAAACTCCACAGCTAGGTGATGTCACAGCCTCAATTCTCAAGAACGAATCTACTGTTGAAAGAGCCGAGGTGGCCATGAAAGATAAAAAGAAGGCCATCGGTTTGCATTTGATAAAGTAGCGAGAAGCGATCATTTCAGCGGGAAGAACTTTTGAAGCAATATGGTGGTCCTCCAGCCGGAAAGGACTATGCTGCAATCAAGCCCCCGAAGAACATAACAATGCCTGATGCTGGATTTGAGCCCAGATCTATAGAAGAGTTTCAAACTCTCGATGCAGAAGGATATTTTCAAGGAATGACTCTACCTCAAGCGTGGGACGTATATTGGGAGAAAGGATTGGAAGTATGCAAATCAGCTGAGAAGCAACAGACGTCCAACAGCCACTCAGCTGGAAAGTCTAAAGCCCCAGTACAGAATACACCAAGAGGTCGAGGAGCTGAGTCAGGACAGGGACAACATGGTGGCAGTGGAAGAGGTTCTCAACCACAGCCAAGACCAAAAGATGTGATGTATGTTGATCCTCAGAAGAAAGGGATCACATACTGAGCTGGACATGATCACCTGGCAAACTTAGAAGTTGCACGCAAGTTGGCTGAGGCAAAGAAGAGAATGGATGAAGAGAATGAAAGGCAAACAAGAGAATGGCTCGAGAGAAAGCAAAGGGATGACCTGCTGCAAAACGAGCCTATGAAAAGAAGAAAAGAGAATAAGAGGAAAGAAAGAGAAAGAGAGCTGATGATGATGACAAGAGAAGAGCTAAAGAAGAGAGAGGAAGGAAGCAACAAAGGCGTTGAAGTGTGCTGCGAACCCCTTCATGTATTTTGATGTAAATACATTTTTTTGTAACTCTTCTGTAATAAGCTCAATGAATTTCCCTGTATCTTTCTATCTGTATGTGTCTTAGCTTGGATATGCAATGTACTGTCATATTATATATAAAGCTTTGATATTTGTTGTAAACAACTTTGTAAAGGACAAGAATGCTATGATCAATAAAATGATGATTTAAAGCATACATTCTTTGTTACTGCACTGCCTGTATGTTTGTTGTTTACTTATTTTAAATGTTTTAAGTTTTGGCATCATCAAAAAGGGGAAAATTGTTAGGAAATATATTTGATAGATTTTGATGATACCATGTAAAACTTAAACTAGGAAGTTGGCACCCCATTTTCCTTGTAATTTGTATTTTAATAGATAGATGGAAAAGCTGAGTTTAGTCAGCTATGTCAAAGATTACAAGAAGTCAATTGCGGACCAAGTGAAGACTCTGATGTGTGTCAGCTGAGTAAGGCCCTGAAGGAAGTCAAGGACTTGACTGAAGGAGAATCATCTGAGGAACATCTGTGAGAAATGTCAGTCAAGTCAACTCAAGAAGCCAAGTCTAATAGTTGAGGTAATAGTTGAGTCAATCCAATGATTGGAGCAGACTTAAGTCACCTGGGGCAAAGGCAGCAGTCAAGTCAAGACAACTGAATTAGATCCGTTGATTAAAGTCAAGAATATTACTTCATTTAGTAATATGACAAGCTGTCAGGCCTAAAAGTGTTTGACCCTGAATTGTGCAAAAGGAATAAGCCAATAGGAAACACTTCGCACCTCAGGTCGACACTGTAAATGCCGAAATGCCATTAATACGAGGAAAGGTCAACATCACCAAGGTTGCAGACCAAGAAAAGACAAGCCAACGAACACAAAGTGACATTTGAAATTAGCCTATCTCTTCAATGGGCAAAATTTCAAATGGGCACTATAAAAGGCTGAGGAAGCTATTGAGAAAAGGTTACCTGAACCACGAACGAACAAGCAATACTTAAGCAATTAACCTGCAATATTCTCATAGCAATTCAAGCAATTCCTCAAGCCTCAAACTCGAAGAACTCGATCCAACACAAGTTGTGAAGGAGAGATAATTTCAACCAGTTGAAGAGGAAACTTTTGAAGAAGCAAATGGGTCTACTTTCCAAGTCAGGATTGTAGAAAGGTTCAAGGATGAACCATTATCAAGTTTGTAGTAGGGCTTCATGATCAAATCCAAGAACTTGAGAAGTGAGTCAAGTAGCAAGACAGATGCCCCGTGAAGAAGTTTCGAGTCACAAAAGAAGCCATTTTGTGTGATCAAAAATCTCCTCGGATGAAAACCATTTGTAAACGATCCAGTAACATAGTGGATTCCTCCGGGAGTTGGAGAAGAGAGGATTAGAAGAGTTACCCCATCTTGAACCTCTATAAAATATTTGTGTCATTTACTTTCAAAGAAATTTACTTTCTTGCATTTTACTTATCTGTTGTTGGTTTATATTTGCTATCCAACCGATAAATACCAAGTCCTAAACATCAAGTGTTAAAAACAAGCTTAAAACTAATCAAAGGTTGTTAAGTCTTCCATTTGTTAAAAACCAAATCAGCCAAGTTATGTATTTAGCTTAAGCAGCCGAGTTATACCATCAACAGCTCTATCGAGTGTGTTGAGTGGGTAACTTAGCTGAATAGCCAACTTAGCTGTCCCTCAAGTACACAGTTGTTTGAGTCAACTCTATTGAATACTTTAAAAGGACTAAAATCGAAAATTTGGTAAGGTTTATTCAACCCCCTTCTAAACCTTACACAACACCCCTTGCTACCTACACAAAGTCAAGCCCTAAATATAAAGCTAATCTAAACTCAACCAACCCCCCTCCCCCAAAAAAATAAAAAAATAAAAAAAGTCGCACAACTCTCTACGCTCTCTCTCTCTCTCTCTATATATATATATATATATATATATATATGTTTGGTTGTCAGCAAATACACTTAATCCACACAATGGACTAAATTCCTAAATCCAATTGTGTGTTGATAACACTCTATATAGAAGCATGATCGGTAGTCTGCTGTACTTAACTGCTAGCCATCCTGATATCATGTATAGTGTGTGTTTGTGTGCTCGTTATCAAGCCAATCCTAAGATCACTCATCTGAAAGCCTTGAAAAGAATTATTCGATATGTTGAGGCACCACTAATCTAGGAATTTGGTATACTAAAGATACAAACACTAATCTAGTAGGGTTTAGTGATTCAGATTGGGCTGAAGACGTTGATGATAGAAAAAAGTACAAGTTGTTGTTTCTACCTTGGAAATAACTTGGTGCCTTGGTACAGTCGTAAACAAAATTGTGTTTCTCTTTCGACTGCCGAATCTGAGTATGTTGCTATTGGGAGTTGTTGTTCTCAATTGCTTTGGATGAAACATATGATTGAGGATTATGGTTTTCATAGTGATATCTTAACCTTTTATTGTGATAATTCAAGTGTTATTGATATTTCAAAGAATCCGGTACAACACTCTCGAACAAAACACATAGACATAAGATACCATTTTATTCGTGATTTGGTTGAGAAAAACATTATTCGCATAGAATAAATTGGAACTGGAAATCAGTTCACTGATATTTTCACCAAAGCTTTTAGATTTTGAGAGATTTTCTACTCTAAGGAAGTCTCTTGGTTTGTGTGCTATTTAACACACTGTTCCTAAAAATGTTGCAGCACTCACAGCAACACTCGCTGTAACACTTTTCCCTATTTTTGCATTAAGTCCAGGTCTTGAAACTCGCGCCGGAATGAAGAATTTTGGCTCTTCCAGAGCTAATAGTAGAGTACTTGGCGAACATTTACAAGCTGCCGGGCATCTACGTAGGACCTCTTGCGAAGTCTTCCCAACCATGTCATTGGGGGTGATGATATTATGACCATGGATTGGGGTTTATGGATAACATAAGCTGGGGTATGTGACTTACGAGGGCAATCTCTTACTAGACAAGATGCTACATCTTATAAGCATACTTCATAAGAAGGACTCATAATCGTGGACCGACAAATTGGAAAAACAACTATTAACCAGCTCTACTATCTTCTCTTCTGATCGTGACCCACTCATAGCACGATGGAAGTGTCCGATTATAGCCCGACGCGGTAGCCTATTGATCACGTGAGCCGCTGTCTTCATGCACTCTACCCAAAATCGGCTTCATCTAATGCTTGCTGGCGAAGCTAAACTTTTTGACCACTCCTAGTAGGTGGTATTAGTTATCTGACCAATACTCATCGATGCTATTTAGGTTGGCTCGAGTATCTATGCAGAGGCGACCTTTGACAGAATAAAAAGACAGATTACCCTTGTATTAGTTAGATTTGCATTTGCATGACTAAATAAGTTTGACAGAGTTCTAGTAATGTACCCAAGATTGTTCACTTGTTAAGCTGATGTGAGTGGATGTTTCCAATCTACAAAATCATTATATTTTTACCCAGGCGATGAGTTTAAAAAACATATCGATCATGTTTTGAGGCCTTTGAGGGAAACAAATACCTCCCCACTGAGTGCAGCTGATCCTTTTGACCAATTCTTACCTTTTAAAAGTGTTTTAAGTGGCATGATCTTGTGATAAAAAGCTACCATTGGGATTTTGTGTGAAAGCTACCCATCAAGCTAAATCTGCATGAATCTTGGAAGAATCAAAAGAGAAACTCAAAAAATTCTATATGCTGGGTATGCGGATCGCTATTCATTGAATCGGCATAAATGTGACTCTCAAGGTGTTACAACACTCGATACAATGTCAGCTGACATGAGTCCCCCACTTGTGTGTGCGTTTTTTGTTTTATTGTCTCTGTCACATATCTAGACATAATTAAGGCATGCATTTTTAGTGAAAAATTGATGAATAACAGAATTTGGACTCCTTTGGATTTTATGCGATCTTGATTTTTCTTTCCTTAATTATGGATTTTGTGGTGGTTTAAGTTTTGTGGTGTTATATGGTTTGTGATATACTTAGATAAATTTGAAATATCTTCAGCATTATCTTATCTATATTTAAGGTTAAGTGTTTCATTTTTTTTTGAGATTTGAAATCCAAAATCGATTTGAAAAAGGTTTTTAATCCCTAATTTTAAGTATCCATTTGTTATTGGGTTTTGATCTCATTGGGTTTCTCTTATCCACCCGTTAGATAGGTTAGAGTATTTGTTGAAACCGACTTCTCTCATATCATATATCAAATCACTTTCTACTAATCATTACTATCTCTCTTCTCTTATTCTTCTATTCGAATATTTTCTGTGCTTCTTCTCCAGTTTTCTTTTGAATTTTTTTACAGTGATTCTTCCTCTCTCTGCAATACATCCTCTACTAATCAAAAATATGAATAGAATGTTTTTAGGAATTTTAGGGATGTTTAGTCCTACATCGAGCCCAACATCCTCCTCCTCGACTCCACAGGCATTTGGGTCAAACACGTCGACACCGAAAAGTACTAAGGGTGAATCTTCCATGCCCGAAACTCCAATAGAGTCCCAAGTACAATCTACGCCCTCACGGCCCACCCTCACTTTTTTGGGGTCGATACAGGCCGCAACACCCCGCAAAGACCATCTATTTCAATTCATGAAACCCTTGTGGAATCAATAGTACAAAGTAAACTCTTATGGAAGAAATCCCCAAATCTCCTGTGCAATCTACTCCAATTCAAGAAACTCAGGATTTGCCAGAGAACATTGCTTCGTCAGACGAAACTCTCCAAGAAAACCCTAAAATCATTGATGAACGAACATCCATGGTTCTTGTTCCTGAAACACCAACTCTGATAGGTGTTTTTCCTCCTGGGGATCCGGATAATGTGATCAATGTAGATAATCTCCCGACTTAGGCAAGCAAGAAAAACCTCAAACCCTAAAAAGACAAAAATCTCAAAAAAAAGGGGTTTTCTCCCGCTAGTCGTTGGAGGTGGCTCACCGTCTCAAGGGAATCCAAAAAGAGAAAAGAAGGTTGTACGACGGTCATCCAAGAAAGAGGGAGAACCATCTTTATTTCTGGACATTCCATTACAATCCGACTCGATGATGATGTCTCCGGTATGTAATATCTAGAAGGTCGAGAACTAGAAGTTTGTCAAAAATCAGAGTTAAGAAGACTCGACCAAGAAAACTCCCACAAGAAGACTCAATCAAGAAGGGTCTCCGCCTACTCCGAGCAAGAAAAAGGGTAACTGAAGTCCTGGTCGGTAAGAAAGGACAAGGAAGCTCCTCCGAAAAAGGCTCAGTAGATGAAGGGGCTGAAATTTCGGAATCTTTGAAAATAAGTACAGGGCCAAGTACTGAAAGAAGAGTTGGTAAAAGTGTTTTTCCTCCAGTTGCAACACACTCGAATCGAAGAACGATCGAATCAAACAAATCGGGTGATGAGGACTTTGATGCTCGAAAAGAAAATGACAAAGATAATGACACTGAGCCTGATTTGGTGCCCGAGATAGAGGTTGAAAGAGTGAACAAGGTGTTCCTCCAAGTGTTGATACTCGCCTACAACACCCGACTCAATTGTGCTCTCCGAGTCCGCCGCACCTCCTCCTCCTCTCGATGCATCCCCGAATCTTCGATGCATTGACTAAAGAATATGAGATATGTAATGCCTATTCTCGCTTCCTTTTATACTAAAAGTTGCCTTGTCTCGGTTTCATAAAATGCATGATCGTAAGTTTATTTGTGAAAAGAAGATTGAGTATGATATTTTTGAGAAAAATAACATTGTTCATCTATTTCAAAAGAGAAGTATTAAGTATTGTGACCATTGCAATGCCTTTTGTGTAAAAGGTGGTTTTGAAATTTTATGCTAATTTGGAGTCTATAGCTAAGGATAAGAGATCATCTAAGTATGGTAAGGTGTTCGTCCGTAACCAAATTTATGACTTTTCTCCAAATGTCATTTACACCTTCTATGGAACACCTGATTTTGAAGAAGGCACACTGATAGATGATTATGATGAGGTGGTTCACACTATCACGGGAAATCAGGTTACATCTTAGGCGGTCCTTCCTGCTAAACTTCCTTCTTCTAGTCTGACTTTTCTGTACTCTGTCTTGCATAAAATTTCGGTTCAGAATCGGATTCCTACTTCCCGCAGTACTTCGGTTGCTAAGGAACAAGCAGTGGTTTTGTTCAAAATTGGAACTGGGATTCCTCTGAACTTTGGGCAGCTGGTCTTTGATATGGTTATGGGATTCGCTGAATCTTCTGTGTCTCATGCTCTTCCTTACCCCTCTTTGATTTATGTGATCTTAAGTTCACATGGATTGAATATGGGGAGTGCTGACTCTTTCTCACCTGAACCTGAACTTTTCACCATCTCACACAAATTATTCAAAGGTGACAGGGAGAAAGATTTGCCTCTCAGATTTCATGGGAAGATGCAGAACCTGAACACATTGCTCCTGCTGATTCTGAGGGTGTTCCTCCAAGTGTTCCACCAACTGCTACCAACACCTCTAATAACCCTCTGCTCGCATTTGATTCTACTTCTGCTATATTTGTTGCTATGAACTTTATGCAGGGACAACTTGCATTTTCGATCAAAGAAATTGCATTGGCTAGGAGACACATCCAATACTATGAACAATTCAAGGCTCAAATCAATAGCTTGATCTCACCTCTTTCTGGACAAAAAGGGGGAGATGGAGTGCCGACTTGCCGGGAATCTTTGGAACAAGTGCTGAGCCAAGCACAAGTGGAGGGGTAGCTAGCTCAAGTGGAGCAAAGGAAGGAGCTGGAGATGACATGGATATGCACTTTTGATTTCAAAGATGAATTGTATAAATTTGATTAATGATATTCCTGCTGATGTACTTAACTAAACAATGTTGCTTTGATCTTTTGTTAAGTAGGTCCTATGCTTTGATAGACTAATATTTTGGTTTATGATGTTCTAACACATCGTATGTTTTTTCGAACTACCAGATGATAGTACTATAAATTTGGAGTCTGGTGACTCTTGCTCTTATACTCTGATATTATGTTTGAGTACTAATTATCTTTTGATTTTAAGTGTTCGTGGAAGTGTTCGACATCCGTAGCAACACTTTTGAAGCGTGATTTTTGATTAAGTGGGAGAAAACTTCTTTACACCGATTTTTAACTAAGGGTGAGTTACTTACTTATTTCCTAAATCTTATGATTGATTTTCTATGTTTTGTCCAGAAGACAAAAAGGAGAAAATGTTAGATCCGTATTTTCATCGTTATCTAATATTTTTCTTTATTTTCGAAAAATTTTATTTTTAAGTGTTTTGCCTTTCTTGGCTACTTCTTGTAATATGATTTATTAAATAAGGGAAGTTGAAAAACTTGACTCTCAAGTATTGGATTAATATGGAAAGATCTTATTTTGATAAGGAAGGATTCTAAGAGTCCTACTTTATATGTGATTATGAATTCTAGTTCTATTATCTCTCTCTTTCCTTGTTTTGTAGGCACTTAAACTCTTCAAAGGAGCGCCTATATAAGGAGGACGTCCCACACATAAATCAAGCATGCAGAATTACATACAAAAAGCACATATATACGAGAGATAGTCGAGTTCTGCAAGAAAGAAATAAAGTCCGATATTCTGCACAGATCAGAGTGTTGAATGAAGTGTTGTTGCAGTATCAGTTCAACACCTGAAGATTAAGAGTCTTTGTTTCTTTGTTTTCGTCCATCGTTTGTTTTCATATACGTTCTGAATAAGTCGATAATATTCTATTTTGGACGAGCTGGGTTTCAAAATATTGATCTACTCATAGATAGGAGTTTTGATAGGTTTCATACTAGTTGAGTCATTCGAGTGAGTTCTGTAAACAATACTTCAACTAGTGAATATAATTTGCCCTGCTGATGTGTGTAAACTATACGTGCATTTTGGGGCTTAAAATGATATATAATTGATGCATTTGCACGCATATTTACTATGTTTTTACTTGGTTTCCTTAAAAGGGCATGATACTGCGTATTCTTGTGATTATTGCAGGAAACGGAGCTTAAAATGAAGAAATGTCAGTTGGAATGCCCGGATAAGATTTCCGAATGCGAAGAGAAGATCAAAACGACAGAAAAAGTGGACAAAAATACTTCACACGGCCGGACCATGTGGTGTCACACGGCCGTGTGGAGTGCCTGTGTGAAAATCACACGGTTATGTGAAGAAGGAAATAAAACATGGGATTGAGAGGAGGCCCACACGGCCGAACGTGTGAAGTCACACGGCCGTGTGGGAAAGGGGTGACCATCGCACAACCTGCACGTGTTGAACCACACGCCCATTCGAGGAAGGGCTGAGCCCAGCACCACACGCCCGGGCTGTTTCAGCGTGTTTTTCAGAGTTTGCTTCCCGTTCCAACTCTACAGTGATCTCTCCAAGCATCTATAAAAGGGGACCAAGTCTTGCACGAAAATACATCACATCATACAGTGAAAACACATCAAATAACATAGGAATGCAAGAATTGAATATCTTCTGAGCGAAGAAGGCAAGGTCGCGTAGAACACCACAAGGCTTTCGCATCTAGGGAGCACAAGAGCTTCGAGGGCTTGGAAGGGGAATCCATCCTGACAAGAAGGGTTTTTTCTATGTCTAAGAACTCTTGTTTGTGCTTATATGATGTCATAATGTTGATTCGAATTTGTCTATGAGTTTATAATCAATATTTGGCATATTTTTTGGATCTTAGGGGCATAATCGAAAGCGTGGATTTGTATTAAATATGATTATTTATTTTTTAATTAATTTATGCGTTCTATTTTATGAATTCGAGTACTTATTTATAATTGCTTTTATTTGGCCAATAATTTGCATGTCATATTTGTTAGTACAAAATTTGGACGACGAGTTCTAACAAAAACGGAAATCAAATTGAGGACATGAAACATATGTGACAGACGTGTTTGTGGGGTGTCATTCAATTCATAAATCTTGTTGGAGTTAATAAGAATTGTAACGATCCAGGAGGACTACAATTGTTATTAAACAACTCTTTACGCACCGCCCGGAAGGGAGTAGATGAATTTAGGAATTGAACCCATAGAATTGCATGAATTGGGTTTTAAGCAACTTCAATAGAGTTGACTCAAACAGGTATGTCCTTGAGGGAAAGCTAAGTTGGCTATTGACTAAGTTACCCACTCAGCCGGACTCGATAGAGTTGTTGATACCATAACTACCGCTTAAGCCAAATACTTAACTTAGCTGATTTGGTTTTTAACGAGTGGAAGACTTAACACCCTTTGATTTGTTTTAAGCTTGTTTTTAACACCCGATTTTTAGCACTTGGTTATTCTATAAAAAAATTCAATAAAAAAGGAGAGTACAAAACATTCGAAGTTCGTCGTCTCTTGTTGTTTGAGTGCTAATACAACAAGAGGAGACCATTGTATCCGGGGAGACGTTTAATATTCAACCATGGGCACCGTGAAGCGGGAAATTCATCTTAAAGACATAGATTCGAACTCTAGCCTGGGCCTAAGTTTGCATTTTCTATAATTTCATTTATTTGGAATTTAAGTAAGTTTTCTAATTTACTTTGAAATATAATATCGCACATCATAAACCCCCAACAAGATCTAACAATTATTAAAAGATTATAAATCTTTAGAAATTTCATACTTAAAAATAGAAAAGGTATTTAAAATTAGTCATGGTAAAATAAAATAATTTACATCATATATTATTAGTATTTTAATAAATCTAAATAATAATATTTAAAATTCAAATATTTATTTAAGATTATAAATAGAGTATAATCTAAACACGTAATTAAATCTTGTATACTTAAATTAATAAAAAATAGAAAAATAACAATTAAAGAATCAAGTCCCACTAATTCCCCACCCTAAATGCATTTCTTCATTTGAGTGCATTTTTTATTTTTGTCAAAATAGAATATATATTATCGTGGTTGTCTGCAAATAATAATATATATTATCAATTTACCCTCCAATTTATTACATGTGGTAAGAATTTAAAAGTAAATATACATCTATTTATACCAATTAAGCCATAATATTCATAATTTGTATCCAAACACCACACTTTTAATCCACATAAGCATGAATGTTGTCATGCCAACATTTTAGGAATAAGATATCCCAAAAATTGAAAATAGGACCAAATGTACAATTTTTTAAAAGTTAGTGGTTGCCAAATGTCACCTCTAAAATATAGAGGACTACTAAAAATATAAAGGACCAAAAATATTATAATTTTGCCCAAGACCTAATAACTTTCCGTTTTCACTCCTTTCTCCTTGAACTTCCACTTTTCTTTCTACCGAACAACTTTATGTACATTTCACATTTCTTCGTACCAAAAACAAGAAGCTTTATATGTGGAAAAAAGAGAAACATAAAAGAAGAGAAAAAAGTCTATCCCAATATCTGTAACAATTTACTGTGGGCTTATCCCCATTACAATTTGGCCTAAGCTATTGTCAATGTATTGATTCTATCCCAAATGATTTCAAGAAAATTTCCTACACTTTTCTTAAAATGCATCACAAATGTTGCATGCAACCAAACATGTGTCACAACTGAAATCATAATATTTTTCTATCCCAAGACCATTAGAATCAGCAACAATGGATTTGCATAACTGCCTTAGTTATTGCTCAAGGACTGTTTGTCAAAGTCCTGTTTGACACAAACAAATTTTACAGCTTAATTATAAGAACTAGATTAGAGTTTCTTTTGCCATGAGCAATCTTATATTTTAAAAAAATCTTTTATTTCAACCATAGTTAACAAGTACCTAAAAAATCTCAACAAATGGCCAATTGCAGAGACTATACAACATTGAACGAATAAATAAAATCTAAATAGACTTTTTATAAAATTCAGAATAGAAAAAAAGAAAAAGTAATTACAATTTACTTCTTTAAAATTAAAATATTAAATATATATGTTTTCATGGATCAAGGTCTAGATATGTTCTAGGACACAATACAAAAATATTTCATCTGTAGCTTCTCAAGAATTTTACCAATTACTTGGATTGCCATATTAACAATTTAAAGATATGTTAAAACATATCAATATATTGTAATAATCAAGTGTATAAGTTATTTTGTAATAATCTAGCTCTGCCTCTGCCAAACATGACTCAGAGGTATTGATATGATACATTGGCTAGTGGATCCACATGGCAATGGTAGTGATTGTATTCACTTTATGTTTATTGTAAACTCAGATTCTCAATAAGCTGAAATTCAATGTAGGGGCCTTTATAGTTCACAAATGTGTCATAGCAAAAAATTATTCTTGTAATCTTGGCCAATATTTCACATTTAATTACCTCACAAGGTTTTCAAAGCTTATAAATAGGCCCTTTGGTGTGACCCTTAGTCCTCGTATTCACTATTCAACATTTGAAATCCAAGAGCATATATACATATCATAGAAATAATAAGATGGGTCGGAAAATCGATATGAAAAAGATAGAGGATATTACCAAATGCCAAGTGACATTTTCAAAGCGGCGTAGTAGTCTGATGAAAAAGGCTAATGAAATCGCAGTTTGTTGTGACGTAGATGTTGCATTTGTCGCATTTTCGCCTTCTGGCCGAGTTAGCAAGTTCAGCAACCAAAAAGGTTATTTCAAAAGAAATTAAAAATTCTTGCTACAACAAATTGACAAGCAATATATTTAAATTATATACATATAAACTAATTTAAAGAGCTTTTCGATGTTATGTATCACAGGATTGAAGATGTGATTCATCGTTATGTCAATCTACCAGCAGAGAGTAGATTGAAGTAATTAGAATTAGTTTTGTTCTTAAATTTCTCACTATTTTTTTAAATACTTTAAGAATATTTATTTGTACTAATTCTTTTGTCTATGTTTATGATGTCTTTGCTCTTGTTGTTGTTGGTGAGATGCAGTCACATAAGTAATGTTCAGGTATGTTTTACTATGCAAGAATTACTGGTACCATATTTTGATACAAAATACTTTTATTCTGTTACAAAAGCTTGTTTACTTAATTCCATTATGATAGATATTGATATAGATTTAAATACGATGAGATCCACTTATTATTTCGTGTTATATTATCTACATGAAGAACAAGACGGAGAAGTTGCGGCATCTCGATCACATTAAGGGTGATGTCAACAAACTACAATATCTGGACAAGCAAGACTCTCTCTCTCTCTCTCTCTCTCTCTCTATGTGTGTGTGTGTGTGTGAGCGCATTTGAATTTTTATATCTCTATTGTTTTTTATATATGTCGGATGTTGTTCTTTCATGTTGAATGAATTCAAGATGTAACGACATGAGTAAACTATTCTTTAATTTTAACATGGACTGTTTTCTGAAAGCTATAAAGAAAATAAGATATCAAGAATAATGGTCACAATATGTAAAAGCAATTTTCATTATGTTTTGGGTATTTCGGGTGAAAATAGAAACCAATATTACATTAAAGATTCATTAACACTAATATTTTCTAAGATGTTTATATTGTCATTTCGTTGTATTTGCTAAAGTCCGAGAATATGGTCTTTTTGGCCACAACAAACGTAATGATAAACAAATTGTATGTTTCACTTGTTTAACCAAGAAGAAGCCCAATTTAATAGAATATCTATGTCTAATTTATTCAGATACGCCAAACTATCACTTTTTGTGTAACTATGGTTATTCTTAATGGGGTTTTAAGTCGATACCAAAATATTCCGATGTTCGTAGATTTCGTTCGATTAGAGTTACTATCATCATTACTATATTTTCCAAAGACGTTATTACGTTGAGATCTCTTCTTTCGTTTCAGTGTAGGCATTATTTTCTCGTACCACCAAAACCTTTTAAACTTCATATCTCCAAATATAATATTTCATTTTCAACCTATTAACTTCACGTCGTACTTCCAACACGCCACGTACCAATATATTCGAATGTCCCTTTTTTGTTGATAAGTTATCATTAATAACTTATCGTACTTTCAACATCCTATAAAAAACAATAGATTGTTAGGTTTTGGCAATTAGTTATGATTTGTTTGTCGTATTCTCAAGATGGACAAATTTACACCATAGAGGCATATGATAAACATTTTCATCCATTATAATTGGCAATTTTATTGTCACAAAATACCGTTCTTTTTCATCATATCTACATTATCCAATTCTATGTCACTTTTTATAGGATAAGTAACAATAATGCACATGCGCATAATATATATCTAACCACCTTTTGTTTTTTTGAATGGATATATCTAACTACTTGGGATATTTGTAGCTCACGTGTAGCTTCATCGTAAAATGACATATATAATTATATATCACAGCGAGCACTTAAAGTACTATAAAACTATCATTTTAGATACTAGATACTTTCCGAAAATCACTTTTATTTTCTTTTCCTTCTATCTATCCAATAAAGTATTATAGTGTTTGATAATAAGGTAGGTAAACAGTTCTAAACAAAAGGAACAATATTGTAATTGGCATTGAAAATATTTACTAACAATGTATATGCTGCTGCATTACTTTTCTAGAAAAAAAATATTTTTTGGCCGTTTGGCAAATTTCTCTTCTCGACCATCTTCGATTGCAATGAAATGTAAAATGCATATGTGAATTACAGAATTTAAGTTCTATGCAGAAAATAGTCATCCACAATTTTGCTTTTTTGTTCTTCTTAAATATATATGAAGCAGGTTTCAAAAAAAAAATATATATATATATATATATATATATATATGAAGCAAAATAATATATATTTCTACATAGGTGACACAAAAGAAATATATACTTTCTTCTTTTTGACTCCATAAAGATTTTCTTTACTAAGTCAGGTCAATCAATAACAACCCTTTTCTCATAGATGATGTCAATTAATTAAGCTGGGTTAGTAAAGAGTCTTCCCTCTTACAATATAAGTACGTACATTTCCTCGGCTAATTTTACATTAATTCTACTTAAATTAATCCTATTTAGTTATATCCCTAGCTTACCTGTACTTATTTTTCGGTCTTGATTTTTAGATTATACTGTTTACTATAATGTTATGTTTTTGTTATTGGTTATAAAGATTATTTAATATCTGATCACTATAATAATTTGATTGTGATGCATATCAAATTCTGCTATTCTGTTTGGTTTTTGGAATGCATTGGTACAAGAATTGAGGTAAAATATCTTCTCATGCCTTATCTACTTTTTAACTGGTTTTTAAGAAAAATATATTTTTTTGTCATGTAACTTGGACTATCTGGAGATTTAGTCCTCTAAGTAGTCACAGTTAAATATTGGTTCAATATCTTTCAAATATTTGGACATTTAGTCGAATATTGACCAAAATTGTGCAATTTTACCGTAATAGGTGCAATGTTTGCACCTGACCTGTCATAGTCAGCAATTTTCGATAAAATAACACAATTTCCGTCAAGATATGATTAAATGTCCAAATTTCTAAAAGATACTGGACTAAAATTTTAAAGTTGACAACTTAGAAAACTAAATTTCAAAAATAGTCCAAGTTACATGACCAAATAAATTATTTTCCCAGTTTTTAATTACATAAACTGTGATTTCTCGTTAATTTTTTCCCTAATCGTGTCTCATCAGAATCTTGAACTGCAAATTAAAAAGAGCGGTCTAGAATTGCAAATTTTAGAAGCAGATCTCAGGTATATAATTAAGCTCTGCTTAAGTTTCTAGCCCTGATGAAATTAGTTGTTAACTTTATAATTCCATATTTGTTTTCAATGTGTAGGGACTATGAACTAGATCCAGAGCAAGAGCCTTCTTTACACCAATTATCTTGGTGTGAGAGAAACATAAATCATTCTTTTTAGAGAGTCATAGCAAGAAAAGTTAGTCCTAAACTTTTGCATAATTCTAGAAAAATGCAGTAATCTTATATATATTATTTTATCTAATTGTTCATAATATTAGTAACACCCTTTTTGTTATTTAGAATGCGTTACCTGTTAATTTGCCAACATCGTGCAAGCAACCGAGTTTTCAGGTAAGGAGAAAATGTTTATATCTATTTATATGAGAAATTTGCTTAATATATATGCAATTATATTTTATGTGATATGAATGACTTACTGGGATTTTAATTAAATGGATCAGATGGAATTGGAGAACCAAAATGGCCTTCCCTTTTCCTCTAACTTCAATGAGAATGAACTCACTTTAACAGCACAAAACCCTTCCACAGGGCAGATACTGATGCAACTTGATCCTTGGACAAGCCCATTCAGGTAAACTTTTGATATATTTGTCTTTAGGGATAATTTCAAAACTACCCATGAAGTTTGAGTTAATCACAAAAAAACCCCACATGTTTTTGAAAATTACAAAAACTCCCAAGGTTTGAGTTTGCTTTACACTTTACCTCCTCCATAAGCAAAAATATTTCAAATACTGTCCTTACATTTATAAAAATATTGCAATTATTCCTTACTTTTAACATAAAATCAACAATGGATTTTATTTTAGCCATTCCCATAAAACCAAAATATTTTTTAGCCATTTTTTTCAAACACATTTTATTTTAGCCATTTTGGGGTGTGAAAACCAAATTTGCCCTTGAGTCAATTTACTTGCACCAAAAGACACTGTAGCGCCAATTATTGTAGATCGACACTATAGCACGACACTATATTTTGGAAAGGGCTATTTTCACCCATTTCCACTAAAATCAAACATTAAGTGTTTTTTTTTTGTAATTTTCAAATATCTCTGGATTTTTTTGTAATTAACCTAAACTTCAGGGATATTTTTTTGGTAATTAGCCTATATTTGTTTATATATATACCTACTTATTGAGTGCCAATGTTCCGTTTTTCTCTTACATTTATATCAAGATAATATATAAAAAGTGAAAAATATAATAGTACGAATTTCATAAAGATCGATATTAATTTCGATGGTTTCTCTCTATATATATAGTGCAAGAGTTCGCGAGAACATATTTCAAGACTTACTCGATCAGACAAAATACACACCAAATATGAATCCAGGGCCATCAAATTTATCCAACTTTCCAATCTCATCAGATATATGCAATTTTTCGATCCCACATCCTCCGATCATATTTGAATCAGGAACTATGGTAACATCATCAGATGATGCTCAAATCCCTCCAATATCTCAAATTCCACAACAGGTACAAATATTTTTAACTACATTAATTATGAAATTCCAAGAATAAATTAATGTGGAGTTATGACTTTTTTGACTAAGAATCGACAATTTTATTGCAGCAACCATTTGTGGTGGATCAGACCTTACTCAACTTCCCTGAAGTAAATAATGATAATGTTTGGAATAATTTGTCATCGGTATGTATGCATATTAAGTTTAGATTCTATAGTTAAATATAGTTATTGAAAGTATGATACATAAGAGAAAGCATCTTTAATTATGTAGGTGACTTTTTCAAATGCAATTCACAGCTCCACCCAGAGCTTGTGCACCATCCAACCTCCAAGGTAAACTTTAAGTAACTTGAATTTCACTTTCTTTTCTTTGCTCAAATGGGAGAATTAAATGTTGGCAAATTGCAATTTTGGTCATGCAACTATTGTTGGAATTTTGGTTTGGTAAAATGGGTGTTGACCCGATTTTGACCAAATAATTAAGTGGTTTCCATTAGTGAAAAATGGAATTAAATTATTTATAAAAATTCTACTAAGAGAGTAAATGAAAATAGCATTTGGAATTTATCAAAACCAATTCCGGGTGAATGGGAAATTAATGCTAGAAGTTAGCCACTGAAACTAGAAAATTGTATGAAAAATGGAAATGTGGGGAAGGAGATATGCTCCATCCCACATAGGAAGAGGAGACAAAGTTTGCTCACTTTATTTATCCCAAATTGGACTTATGGGTTCAGACCCTTGGGAGCACCCAAGTTTTTAAAGAGGTGATGACCTAAATGCTTGTGGGTTTGGTTCAAAGCACACACGCGCGCCACCGCCACCCGCCCGGGTGCGGGGTCGTGGGTCTTGGGCTTGGGCTTCAAGGCCCTTATTCTTTTTGGACCAAAAAACCTTTAAAATAAATAATTAATTAATTTTTTAAATTAATTAATTAAAGTTCCAACTGAAAAGTGTTTGCATCCGAGCACGGGCGGACGCACGACCCGTGCATCGGGTCGTGCGTCAAGTCGAAACTTCGTTATTTCATTTGCATCCGAGCACGGGCCGTGCGCCTAGTCGTGCGTCGATGCGAACCTCTGAACAGATGTGCCTGTTCGGTGTGAACATGTCTTTTCGAGCCAAAAGACATGATCTTTCTATATGGGCACCTTGATGCCTATATATATCTGACCCCTGCAGATGAAATGAGACACGAAAACATAAGATATCAGATTTATAATCGAGTCATTACATTACAACATATTGACATTCCTTCCTTCAAAGCTTGAAAGTTTCAAACACTCATTGTTGCTCGCTGTAATTTTGAGTTTACGAGCGCTGTAAATTCGAAATAGAAAAATCGTTATATTTTAGGGACGAACGCGGGAACCGTAAGCACTTTGTATACGAGGTGTATTCGTCTTGCAAAGACTGTATCCAATACAGGCCTTGCCTAAGCCAAAATACACAAACACTTAGCCATATTTTGTAACAGAAACTTTCCTATTTACCCAAACAATCGCGAGACGAAAATTCACATTTCTGTTTAAGATGATGGCTTCAGTTTCGTTCACTCCAATGGTTGTTGCTCCTGCTCACGGCGAAAAGCCGCCCAAGTTCTCCGGTGTCAACTTCAAACGCTGGCAACAAAACATGTTGTTTTACTTGACAACCTTGGGTCTGTCCCGGTTTCGAAAAGAGGACCCCCTACCATTGGCGATGAAGAATCTGACAACCAATAGAGAATCGTTGTAGATGCTTGACATAACAACAATTTCCTGTGTCAGAATTATATTTTGAACGGGCTAGACGACACCATCTACAATGTTTATAGTTCGTTCAAAACGTCCAAAGAGTTGTGGGACTCTTTGGAGAAGAAATATAAAATAGAAGATGCCGGCACGAAGAAATTTAATGTCGGTAAATTTCTAGATTATAAGATGGTTGACACCAAAACGGTGATTAGCCAAGTGCAAGAAATTCATATCATACTTCACGACTTAGTGTCTAAAGGGATGATTCTGAGTGAGTCGTTCCAAGTGCCTGTGATTATCGAAAAATTTTCGTCATCATGGAAAAATTTTAAGAACTACCTCAAGCAAAAGCGGAAGAAAATGGGGTTTGAGGATTTGATAGTTCAACTTCGGATTGAGGAAGACAACCATGATTTCGATTGGAAATCTACAATTGTGGGGGTGTGAACACACTTTATGGAACACCAGTAGAGTTTCTATTGCATTTTTAAATGTAACAGAAGGTGTTGCCAAAAGTGTTGTGGGACCAAAACCACAATTGCATGAAGTGTTGCTCTAAATGTTGTAACACTAGAGGTAGACACACTATCAAATTAAATCCGAAGTGTTACTAAAGATGTGATAACACCGAAGGTTACATACATTGTAAAAGGTGTTAATATTGCTGTTGGGACTAAGGTCTGAAATCTATTAGAACCAGATTCTAACTGGATTATTGGGACAATGTTCTAAAAAATAAAACAAATGGCCGAGAGCCATAAAAGTTCTGGATAATATTGTGTTGAACAAGAATACCAGAAGTTGAAAGGGGGAGCTTTACTTTTTAGCAAACCACATAAAGAAGAATACCTTGAAATATAGGGGTGCTTTGGCTAAAGTAGAAGCAACCAAGGAAATAAATTCAGCATTCATAATATAAATGATGGTAGGATCATTAAATCATGAAATGTTGTATTTATTGAAGGTGTCCTTTCTTGAAAAGGAAAGAGGTAAGTCTGGGCATGTTAGTCAAAGACATGATACCATTAAACAGTTGATTTTGAATGGAGTTATTTCGGTTGACTACGTGAAGTTAAAGGAAAACCTTGTGGATCCGCTTACAAAATGCATAAATCGAGATCAATTGTATAAACTGTTAAGGGGAATGAGTTTAAAATCCACAAACTAAAGAATGTTCATAGTGGTAACCCAACCTTGTGAATTGGAGATCCCAAGACCTTGGTTCAATGGGACAACTAAGTTATGAATGTTGGTGAACACTTGGAAAATGTGTTAGCTCATTCTTGAATCTTGAAACTTCCAAGTGAAAGAAAACACTGTTGAATGTGGTGAGGTTACGTTTAAGACTTTTAATGATTCCTATACCAAAATGTGGAGTATGGAAAGATACATTTCAATAGGAGATCACCTATATAAGTGAGAAGTAATGGCCGCTCCAAAGAAACACTTATGAATCTAAAATATGGTCCAGGGCCAAAATGGACACAACGTGAGAACAACAAGTGTTAGAATTATTATTGTGTAAAATGGGTGTTGACCCGATTTTGACCTAATAATTAAGTAGTTTCCATTAGTGAAAAATAAAATAAAATTAATTGTAAAAATTGTACTAAGAGAGTAGATGAAAATAATATTTGGAATTTCTCAAAACCAGTGCAGGTGAATGAGAAATTAATTCTAAGTTAGTTACTTAAAACTAGAAACCGGTATAGAAAATAGAAAATGTGGGGAAGGAGATATGCTCCATCCCACATAGGAAGAGGAGGCAAAGTTTGCTCACTTTATTTATCCCAAGTTGGACTTATGGGTTTGGGACCTTGGGGGCACCCAAGCTTTTAAAGGAGTGAGGATCTACATGCTTGTAGGTTTGGTTCAAAGCATGCACGCGCACGCCGCCGTGGCTCGACCCGGGTCCAAGGTCCTGGGTCGTGGGCCTGGGCTTGGTCTTCAAGGCCCTTATTCTTTTTGGACCAAAAACCTTTAAAATAAATACTTAATTAATGTTTTAAATTAATTAATTAAAGTTTCCAACTGAAAAGTGTTCGCATCCGAGCACGGCGGATGCACGGCTCGTTCGTTGGGTCGTGCGTCAAGTTGAAACTTTGTCATTTCGTTCGCATCCGAGCACGGGCACACGCACGGGCCGTGCGCCTAGTCGTGCGTCGATGCGAACCTCTAAACAAATGCGTTTGTTTGGTGTAAACATGTCTTTTCGAGCCAAAAGACATAAACTTTCCATACGGGCACCTTGATTCCTATATATATCTGACCCCTGCAGATGAAATGAGACATGAAAAAACATAAGATACCAGCTTTATAATCGAGTCATTGCATTACAACATATTGACATTTCTTCCTTCAAAGCTTGAAAGTTTCAAATACTCATTGTTGTTCGCTGTAGTTTCGAGTTTAGAAGTGCTCTAAATTCGAAATAGAAAAGTCGTATCTCAGGGACGAACGCGGGAACCATAAGCACTTTGTATACGGGGTATTTTTGTGTTGTGGAGACTGTATCTAATATAGGCCTCGACTAAGCCAAAATACCCAAACACTTAGCGATATTCTAAAACAGAAACCTTCTAATTTACCCAAACAATTGCAAGACAAAAATTCATGTTTATGTTCAAGACGATGGCTTCAGTTTCATTCACTCCGATGGCTGCTGCTCCTGCTCACGACGAAAAGCCGCCCAAGTTCTCAGCGTCAACTTCAAACACGGCAACAAAAGATGATGTTTTACATGACAACCTTGTACCTATCCCGTTTCGGGAAGGAGAACCCCTAGCATTGGCGATGAAGAATCCGACAACCAATGGAGAATTGCTATGGTTGCTTGGCATAACAGCGATTTCCTGTATTGGAATTATATTTTGAACATGCTAGACGACACCCTCTACAACATCTATATTTTGTTCAAAACGTCAAAGAGTTGTGGGACTCATTGGAGAAGAAATATAAAATAGAAGATGCCAGCATAAAGAAATTTGTTATCGGTAAATTTCTGGATTATAAGATGGTTGACACCAAAATGGTGATTAGCCAAGTGCAAATCTTCGAGATCATACTTCACGACTTAGTGTTTGAAGGGATGATTCTAAGTGAGTCGTTCAAGTGGCTACGATTATCGAAATATTGCCGCCATCGTGGAATGATTTTAAGAACTACCTCAAGCACAAGAGAAAGGAAATAGGGCTTGAGGATTTGATAGTTCACTTTGGATTGAGGAAGACAATCGTGATTCCAATTGGAAATCTATAATTGTGGGGTGTGACCATACTTTATGGAACACCGGTAGAGTTTCTATTGCATTTTTAAATGTAAAAGGAAGGTGTTGCCAAAAGTGTTGTGGGACCAAAACCACAATTGCATGAAGTGTTGCTCTAAATGTTGTAACACTAGAGGTAGACACACTATCAAATTAAATCTGAAGTGTTACTAAAGATGTGATAACACCGAAGGTTACATACATTGTAAAAGGTGTTAATATTCTTTGTTGGGACTAAGGTCCGAAATCTATTAAAACCGATTCTAAGCGGATTATTGGGACAATGTTCTAAAAAATAAAACAAATGGCCGAGAGCCATAAAAGTTCTGGATAATATTGTGTTGAACAAGAATACCAGAAGTTGAAAGGGGGAGCTTTACTTTTTAGCAAACCACATAAAGAAGAATACCTTGAAATATAGGGGTGCTTTGGCTAAAGTAGAAGCAACCAAGGAAATAAATTCAGCATTCATAATATAAATGATGGTAGGATCATTAAATCATGAAATGTTGTATTTATTGAAGGTGTCCTTTCTTGAAAAGGAAAGAGGTAAGTCTGGGCATGTTAGTCAAAGACATTATACCATTAAACAGTTGATTTTGAATGGAGTTATTTCAGTTGACTACGTGAAGTTAAAGGAAAACCTTGTGGATCCGCTTACAAAATGCATAAATCGAGATCAATTATATAAACTGTTAAGGGGAATGAGTTTAAAATCCACAAACTAAAGAATGTTCATAGTGGTAACCCAACCTAGTGAATTGGAGATCCCAAGACCTTGGTTCAATGGGACAACTAAGTTATGAATGTTCAAATTTGAACACTTGGAAAATGTGTTAGCTCATTCTTGAATCTTGAAACTTCCAAGTGAAAAAAACCGTTGAATGTGGTGAGGTTACGTTTAAGACTTTTAATGATTCCTATACCAAAATGTGGAGTATGGAAAGATACATTTCAAGTAGGAGATCACCTATATAAGTGAGAAGTAATGGCCGCTCCAAAGAAACACTTATGAATCTAAGATATGGTCCAGGGTCAAAATGGACACAACGTGAGAACAACAAGTGTTAGAATTATTATTGTGTAAAATGGGTGTTGACCCGATTTTGACCTAATAATTAAGTAGTTTCCATTAGTGAAAAATAAAATTAAATTAATTGTAAAAATTGTACTAAGAGAGTAGATGAAAATAATATTTGGAATTTCTCAAAACCAGTGCAGGTGAATGAGAAATTAATTCTAGAAGTTAGTTACTTAAAACTAGAAACCGGTATAGAAAATAGAAAATGTGGGGAAGGAGATATGCTCCATCCCACATAGGAAAGAAGGAGGCAAAGTTTGCTCACTTTATTTATCCCAAGTTGGACTTATGGGTTTGGGACCTCGGGGGCACCCAAGCTTTTAAAGGAGTGAGGATCTACATGCTTGTGGGTTTGGTTCAAAGCATGCACGCCAAGACGCCGCCCGTGGCTCGACCGGGTCCAAGGTCCTGGGTCGTGGGCACGGGCTTGGTCTTCAAGGCCCTTATTCTTTTGGACCAAAAACCTTTAAAATAAATACTTAATTAATGTTTTAAATTAATTAATTAAAGTTTCAACTGAAAAGTGTTCGCATCCGAGCACGGCGGATGCACGCTCGTTCGTTGGGTCGTCGTCGTCAAGTTGAAACTTTGTCATTTCGTTCGCATCCGAAAGCACGGGCACACGCACGGGCCGCGTGCGCTAGTCGTGCGTCGATGCGAACCACTAAACAAATGCGTTTGTTTGGTGTAAACATGTCTTTTCGAGCCAAAAGACATAAACTTTCCATACGGGCACCTTGATTCCTATATATATCGACCCCTGAGATGAAATGAGACATGAAAAAACATAAGATACCGACTTTATAATCGAGTCATTGCATTACAACATATTGACATTTCTTCCTTCAAAGCTTGAAAGTTTCAAATACTCATTGTTGTTATTTGTAGTTTCGAGTTTAGAAGTGCTCTAAATTCGAAATAGAAAAGTCGTATCTCGGGTGACGAACGGGAACCATAAGCACTTTGTATACGGGGTATTTTTGTGTTGTGGAGACTGTATCAATATAGGCCTCGACTAAGCCAAAATACCCAAACACTTAGCGATATTCTAAAACGAAACCTTCTAATTTACCCAAACAATTGCAAGGCAAAAATTCATGTTTATGTTCAAGACGATGGCTTGATTTCATTCACTCGTTGGTTCTTTGCTCTGCTCACGACGAAAAGCCGCCCAAGTTCTCCGTCGACTTCAAAAACACTGGCAACAAAAGATGATGTTTTACATGACAACCTTGTACCTATCCCGGTTTCTGAAGGAGAACCCCCTACCATTGGCGATGAAGAATCCGACAACCAATGGAGAATTGCTATGGCTGCTTGGCATAACAGCGATTTCCTGTATTGGAATTATATTTTGAACATGCTATCGACACCTCTACAACATCTATATTTTGTTCAAAACGTCAAAGAGTTGTGGGACTCATTGGAGAAGAAATATAAAATAGAAGATGCCAGCATAAAGAAATTTGTTATCGGTAAATTTCTGGATTATAAGATGGTTGACACCAAAATGGTGATTAGCCAAGTGTAATTCTTTCAGATCATACTTCACGACTTAGTGTTTGAAGGGATGATTCTAAGTGAGTCGTTCCAAGTGGCTACGATTATCGAAATATTGCCGCCATCGTGGAATGATTTTAAGAACTACCTCAAGCACAAGAGAAAGGAAATAGGGCTTGAGGATTTGATAGTTCGGCTTTGGATTGAGGAACACAATCGTGATTCCAATTGGAAATCTATAATTGTGGGGGTGTGACCATACTTTATGGAACACCAGTAGAGTTTCTATTGCATTTTTAAATGTAATAGAAGGTGTTGCCAAAAGTGTTGTGGGACCAAAACCACAATTGCATGAAGTGTTGCTCTAAATGTTGTAACACTAGAGGTAGACACACTATCAAATTAAATCCGAAGTGTTACTAAAGATGTGATAACACCGAAGGTTACAAACATTGTAAAAGGTGTTAATATTCTTTGGGACTAAGGTCCGAAATCTATTAAAACCGATTCTAAGCTGGATTATTGGGACAATGTTCTAAAAAATAAAACAAATGGCCGAGAGCCATAAAAGTTCGGATAATATTGTGTTGAACAAGAATACGAGAAGTTGAAAGGGGAGCTTTACTTTTTAGCAAACCACATAAAGAAGAATACCTTGAAATATAGGGTGCTTTGGCTAAAGTAGAAGCAACCAAGGAAATAAATTCAGCATTCATAATATAAATGATGGTAGGATCATTAAATCATGAAATGTTGTATTTATTGAAGGTGTCCTTTCTTGAAAAGGAAAGAGGTAAGTCTGGGCATGTTAGTCAAAGACATGATACCATTAAACAGTTGATTTTGAATGGAGTTATTTCGGTTGACTACGTGAAGTTAAAGGAAAACCTTGTGGATCCGCTTACAAAATGCATAAATCGAGATCAATTGTATAAACTGTTAAGGGGAATGAGTTTAAAATCCACAAACTAAAGAATGTTCATAGTGGTAACCCAACCTTGTGAATTGGAGATCCCAAGACCTTGGTTCAATGGGACAACTAAGTTATGAATGTTCAGCTGAACACTTGGAAAATGTGTTAGCTCATTCTTGAATCTTGAAACTTCCAAGTGAAAGAAAACCTGTTGAATGTGGTGAGGTTACGTTTAAGACTTTTAATGATTCCTATACCAAAATGTGGAGTATGGAAAGATACATTTCAATAGGAGATCACCTATATAAGTGAGAAGTAATGGCCGCTCCAAAGAAACACTTATGAATCTAAAATATGGTCCAGGGCCAAAATGGACACAACGTGAGAACAACAAGTGTTAGAATTATTATTGTGTAAAATGGGTGTTGACCCGATTTTGACCTAATAATTAAGTAGTTTCCATTAGTGAAAAATAAAATTAAATTAATTGTAAAAATTGTACTAAGAGAGTAGATGAAAATAATATTTGGAATTTCTCAAAACCAATTCTGGGTGAATGAGAAATTAATTCTAGAAGTTAGTTACTTAAAACTAGAAACCGGTATAGAAAATAGAAAATGTGGGGAAGGAGATATGCTCCATCCCACATAGGAAGAGGAGGCAAAGTTTGCTCACTTTATTTATCCCAAGTTGGACTTATGGGTTTGGGACATTGGGGGCACCCAAGCTTTTAAAGGAGTGAGGATCTACATGCTTGTGGGTTTGGTTCAAAGCATGCACGCGCCGACGCCGCCGTGGCTCGACCCGGTCCAAGGTCTGGGTCGTGGCCTGGGCTTGGTCTTCAAGGCCCTTATTCTTTTTGGACCAAAAACCTTTAAAATAAATACTTAATTAATGTTTTAAATTAATTAATTAAAGTTTCCAACTGAAAAGTGTTCGCATCCGAGCACGGCGGATGCACGGCTCGTTCGTTGGGTCGTGCGTCAAGTTGAAACTTTGTCATTTCGTTCGCATCCGAGCACGGGCGGACGCCTTGCGGGCGTGCGCTAGTCGTAAGCGTCGATGCGAACCTCTAAACAAATGCGTTTGTTTGGTGTAAACATGTCTTTTCGAGCCAAAAGACATAAACTTTCCATACGGGCACCTTGATTCCTATATATATATCGACCCTGCAGATGAAATGAGACATGAAAAAACATAAGATACCGGCTTTATAATCGAGTCATTGCATTACAACATATTGACATTTCTTCCTTCAAAGCTTGAAAGTTTCAAATACTCATTGTTGTTGTTTGTAGTTTCGAGTTTAGAAGTGCTCTAAATTCGAAATAGAAAAGTCGTATCTCGGGGACGATGACGAACGGGAACCATAAGCACTTTGTATACGGGGTATTTTTGTGTTGTGGAGACTGTATCTAATATAGGCCTCGACTAAGCCAAAATACCCAAACACTTAGCGATATTCTAAAACAGAAACCTTCTAATTTACCCAAACAATTGCAAGACAAAAATTCATGTTTATGTTCAAGACGATGGCTTGATTTCATTCACTCCGATCATTCTTTGCTCCTGCTCACGACGAAAAGCCGCCCAAGTTCTCCAGCGTCGACTTCAAACACTGGCAACAAAAGATGATGTTTTACATGACAACCTTGTACCTATCCCGGTTTCTGAAGGAGAACCCCCTACCATTGGCGATGAAGAATCCGACAACCAATGGAGAATTGCTATGGTCGCTTGGCATAACAAATGATTTCTGTATTGGAATTATATTTTGAACATGCTAGACGACACCCTCTACAACATCTATATTTTGTTCAAAACGTCAAAGAGTTGTGGGACTCATTGGAGAAGAAATATAAAATAGAAGATGCCAGCATAAAGAAATTTGTTATCGGTAAATTTCTGGATTATAAGATGGTTGACACCAAAATGGTGATTAGCCAAGTGCAAATCTTTCAGATCATACTTCACGACTTAGTGTTTGAAGGGATGATTCTAAGTGAGTCGTTCCAAGTGGCTACGATTATCGAAATATTGCCGCCATCGTGGAATGATTTTAAGAACTACCTCAAGCACAAGAGAAAGGAAATAGGGCTTGAGGATTTGATAGTTCGGCTTTGGATTGAGGAAGACAATCGTGATTCCAATTGGAAATCTATAATTGTGGGGGTGTGACCATACTTTATGGAACACCAGTAGAGTTTCTATTGCATTTTTAAATGTAACAGAAGGTGTTGCCAAAAGTGTTGTGGGACCAAAACCACAATTGCATGAAGTGTTGCTCTAAATGTTGTAACACTAGAGGTAGACACACTATCAAATTAAATCCGAAGTGTTACTAAAGATGTGATAACAGAAGGTTACATACATTGTAAAAGGTGTTAATATTCTTTGTTGGGACTAAGGTCCGAAATCTATTAAAACGATTCTAAGCTGGATTATTGGGACAATGTTCTAAAAAATAAAACAAATGGCCGAGAGCCATAAAAGTTCGGATAATATTGTGTTGAACAAGAATACGAGAAGTTGAAAGGGGAGCTTTACTTTTTAGCAAACCACATAAAGAAGAATACCTTGAAATATAGGGGTGCTTTGGCTAAAGTAGAAGCAACCAAGGAAATAAATTAAAGCATTCATAATATAAATGATGGTAGGATCATTAAATCATGAAATGTTGTATTTATTGAAGGTGTCCTTTCTTGAAAAGGAAAGAGGTAAGTCTGGGCATGTTAGTCAAAGACATTATACCATTAAACAGTTGATTTTGAATGGAGTTATTTCGGTTGACTACGTGAAGTTAAAGGAAAACCTTGTGGATCCGCTTACAAAATGCATAAATCGAGATCAATTGTATAAACTGTTAAGGGAATGAGTTTAAAATCCACAAACTAAAGAATGTTCATAGTGGTAACCCAACCTTGTGAATTGGAGATCCCAAGACCTTGGTTCAATGGGACAACTAAGTTATGAATGTTCAAATTTGAACACTTGGAAAATGTGTTAGCTCATTCTTGAATCTTGAAACTTCCAAGTGAAAGAAAACCACGTTGAATGTGGTGAGGTTACGTTTAAGACTTTTAATGATTCCTATACCAAAATGTGGAGTATGGAAAGATACATTTCAAGTAGGAGATCACCTATATAAGTGAGAAGTAATGGCCGCTCCAAAGAAACACTTATGAATCTAAGATATGGTCCAGGGTCAAAATGGACACAACGTGAGAACAACAAGTGTTAGAATTATTATTGTGTAAAATGGGCGTTGACCCGATTTTGACCTAATAATTAAGTAGTTTCCATTAGTGAAAAATAAAATTAAATTAATTGTAAAAATTGTACTAAGAGAGTAGATGAAAATAATATTTGGAATTTCTCAAAACCAATTGCAGGTGAATGAGAAATTAATTCTAGAAAGTTAGTTACTTAAAACTAGAAACCGGTATAGAAAATAGAAAATGTGGGGAAGGAGATATGCTCCATCCCACATAGGAAGAAGGAGGCAAAGTTTGCTCACTTTATTTATCCCAAGTTGGACTTATGGGTTTGGGACCTTGGGGGCACCAAGCTTTTAAAGGAGTGAGGATCTACATGCTTTGTGGGTTTGGTTCAAAGCATGCACGCGCAAGACGCCGCCGTGGCTCGACCCGGGTCCAAGGTCCTGGGTCGTGGGCCTGGGGCTTGGTCTTCAAGGCCCTTATTCTTTTGGACCAAAAACCTTTAAAATAAATACTTAATTAATGTTTTAAATTAATTAATTAAAGTTTCAAGCTGAAAAGTGTTCGCATCCGAGCACGGTGGATGCACGGCTCGTTCGTTGGGTCGTGCGTCAAGTTGAAACTTTGTCATTTCGTTCGCATCCGAGCACGGGCACACGCACGGGCCGTGCGCCTAGTCGTAAGGCCGATGGGAACCTCTAAACAAATGCGTTTGTTTGGTGTAAACATGTCTTTTCGAGCCAAAAGACATAAACTTTCCATACGGGCACCTTGATTCCTATATATATCGACCCTGCAGATGAAATGAGACATGAAAAAACATAAGATACCGACTTTATAATCGAGTCATTGCATTACAACATATTGACATTTCTTCCTTCAAAGCTTGAAAGTTTCAAATACTCATTGTTGTTCATTTGTAGTTTCGAGTTTAGAAGTGCTCTAAATTCGAAATAGAAAAGTCGTATCTCGGGATGAACGGGAACCATAAGCACTTTGTATACGGGGTATTTTTGTGTTGTGGAGATCTGTATCCAATATAGGCCTCGACTAAGCCAAATTACCCAAACACTTAGCGATATTCTAAAACGAAACCTTCTAATTTACCCAAACAATTGCAAGACAAAAATTCATGTTTATGTTCAAGACGATGGCTTGATTTCATTCACTCCGATGGGCTGCTTTCGTGCTCACGCATTTAAAAGCCGCCCAAGTTCTCCGTCGACTTCAAACACGGCAACAAAAGATGATGTTTTACATGACAACCTTGTACCTATCCGGTTTCGAAGGAGAACCCCTACCATTGGCGATGAAGAATCCGACAACCAATGGAGAATTGCTATGGCTGCTTGGCATAACAGCGATTTCCTGTATTGGAATTATATTTTGAACATGCTAGACGACACCCTCTACAACATCTATATTTTGTTCAAAACGTCAAAGAGTTGTGGGACTCATTGGAGAAGAAATATAAAATAGAAGATGCCAAAGATAAAGAAATTTGTTATCGGTAAATTTCTCGGATTATAAGATGGTTGACACCAAAATGGTGATTAGCCAAGTGCAAATCTTTCAGATCATACTTCACGACTTAGTGTTTGAAGGGATGATTCTAAGTGAGTCGTTCCAAGTGGCTACGATTATCGAAATATTGCCGCCATCGTGGAATGATTTTAAGAACTACCTCAAGCACAAGAGAAAGGAAATAGGGCTTGAGGATTTGATAGTTCGGCTTTGGATTGAGGAAGACAATCGTGATTCCAATTGGAAATCTATAATTGTGGGGGTGTGACCATACTTTATGGAACACCAGTAGAGTTTCTATTGCATTTTTAAATGTAATAGAAGGTGTTGCCAAAAGTGTTGTGGGACCAAAACCACAATTGCATGAAGTGTTGCTCTAAATGTTGTAACACTAGAGGTAGACACACTATCAAATTAAATCCGAAGTGTTACTAAAGATGTGATAACACCGAAGGTTACATACATTGTAAAAGGTGTTAATATTGCTGTTGGGACTAAGGTCTGAAATCTATTAAAACCAGATTCTAACTGGATTATTAGGACAATGTTCTAAAAAATAAAACAAATGGCCGAGAGCCATAAAAGTTCGGATAATAATATTGTGTTGAACAAGAATACCGAGAAGTTGAAAGGGGAGCTTTACTTTTAGCAAACCACATAAAGAAGAATACCTTGAAATATAGGGTGCTTTGGCTAAAAGTAGAAGCAACCAAGGAAATAAATTCAAAGCATTCATAATATAAATGATGGTAGGATCATTAAATCATGAAATGTTGTATTTATTGAAGGTGTCCTTTCTTGAAAAGGAAAGAGGTAAGTCTGGGCATGTTAGTCAAAGACATTATACCATTAAACAGTTGATTTTGAATGGAGTTATTTCAGTTGACTACGTGAAGTTAAAGGAAAACCTTGTGGATCCGCTTACAAAATGCATAAATCGAGATCAATTATATAAACTGTTAAGGGGAATGAGTTTAAAATCCACAAACTAAAGAATGTTCATAGTGGTAACCCAACCTAGTGAATTGGAGATCCCAAGACCTTGGTTCAATGGGACAACTAAGTTATGAATGTTCAGCTGAACACTTGGAAAATGTGTTAGCTCATTCTTGAATCTTGAAACTTCCAAGTGAAAGAAAACCTGTTGAATGTGGTGAGGTTACGTTTAAGACTTTTAATGATTCCTATACCAAAATGTGGAGTATGGAAAGATACATTTTAATAGGAGATCACCTATATAAGTGAGAAGTAATGGCCGCTCCAAAGAAAATCTTATGAATCTAAGATATGGTCCAGGGCCAAAATGGACACAACGTGAGAACAACAAGTGTTAGAATTATTATTGTGTAAAATGGGTGTTGACCCGATTTTGACCTAATAATTAAGTAGTTTCCATTAGTGAAAAATAAAATTAAATTAATTGTAAAAATTGTACTAAGAGAGAAGATGAAAATAATATTTGGAATTTCTCAAAACCAATTCTGGGTGAATGAGAAATTAATTCTAGAAGTTAGTTACTTAAAACTAGAAACCGGTATAGAAAATAGAAAATGTGGGGAAGGAGATATGCTCCATCCCACATAGGAAGAGGAGGCAAAGTTTGCTCACTTTATTTATCCCAAGTTGGACTTATGGGTTTGGGACCTTGGGGGCACCCAAGCTTTTAAAGGAGTGAGGATCTACATGCTTGTGGGTTTGGTTCAAAGCATGCGCGCGCACGCCGCCGTGGCTCGACCCGGGTCCAAGGTCCTGGGTCGTGGGCCTGGGCTTGGTCTTCAAGGCCCTTATTCTTTTTGGACCAAAAACCTTTAAAATAAATACTTAATTAATGTTTTAAATTAATTAATTAAAGTTTCCAACTGAAAAGTGTTCGCATCCGAGCACGGCGGATGCACGGCTCGTTCGTTGGGTCGTGCGTCAAGTTGAAACTTTGTCATTTCGTTCGCATCCGAAAGCACGGGCACACGCACGGGCCGTGCGCCTAGTCGTAAAGGCCGATGCGAACCTCTAAACAAATGCGTTTGTTTGGTGTAAACATGTCTTTTCGAGCCAAAAGACATAAACTTTCCATACGGGCACCTTGATTCTTATATATATCTGACCCCTGCAGATGAAATGAGACATGAAAAAACATAAGATACCAGCTTTATAATCGAGTCATTGCATTACAACATATTGACATTTCTTCCTTCAAAGCTTGAAAGTTTCAAATACTCATTGTTGTTCGCTGTAGTTTCGAGTTTAGAAGTGCTCTAAATTCGAAATAGAAAAGTCGTATCTTAGGGACGAACGCAGGAACCATAAGCACTTTGTATACGGGGTATTTTTGTGTTGCGGAGACTGTATCCAATATAGGCCTCGACTAAGCCAAAATACCCAAACACTTAGCGATATTCTAAAACAGAAACCTTCTAATTTACCCAAACAATTGCAAGACAAAAATTCATGTTTATGTTCAAGACGATGGCTTCAGTTTCATTCACTCCGATGGCTGCTGCTCCTGCTCACGACGAAAAGCCGCCCAAGTTCTCCAGCGTCGACTTCAAACACTGGCAACAAAAGATGATGTTTTACATGACAACCTTGTACCTATCCCGGTTTTTGAAGGAGAACCCCCTACCATTGGCGATGAAGAATCCGACAACCAATGGAGAATTGCTATGGCTGCTTGGCATAATAGCGATTTCCTTTATTGGAATTATATTTTGAACATGCTAGACGACACCCTCTACAACATCTATATTTTGTTCAAAACGCCAAAGAGTTGTGGGACTCATTGGAGAAGAAATATAAAATAGAAGATGCCAGCATAAAGAAATTTGTTATCGGTAAATTTCTGGATTATAAGATGCTTGACACCAAAATGGTGATTAGCCAAGTGCAAATCTTTCAGATCATACTTCACGACTTAGTGTTTGAAGGGATGATTCTAAGTGAGTCGTTCCAAGTGGCTACGATTATCGAAATATTGCCACCATCGTGGAATGATTTTAAGAACTACCTCAAGCACAAGAGAAAGGAAATAGGGCTTGAGGATTTGATAGTTCGGCTTTGGATTGAGGAAGACAATCGTGATTCCAATTGGAAATCTATAATTGTGGGGGTGTGACCATACTTTATGGAACACCAGTGGAGTTTCTGTTGTATTTTTAAATGTAACAGAAGGTGTTGCCAAAAGTGTTGGGGGACCAAAACTACAATTGCATGCAGTGTTGCCCAAAGCATTGTAACACTAGAGGTAGAGACACTATCAAGTTAAATCCTAAGTGTTACTAAAGATGTGATAACACCGAAGGTTACATACCTTGTAAAAGGTGTTAATAGAGTTGTTGGGACTAAGGTCTGAAATCTATTAGAACGAGATTCTAACTGGATTATTGGACAATATTCTAAAAAATAAAATAATGTGGCCGAGAACCATAAAAGTTCTGGATAATCTTGTGTTGAACAAGGATGCCAGAAGTTGAAAGGAGAAACTTTACTTTTTAGCAAACCACATAAAGGAGAATACCTTGAAATGTGGAGGTGCTTTGGCTAAAGTACAAGCAACCAAGGAAATAAATTCAGCATTCATGATATAAATGATGGTACGATCATTAAATCAAGAAATATTGTATTTATTAAAGGTGTCCTTTCTTGCAAAGGAAAGAGGTAAGTCTAGACATGTTAGTCAAAGACACGATATCATTGAACAATTGATTTCGAATAGGGTTATTTCGGTTGACTACGTGAAGTCAAAGGAAAACCTTGTGGATCAGCTTACAAAAGGCATAAATCGATATCAATTGTATGAATTGTTAAGGGGAATGGGTTTAAAATCCACGAACTAAAGAATGTTCATAGCGGTAACCCAACCTTGTGAATTGGAGATCCCAAGACCTTGGTTCAATGGGACAACTAAGTTATGAATGTTCAGCTGAACACTTGGAAAATGTGTTAGCTCATTCTCGAAACTTAAGTGAAAGAAAACCTCTTTGAATTTGGTGAGGTTAAGTTTAAGACTTTTAATGATTCCTATACCGAAGGGTGGAGTATGGCAGGATACTCTTCAATAGGAGATCACCTATATAAGTGACAAGTAATAGCCGCTTCAAAGAAACACTTATCAATCTAAGATATGGTCCAGGGCCGAAATAGACACAACGTAAGAACAACAAGTGTTAGAATTGTTATTGTGTAAGTACTGTTGTCTCGGTTTATACAAACTGCTGAGTAGTTCAAGAATTGGGTCACTAAGCAGCCATTAAATCCAATAGTATTTTACTAAGGAAGGTTCAAAGCCACAAGCTACCTGATGCAATAACAGTTCGCCGAGACTTTCAAGCGAATCTGCATACACGCATGCCTTAATTTCATTCATGTGGTGGATTGTTGGAATTTTGGTCTGGTAAAATGGGTGTTGACCCAATTTTGACCAAATAATTAAGTGGTTTCCATTAGTGAAAAATGAGATTAAATTATAGTAAAAATTCTACTAAGAGAGTAGATGAGAATACCATTTAGAATTTCTCAAAACCAATTCCAGGTGAATGAGAAATTAATGGTAGAAGCTAACCACTTAAAACTAGAAAATGGTATGGAAAATGAAAAATGGAAAATATGGGGAAGGAGATATGCTCCATCATACATAGGAAGAGGAGACAAAGTTTGCTCACTTTATTTATCCCAAGTTGGACTTATGGGTTTGGGACCTTGCGAGCGCCCAAGTTTTTAAAGGGGTGAGGACCTATATGCTTGTGGGTTTGGTTCAAAGCACACATGCGCCGCCGCCGCCGCCCGCCCGCCGCCGGCTCGGCCCGGTCCGAGGTCGTGGGCCTGGGCACGGGCTTCAAGGCCCTTATTCTTTTTGAATCAAAAAACCTTTAAAATAAATTATTAATTAATTTTTAAATTAATTAATTAAAGTTTCAAATCGAAAAGTGTTCGCATCCGAGCACAAAGCGGACGCATGGCCCATGCATCAAGGAAAAATTTTGTCATTTCGTTCGCATCCGAGCACAAACACACGCATGGGCCGTGCGCTCAGTCGTGCATCGATGTGAACCTCTGAACAAATGCGCCTGTTCTGTGTAAACATGTCTTTTCGAGCCAAAAAACATGATCTTTCCATACGGGCACCTTGATGTCTATATATATCTGACCCTGCAGATGAAATGAGACACGAAAAACATAAAATATCAGATTTATAATCGAGTCATTGCATTACAACATATTGACATTCCTTCTTTCAAAGCTTGAAAGTTTCTAACACTCATCGTTGTTCGTTGTAGTTTAAAGTTTACGAGTGCTGTAAATTCGAAATAGAAAAGTTGTTGTATCTTAGGGACGAACGCGGAACCATAAGTACTTTGTATACGCGGCATTTTCGTCTTGCAGGGACTGTATCCAATACAGGCCTCGACTAAGCCAAAATACCCAAACACTTAGCAATATTCTGAAACATAAACCTTCCAATTTACCCAAACAACTATTAGGGTGCGGCAAAACTTTTTTTTTTTAAATTCTTTTTGCAAAATCACCATGTATCTTTGAAAAACTCTCGGATTTTAAGTCATAAAAATTTTAATTTCTTTTGGAGTTTCATGTAAATTACATGTGAAAAATTGGGAAATATGTATCTGTATGCAAAAATCAGAGCTTTCGTTGATGTAGTTGCTCAATAAGGTGTTGGGAAAAGCCGTTATATTTGGTCGGAGATTGCCAAATACACTAATGTTGGTATTGATCGGAGATTCAAAAAACTCCAATTTTTTATGTGATGATTTCCTAGCAATTTTATAATTTCCTGCCAATTAAGAACCAAATCCGAGATTTTTTCTAGGATATATATATATATATATATATATCGCCAAACGGGATTTAAAAATACCAATTTGTCACATCTCCATAATTAGGTGACTATAAGAACAATTTACCCTGTTTTAATGTTATGTTTTGTAAAATACTTCAATTCTACTAATATTTTGCCACCACGCAGTACTCATGTTATTTGCATAGATCATTTCATTTCATTAATTCTAATTTATTCCCTACTTTTCCAAACTTCCATTTTTATTTTTATTTTGGATAGATTCACGTCTACCACAATGGTGACAAATGCTCCTGAATATGACAAGATGGAAAATAGCCGGCAGTATGCAGCTTTAAACTTGAGCCAATTCACCAACATAGAGGAGAGAAGAAATAGGCCAAGTTAACATGAATTATGGCACTAACAATATTATTATTGACAAGGCTGATGAGGAAAATTCTGACAAATTAGTTAGCTGCAATAAAATGCACACAAGTGATCAGCTACAAGCTCCAGATCAAGTCCATCCACCAAAGGAAGTATGTCAAGATACATTTGATAATCCCCAGCAAGAGGTAAAATATTAAGAAATTGCTAATATTATTTACTAGTCCTTTTTCCATTCATTAATGCCAGGCCAGTTGAGTATGTAGACAACCTATTTTCAGAAAAGTACTAGAAAACCAAAGAGAATTTTTTTAATAAAAAAAAACGAAGTTTGGGATAATTACAAAATAGCCCAGAAGTTTTTAAAAATTACAAAAGTCATGTTGAGATTTGATCGGTTTGACATTTTGATCCCCCTTAATTTATAAGAAAAAATAATATTTCAAATACCCCTCTGACAGAAGTATAGCATGAATTACCCCCAAAATTTTTGTTTTTGTAATTTTCAATAAACTCTAGATTTTTTTGTAATTAGCCCAAACCTCAGGTTTTTTTTAATTATCTCTTTATTTAATGATAATAAGCATGTTTTTAATTATAAGTTGGTGATTTAACATTGTGTTGACATTTTCTTGTCATGTGTCTGCATTTGAATATATATCCGAATTCATTATTGCATTCTTGTTTCTTTGCGATGCATGTATATAGGATACTACTGGAGACAATACACTCTGGACAAAGAATATTCAGAAGAGCAATTTGTGGGAGTGGGAGGACTTGCTTCGTGATGATCAGAATTTTAACTTGGGAAATTTACCCAAGTAAATAATGAGCATAAAATTAAGAATTTTTTTGAATTGTTGCAGACACTTTCCAATTTAAAAGCTATACTTTTAAGTCACCTATCTGTGAACATCAAGCGTACTAGAGATTGTTACGATATCATCTACTTGACATTTTCGAAAGAGTTTACATATTTCCAACTTTATTAATGTGATATGTGCATGATGTGAGATATAGCTCAATTTTTTTCACAAAAACTTTTGTCAGACCGTCTAACGGGTCTTTTCCATTAGACGGATCCAACTTGATCCAGGTTTTTCGTAATTTCATGCACCAGTGGCATATTTGTAATATTCTGGAACAGTGCATCGAAAAATATTAATTAGTAGTTCCTCGAAAAAGTATTAGTAGTTCTCACGGAGAGTGTTTAGTAGTTCTCTGAATATAATTAACTTTTTCTCCCGAAAAGTATTGAGTCCCTCAAAAAAGTATTAGTAATCTGCTTGAACAATTAAATTTTTCAGTAATCATCTTGAAAAATATTTATTTTTTCCATCAATAGTATCAGTATTCCTAGTAAAATGTATTAGTAATCTTATTTAAAAGTATTATAATGTTATGATTACATGTATTTTAGTATTCCTCTTGAAAAGTAATATTTCCTTATAAAAAGTATCAGTAGTTCTCCATAAAAGTATTAGTTCTTCCCCAAAAAGTATCGTAGTCATCCTAAAAATATATGGTAGCACCCCTAAAATTATTAGTTTTTCCTCCGAAAAGTATTAGTAGTCCTCCTAAAATGTATTAGCAGCGGCCAACGGATGTGGTATTGGTACTTGTGCGGGCTGTTGGTGGGCTGACGGGTCGGATATTTAGATTTGTCTAACGAATTAGATCCATTAGACCGTCTAACAGTAAACTAACCCATTTCTTTTTGTTATTGTTGTTGTTGACATTATTTGTTGATTATAATGTGTTACAATTGGAAAATCCTTTACAAAGGTTATTACAATTTAAATAACAGAACATAAAAGCACAAAATATAATCATTACAGATTCTGAAAAATTTCCAGAAAATAGAAAGTTGCTATTTCTTGAAATTGGAATTCTGAAACTCGATATGAGCCGAGTCGAGAAAAAATCTCTTTTCGCAAGACAACTACGTCCCGGCTAGTGCTCACGGTTCGACGTATTATCTCCAAAGATAAAACAATTTCATCTTTTGTGTAGTAGCACCACTAACACAGAAGTACCTTTGAACTACAAGGAGTTGAAGGCTAGTTGCTGGACTAAATTGTAGAATGCAAAAGAGGAGTATATACTTTGTATGAAGTAAGAATTGCGTGTTAAATTCTGCAATGCACAACCATGTATATATAAACAACAATTCCACCTGTAGGAGATAAAACAGGATAGTGCGCCTTAATAAGGTGTAATAGCCCATGTGTTACATCCCACTACCGCATAACATACAAGTAGTGGGCTATTTTCAGGTGACCGATACTGCAGGAGTTACTAACTCCAACAGTCACACGAATATGGACACCTACAATGTGAAGATTCATTGGGCTCCAATAATCTAAAGAAACTTGAATCTGGGCCAAGCCCATTTTCGAGTGACAAAACTATAATGGACCTAGACCCAGACCCACTCCAAAGGGCCGAGCCGGGTCGGACAGGCACGCGCGCGTGTGGCCTACTTGTGGTCATCCACTTGTGTTATAGCTTATCCAATAAATAACACGTTTTAGTATATAAACTAGGATAAACAATGATTTATTTTCTATGTGGGATAAGACTCCCTTTACATAATGACAATTCATGTGGCCAACTTCGTGTATTTATTTCTCACTCACCAAAATTCAGTTTTGAGAAATAAAAAATACTACTAACATTTACTCAAAATGTAGATTAACAATATAGAATTTAATTCCTCTAGAATTAAATATTTAGCTACCAAAAATTTAGTCAAAGTCAGTGTAGGTCCCAAGGGGTGTCAGTTAAGTCTAGAAGGGGGGGGGGGTTGATTGAATAAACTTAACCAATTTTTTGATTTAAATCAAATTTAAAGTTTGTCAAATGCTTGACTAAGTCTCTTGAGAGGCAGTGGGTCAAACTTCACGGAGGAGAGTTAACCACTCAACAAACTCGAATGAGTTGTTGATAGAGTAAGCTTTTTATAAAATCTGTTTTGTTGATTTTTAACAGTGGAAGTCTTAACACCATTTTTAAGATTAGTTATCAACACTTGTTTTAATCTTAGTTATTATCAGTTGGATAAGGAAATAAGCACAAGTAAATAAATATGCATAAAACAAATGTGCTGAAAGTAAATGACACAGATAATTTATAGTAGTTCGAGGATGGGGTAATTCTTCTACTCCATTCTTCTCCTACTCCAGGAAGAATATACTAATATAACTTGGCTCTTTACAAGAGTACAAATACAGTCCGAGTAAGCCTTGATCACACAACTGGCTTCACTCCTGGGACTCAACTCTTCGTAAGGCAACTGCCTCACTAATTAATCTTTTCAAATACTTCGGACTTGATCACGTAGCCTCCGTCGGATTTGAACCAGGTTCTAACTTAAACTTCACTGCACTTCCTTCACTTCGTGGATGTGCAGACCTCTTGTTCTTTTGAACAATTTTCCTCTTCAACTTGAAGTATATCTTCTTTCCTTCACTGAGTTGTGTTGGATAGAGTTACTTCAAATATTAGGCCTGGGGATTTAGAATTTTAGCTTTGAGAGAGAGTATTGCAGATGCTTGCTTGAATGCTCAGATTTCTCTAATGTGTCATGTGTTACGTCTCTCGTACCTCTCTCTGAAAATTCATCAGCCTTTTATAGTGAGAGTTTGAAATTCACTCGTTGAAGAGATAGACAAATTCAAACTTTACTTCTTGTCCGTTGGCTTGGCTTGTTCCGCAGCTTTTAATGTTGACCCAACCTTAGCATTAACTACCTGCAGGTGCATGAGTTGTACTAAGGTTCTACAAGCATTCTATTGGCTCTTGCTACTTGCACTCTTTCAAAGAAGATAACTTTTGAGGGGGAGTCTGTCCCTTACCAATTTGGAAAAGTCTTGACTTTTCTTTGCAACAAACTTCTTCAGATTTATCTAAAGTCGTTCAGCTGCTTTACCCCTTAAGTTGAGTCTTCTCCTTGATTCTTGGATGACTCTGTTGTAAGTCTAATGAAAGACACAACTGCTTTACTTGAATGAAGATCATAATGGCTACTCAATGCGACACAATGAATCTTCTCGCACTTCTTGAAGAAGTCTTCTCGCATCTTTAACTTTGATTTCGATAACTCAAACTTATATTCTAACTATTAGAAAGTTGAAATACACACAAAAAATGAGGTGCCAACTTTCTAATATAAGTTTTCTAACAATTTCCTCCTTTTTGATAATGCTCAAACTTAAATCATCATAAAGTACCGAAATAAAATAATTGAAAAGAATGTATCATTTTATTAATGAATCATCCATCACTTACATTATTTTTGTGCATTTACATAGAATTGTAAAATACAACAAAATTTCTATACAGCTGAATCCTAATGCCTTGGTTGTCTTCTCTTCTTTTGTTCTTTCTCTCGCATATGGCGATCTTCTTCAGCTCTTCTTCTTCGCTCTTCTTCTTTTTTTCTCTTCCCCTCTCATAGTCAGCTTTCAACTTTTCAATCATCCATTCATTGAATCCTTTGAGCATTTTTTTCATATTTTAAATTTATCTCATTTGCTCTACGAGTAGCTTCCCTGCTCCGAGCTTTATCATAGCCCATCCAATATGCAAAGTCTTTTTCGAGAGGATTGATTGACATGATTCCACTTAGCCCCTTTGGCACCTTCTGCCTCTCCCACCAGACTTGTAATCTCTTTCTGAACCTCTTTCAGATCCTCTGTCTCTAGCATGGCTGCTTCCCATGGGTGTTTGACTGGGCTGACTCTGTGGAGTCTAATGACTCTTAGAAGGTTTTTCCTTAGTCGGTTGCTTCCTAATCTGCTCAATATCTCTTAAGCCCCTTCTCCAATATAAATCCCACGCATCAGCTACCTTCATCCCTTCATAATATCCTTATGATAGAAGAGTATCAAACTCTTCATTAGACCTTTATTCCAAGGGATAACTGGTGGAGTAGCTTCTTCACTTGGGAGCTTGCCTGCTGATGGATCTAGAAATTAGACTTCTACCTTCTGAATTCTCTCCTCTTGACTTCTGTCGAGCTTTGCAATTTCAATTTTATTCTTCTAAAAAGCTAACTCAACTTTTTCTTCAACTGACAGGTCTTGAGGTAGTTGCGAATGGATTGAGGTGGTGCCTTTGGTTTTTATAATTAGCTTCGTATATGGTTTTTCAATCTTTTCTTCCTCTTTTTTGGTATCATCACCTTGATAGGAACTTTGTGGAAAGTGAACTGACTTGAGAAAGGAGTCTAATTACTTATACGTAACGGAGTCTGCTGCTTGCTCGTTGGAGCTGAGTAAATATAGCTGATTCTTCATCGAAAGAATCTCAGCTTTCAAAGATGCCTCCATATGCTCCATCATTTTTCTCCATTTTCTTTTGCAGCAACTCCATGTCTGAAAGATGGCTTCTTTCCATCCTCTCAATATTGTCCCTTTGTCTCTGCTGAAATGCGAGCTGGTCAGCTCACCAGACAACTAACTTGGAAAATAGTTGTCTAAAGTAGCCAAGTTGCTCCTTGTGAAATGCCTTGGTCTGCTGAGCCCATTCTCTGATCCTTAACACAGCTCCACGGTTGTCTCATGATATTGTAGTGTCATGATTGTCGATCTTGGTATTTAGATCAATAAAACCTTTTGTTTGATAAATGGTTTTATCATGATTTTGATGATTTTGTTTTTATACCAAAACAATGTTTTTAAAGGTTATCCAAATACTCCTAAATGATTTAAAATGGTTTTAATATTTTTCGGAGTATTTCTTCAAGTTTAGTTTTCGACAAAATTGGACAACACATTTAATGATTTTGTGTCAATGGGTTTTTACATTGAAACTATGTTTCTAAATGTTGTCCTAATACTCCCGATCGGTCTAAAATGTTTTTACTATTTTTCGGAGTATTTATTGGAGTTTATATCGGACAACACTTTTGATGATTTTGTGTTAATGTGTTATTTCATCAAAACTATATTTCTAATGTTGTCCTAAATACTCCCGATTGGTTTAAAATGTTTTTACGAATTTTTCGGAGTATTTCTTGAGATTTATTTTCGACAAAAATCGGACAACATTTCATTTAGGAGGTCGACCAGGTCGACCAAAGAGGCGACCGGTACCTGGAAACAAGTTTCGTGAAACAGAAAACTTGAAACCCACAAAAATGGTCAGGGTGACGGGTCCCCATAGGGAGCGACTTGGGGTGCGACCGGTCGAGCCCCCCAAGGACCGGTCTCCCTGATGAATTTTGTTGCGTTTTTCATATCTCTGTATTAGTGCGCGACCGGTCGCCCTAAGTTTGACAGCAAAATTCTAACCGTTGTGCAGCAGACAACTTTTCCTTAATTTGTGGGATTGATTTCTAACAGCTATATTCTTGATTTTAATTGCAATTTTTTTTGTAGATATCAGATTTCAAGAGGAGCCTATCAAGTATCAATCATCTCCTATAAATAGAGGAAGATTTGAAGCACAACAATAAGAGAGAACAACACAACACAACAAGATATTCTCAAGCAAACACTTGGTCTTTCATTGTTATTATTCTTGTTGTAATTTGCCTAGCTTATCACTTTCACATCCTTGAGGTCTAGGCTATTCTTGATTACACTTGCACTCAATTGTATAATTCATTATCGAGTTGTAATCTTGAATTTTTGGGTTATCATTCAACACAAGATATCATTGTGAGTGTTCTTGTGGTAAGAACACACTTGGGTGATCTAGGTGTTAGGTGTGAGAAGATTGTGGTAATCTTCTTGTTGAGGTGTTGAAGAATTTGGTATTCTTCAAGGTTGAATATTGTGGTAATCTTCACAGGGTGTCGTTGGAGATTGTGGTAATCTTCAAGAGAGATTGTGGTAATCTCAAAGGTGGTGTTCAAGAAGAGTGTGGTGCTCTTCAAGGTGTTGTTGTAAGTTGGTGTTATATTAATTTTGGTAATTAATAAAATCTTTTTTTCTTTTTGAAATCCATCCCGGATATACTGGGGTGGTAGAGGATTAGGCCCTAGGTGGGTTGAACCTCTATAAATCGACGTGTGTTGTTTACATTCCGCACCTTTATTATTGTCTTTAAGCTTTCGGTTCGAAAAAGAGGGTAAAATCGAAAAGATGGAGATAATCTATTCACCCCGTCTAAATTATCGTAGCCGCTTGGACTTACACCTTTCTCCATGGCTTCCATATCCTCGCACATAGCTAGGAAGGCACGTCGAAAGTCTGTTGCTTCTCCACTGGAATCTTCAGGAAATAAGGACTCGAAATAATGGAGAAATGGTACGGTTTGCATATCTGCTAGAACGTGTAGGTCAGCTGGCTCAACTTGAACATTATAGCGCGCAACCTCCCTCCGCAAACTCAGCTTCATAGGAATCTCTTTAATGAAGGGGAAATGCAGAATCCCCAACATTCCACTTGTATCCAGGAAATTCCCACTTCTCCTTCAGAGCACTTCTCTCGCCTCCCCGGCCTTCACTCTTTTTGCCTCACTACTTTAAGCCTCATCGACAGGAGAAAGCGTGGGAAGCCTATTGGTGACTATGCCACAACTATTTTAACATCTTCACTGGTGATAGTTGATTAGTTTATTTGAGTTACCTTAGCCTCAGCTGCCTAAGCAGCATCACAAGAAGGAGACTGAGCCAATGGGGATGGCCTATCGACTAGCACGAATCTCATCCTGGTGTACTTCATGTTGGCATCCAAGTCACTGGCCTCTTTGTCTGATTCTGCCGATTCTTCAAAATCTCAGCCATATCGGAATGTTTAGCTATAGAGTCAATGAGTGCATCGATCACCTTAGGTTCAGTGGAATTGGATTTTGGAAGACTTGCCACATTACCAGAAATAGGAACATATCCCCTGGCAGTCTCAACTGCCACAGGGTCTTCAACCACCTTTGCATTAATCTCAACTGCTGAAAGGCCTTCTACAGTCCCTGCAACATACTTAGTTGCTGCTAGGTCTTTGATATTAGCATCCTTCGAGGTCTCAACCTTTTCCAATCCATCATGTGCCTCAGCTACAGGAATTTGGACCTCTGTAAATTCATTGGCTTTCAATATTGATGGGGCCTCAGCTGCGATAGTAACAACCATCACAACTTCATAGGCAACAACAACTTATGATTCAGCTAACATACCTTCGCCTCCTACCTTTAAACTTTCTTAGTCCCCTACAGATTCCTCTAGCATGGCTGCAATGTGAGTAGTTCCCCCCTCAACTGGCTCACCGGCTGATATCTTTTTAGTGGGGTCAACTGTCACCGGGGACTTGACTGTTTCATATGACTATTCAGCCAATACTTGAGTTGTCTCAACAATTTCCGTAAGGCGTGGCTCCAGTGGGTTACCCTCTACAACTTCTTCTACCCCAGTATCATTGACATCCTCCCTTGTGTCTTGTCCCTGAGAATGAGTTGGGGAGGTGACTGCATCTAAGTCCCTCACAATGTCTTGAACGAATGGAGTTGGAGATCGAACCAATGATGATTCTCCAACACCTTTCAGCTGGGCTTGCTCGTGCAGCTCACGGGACTCTTATAAGGCTTTCTTTAGCTGAGCAGCCTCAACTGCATCAGCTTCTTCAACAGGCTCATCATCATCACTGCTGCTGTATCAATCCACAATTATGCCATCAGTTGGGGAAAATGTGAGGCTCAGGAGCCTTACCATTCTCAAGGGCCTTTGCCTTCTCAGCTTCTTTCTTCTTGAAGAGAATAGTGCTAGAGTACACTTCTTCGAGAGCCAACACACTAGTTGTGTTGTCTAGAAAATCAAGAAGCCACTCTTCTTCTTCAATTATTTTAGGCCACTAAAACTGGACTCTGATGCTGCTCAATTTCCATAGCCTCCACAAATGCAGCATGGCCTCTATTCAGGATAAATAGGGGATACTGGTTCATCCGAGGCATTAGGGTCTTGGGTAACATGCTTCTCCTGAACATGGGGCATGATGGAATCACCACTTCCAACAATTGTCTCAACAATTTCTTTTTCAATAACGGCTGCATCTGTGTCATTGGCAACATCTTCTACTTGCTTTGTTGCTGGGGGCACACTGGCAGCTGTGTCTTCTGCAGCTTTCTCGATTGGGGCAACTACAACACACTGCAAGCCAAGTCATCTCTTGGAGCGCCTCTCTAAGGGGACTTCTTCATCCTCCTTGTCTGAAGCCTCACCATAATCTAAATGGCAGGTATCTCAGCTAGGTGCCGAGTCTTCTGCTTTTTCGCAGTTGCCTTCCGGGGAGGAACTATTATTCTCTTCGTCGTTACCATAGGGGCGATGGGAGCAAGTTTAGGAGAGGGGGTTAGAGCAGGGGCAATTGTCTCTTCCTCCGGAACACTCTTAGATGTTTCCCCTTAGAAGCACCCTTTTTTTTCTTTTTTTGCATAGGCCTTCTTCTGGGCAGCTGATAAGTTCGCCTTAAATAACTGTTTATTCACATGGAATGCCTTCCCTTTGCGCAAGAGGACGCCCTACTTCTCCAGCAAATACCCGAGGACTAACCCTTAATCCAGGGTATTCTTGAATTTCCCATTCTCCAGCTTACCATTTTGGATGTTTTGACATAGCTTGTCAAAAATGAAATCGCTCCAGTTCACATCCAACCCCTCCACAATAGCTGCCATCACAATCAACTTAGTCTGTGATAGCTGAATATATGACCGAAACTTAATATCAACGCACTTCGCCACCATGTCCATAATGTTGTGGTAATCATCTTTGATAATGATCTTGGTAGTGATGGATTGACTTTTGATTACCTCATTCTTGGCAATATCTAATAGTGCATCATTGTATAACTAATTCTACATCATTTAAAAACCATATAAAGACAAAATGGTGTAACCACCTTCCCATAATGATGCACTACAATCATGGATGTGATAAAGATCACATTTCCATATATAATGAATTATGCACCATTTTAATTGATGATATATGCACCATTTAATAAGCGATTGTGCACCATTTTATATCTAACATTGCAACATTGTATAACTAATTGTACATCATTGTGAGTAAACCAAAATTGAATGAAAAGCGGAAACAATCGTAAAATCAAATTCATACAAATCGTTGGGGATTGAATGGTGTACAATTAGTTATACAATGATGCCTTTGTTAGATAAAAAATGGTGTACGATCGTTATTAAATGGTGTACAATTCATCTATTAAAATGGTGCATAATTCAATTATGGAAACGTGATATTAATCAATCCCTTGATTATAGGGCGCGATTTATGGCATTTTCCTAGTTACTATGACGCCCTTTCCACCTATTAATTAATTGATAAATCGATTTATATTTAATAGCAACCGGACCATTGAATAAAAGATGTGGATGGATTAGATTAATCCGCTTTGCCACATTTGATCCTTCACTAAACGATATTAGTATATGCGTGGCTGCAATTGTAACTTTAGTTCAATTAGTTAATATATTTTATAACCAACAAATACATTGACAAGATATTTATCCTTTTACTACATAGCTAAGTTTTATGTATATATATAGTATATATATATGATAGTTGTATCAAATATTAAAGTAAAGATATCTTTATCATCATGGTATCGTAATAAGTGAGATAACAATTCTTGTCACTTAATTTTTTTATCAAAGTTTAGTTGTACTACGTCACATATATCCAACCAATTCTTGTCCATTGATAAGCTAAGGAGCACTAAGTCACTAAGTTAGAAAAATGGTCGGCAGAGACATATTCACCACTTCTAACCGCCTCAGTTTCTTAATAGATAAGCTATTCATAATATTAATTGATATACATAAAGTTCATAACTAGCTTAGAAAAAAAAGAAGAAGAAAACACGAGACACGCTCTAATATGAATTGTATGATTCTCTTTGGTGATATCGTGATGAAATCAAGATATATGATCTCTATGTGGTGACATTGAAATGGAATTGAGATACGTTATCTCCAGCGATGTTATTGATATGGAAATGAAATATGCGATCTTTTACCGATGTTATTGATATGGAAATGAAATTTGTGATTACAAAAATGCATTCATCGATATTAATAGATTCTGTTATGCCGCTAATGACCTTGAATCATGTGTTACGAATTACTGAGATATCCAAAAATTCTCGGATTATAGAGTACCGCATCGACCACCGGTAGAGTTCATGAACTCTACGTGAATTAAGAATTACGAGTTCGTGGCCATCTTCGTGATCATGATTTATTCTTGGTATTTGGCCCATAACTTGATAAAGAATATGACCAATACGTGCATTTATGTGTTTATGAATGATATGAACAAAGGGTGTGAAAATGATTATCCATGATGTGCTTATCTCGATGTTAAATAGCTTGTTGTTGGATTATACTTGATGAGCTTGCAACTCACCAAATGCAATGTTGCCAATTTTTAGTTGATGTAGATAAAAGTTGACCGTGGGGTGTGACGAAAGTTTAAGGCATGGATCAAAGGTCGGCCTGCAGGATTCCTGTTTAGTGTGAGTTTTGCATGTATTTTAGGGCATAATTATGGCTATAATTGTTTATAAACATGCAATAACTCATATGAAATGGTATATATTCGCTCTTTATGGAAAATGTATTACACTTTGCTCATTTCGTAGGAATTTAACGATATTTGGAGTGATTTTATGACAAATACGAGCATTGCGACCTAGAATCATCAAGAATCGAGCAATAACACCCAATTGGAAGCCAATTATATTGATCTAGAGTCATAGTAATGATTCATGTGTCAAAAGAAGCATGGATGATCAAACAACGAGGGGATTTATCTCAAGGAACGCCCAAACGCGTCGTGCGGAATTTCCAACACTGGCAGGGTTTAGTATTTTGGCCATAACTCTCTCTACAAAATCGATATTGAGCTGATTCAAGTGGCTACGGAAAGCTAAGAGAGAAGGATACAACTCTTATGAAGACCCCATGAGCAAATTCGGACGTTTGGGTGATGCAAGACCGTGCGTGCACGAAGAATTTGAGCCTCCCACGACACCACGCAGGACCGGTTCGTGCGCGAGGCTTACGGCCCGCGCGTCTGTGCGAAAAAAGTCAAGTTTTGACGATTTTTAACTTAGGTTTTGACCCAATGGGAGTATAAATAGAGACGGGGTAGCCACAAACGAGGAGACACTGACTTTTGCCCTAGAACACAGAGAAAAGAGCAACTTTCTACCGAAGGATTGGAGAGATTGATCGAGGTCACAACCACACGCTTGAGGATTGAAGATAAATCGAGAGATCAACAACATCCCTGAGTTTACTCATTCCATCGTATCATTTACTTTTGATTAGTTATATATGAACTTGAATAATTTGTCTATGGATTATTTATTTTCTATGCCTGGCTAAACATCTTGTGATTCTCGGGTTTGGGATTAGGTTAATGGATACTTTTATTGGATGATTAATTGCAATTGAAGTTATTGTTTTCCAACCCTATTCGAGTACTTTGTTTTAATTCTTATTTTATCAAAACGCGTTTGGTTTAACTTGCTATGATGTATTGATTCATAATTCGAAAGATGAGTTTCAATACTAGATATGTGAGTACTTGAGATGAATATTTGCAAGATTGAGAAGTCCGTGAATATTTGTGAGGATATTTAATCTTTTGTGCTTTTAGGAGTTGGATATCTCATGTTGAGTAGAGATGCTAGCATAGATATTCCAATCAACGTTTTACATGCATCTCGAGAGAGAGGGTAAAATACTTTTGTGATTGTTCTATAGGGAAGAATACGAATAACTTTGGTTGTGATTAATCACGATAATAAAAGAGGATATTAATCAAACCGTAACCAGGAATCCATTCATCTCCTTGATCTTTCAATCATTCTTTACTTTGTCTTTTTAGGATAAATTCTTGTTTTTGCATTAATAAAACCAATCCCAATACTTAGTACATAAATTTATTAGTCTCTGTGGATTCGACCTTGCTAACCCTATTCTATAATATGCACCGCACACTTGTGGTGAAACTAAAAAAATAAGGCAAACAAGTTTTTGGCGCCGTAGTGGGACCAATCAAATTTTTAGTACTAATATTGCGATAAATAGAATTATTTTAATTTAGACATTTTTCTTCCTTTTCATGTTATTTAATTCCACTCCTACATTATTTGATTTGTCTCTTTGAGTTGGTTCGGGTAGTGCGAACACCGCTGCGATGGAGGAAGCCGATTATTTCAATAACTAGAATCTCTACAATTCTTTGGAATAATCCTACTCCTACGTCTATTATCGGAGGCAAAGCCATCTATGGAGGGCGTCCTCACCGCATTTATGAATGAAACAAGGAACCGATTCAACAAACATGAGGCTAATTTGGACAAAATTGAGGCACATGTCACACAATTGGCTAACACTGGGCACACAAATAAAAATCTTGAAACCCAGATTAGCTAATTAGCTACGATCCTTGGTGGACAACAACAAAAGAGCCGGTTTTCAAGCGCCATCAAGTCAACTCAAAGGAACAAAGTAGTACCATTCATCTAAGAGTGGTTAGAACACGAGGAGCCGTAAATCCTGGAAAAGCAAGAAAAATTCGGAACCAAACATGGATTGTGTGTCTATGCACTTTCAACCCATGTGTGGTACCAAAAAGGAGCAAAAATAGGACAAGGAACACACGAATCGTGCATACGCGCCGGTCAGCCCGTGTGTGACCAGGATCGATATATCCCGACACCAGGACTCAAATCCTTGCTTGAAACCCCAAGTATGCATTACTAGATGCAAACAATGCAAATACGCTTCTTGACCAAGACCCAAAGCAGTTAATATATGCATTTAAAGGGGGTACAAGTTT